>CM039667.1:25837131-26297131 GCA_022405105.1 Aristolochia contorta | reverse complement strand
AAGCTCAATGGACTTATGAGCAAGATTTGAAAGACCTGGCGGCAGAAACTATCGAATGGAATCCATTCGCCGCGGAAGCTGGTGGGGAGCCCGCCACAAAAACTTCAAATTCATCAGAGTTATTGGCGGTAAATTTGAAGAGTTGGGATATCCAACCCCAAAGGTGCAAAAATTCTTGAATCAGGCAGCAAATTCACAATCGGAGGTAACTTCATACAACCCTCCTCCAGAGCCCATGATGGGCCCAGTTAAGTATCCACCGGCAGTGGGTACTAGTTCAGGCATTAATGTCCCGTTTATAAAAGGTAAAGTGGGGAAATACAAAGGACAAGGCACGAATGGGAATTGGAATCTTCCCTCCGCTCAAAGTACCCAAGGAGCAATGCTTGTCCTCCCTGAAGATATCTCTATGTACGGAGATGTTATCTCAAGGTGGGAATCTATTACCTTGAACCTCATTAATGAGAAAGCCTGGGACGATAACCAAGCTAAAGTTCGTTACATCGAAAATCTGCTTGGAGAAACAGAAAAGAAAATTTGGATCCAGTGGAGAATGGCGTTCCCAACTGAGTACGAGCAGCTTGTCAACATTGCTGATGATACTCAGAACGTATTATCCCAAATACGACGCATTATCCTTATGGAGGATCCCTATCAAGGCAGTATGCAGGAGCAGGATCAAGCGTACCGAGAGATTGAGCATCTTTCATGTCACCACATGAAGGATATATTTGCCTTTATGAACGATTACAAGGAGTTAGCAGCAAAATCAGGAAGATTATTTATTTCTTCAAAGCTATCCGAAAAATTCTTCAAAAAGCTGCCGTAGTTAATTGGAACCGAAGTTGAGAAAGCGTTCTTTGAGAAGTATCCCGGCAATACGATTGGCGTTATGCCTAGGATTTACTTCACCTACCAGTATTTGAAGGAAGTATGCAGACAAGCTACAACACAAAAGGAAGCAAGAGACTTATCCTTCTGTAGTAAAATACCGATTCCTGGTTACTACCAAGACGGAAGGAAAGAGTATGGGCTGCGCAAATCAAAATCCTACAAAGGAAAACCTCACGACTCCCACGTGAGAATCCTGAAAAAGAAACATCAGGATCGCGCCCGCAAGTGTAAGTGTTTTATTTGCGGAGACGAAGGGCATTTTGCTCGAGATTGCAAAAAGAGAAGTGGGAACATTCATAGAGCACAAGTCTTAGAAAATCTCGATCTTCCGCAAGATTGGGATGTCGTTTCAGTTGACCTAAATGAACCTGACTCTGACGCAATTTGCAGTATATCAGAGGGAGAAAGTGGTCAACATGCGAAAACCCTTGCTACAGAATTGCCCTATATGGAAAGCATGTTTATGCTTGGTGAGGAAGACTGTAGTTGGCGAAAAAGGGTTAAGTTACCAAATAACCAGATGGAGTGCCTTCACGACTGGTTAGATAATGGTGAACCCACTGGCTCCACCAATTGCTCTCTATGTAGACAAGTAACCAACAAAAGAATGCGAGCCCACTGTGTAAAATGTGGAGTTGTTACGTGTCCTCTCTGCTCGAGTTTCTACTATAAGAGGACCATTCGGAAGGAACCCCTAGTAGCTTCGAAATTCTCCGGAAAAGACAAGCTAATCAAAGAGCTGCTGAAATATATAGATTATCTTTTAAAGGAGAACGAAAGATTGTCTTCTCTACTGGAGACCAATCTTAGAGAAGAAGCTGATGAATTGGAGTTCAACGAAACCATGGAAGAATTCCAAAGAAGACCAGGCAAGGAACCTGCTGAAAGTCCTGCCTTCACTCTTCAGGAACTTGATGCTAGAAGTATGGGAACCAGGCGGATTTACAACAAGTTATATAATTTCGTTGTGAAATTCGAAATAGACGGTGTCAGAACCTTTGAAGTCAATGCAATCCTAGATACTGGAGCAACGTCTTGTTGCATTGGTATTCACACAGTACCAGAAAAATGCCGGGAGAACTGTTCAATTCAATGGCATCAACTCACAGACAAGTGCCACCAAAAAGCTCAAAGACGGGTGGATGTGCATCAATGGGGTGAAATTCAAAATCCCATTTATTTTCGCTTTGGATATATTGAAGCAGGACAGCTTTTCTATGCTTCTTGGTTGCAACTTCATCCGCAAAAGCGAAGGAGGTATGAGAATTGAAGGTAACACTGTTACTTTCTACAATATCTTGGCTGAGATAAAAACTGCAGAACAGACAGAAGTACTCAATATAGCAATACCTGAATTAGGTTTGGAGGAAGAAGAATACATTGCTATTCGTGAGTCAGTTTATCTCAACTATGGGGAAACAAGCCCAAAGTTTCAAAGTAGATTTGATCCCCTGTTAAAAAGGCTTCGATTACAAGGCTTCATTGGGGATGAGCCCATGAAATACTGTACCTGCACGTGGTGTGTGTGTGGGTATGTACCTGCACGTGGTGTGGGTGTGGGTATGTACCTGTACGTGGGGTGGGTGTGGTATGTACCTGCATGTGGTATGGGTGTGGGTGTGGGTATGTACCTGCATGTGGGTGTGGGTATGGGTGTGGGTGTAGGTATGGGTGTGGGTGTGGGTATGGGTGTGGGTGTGGGTGTGGGTGTGGGTGTGGGAATGTACCTGCACGTGGCTGTGGGTGTGTACCTGCACATGGGCTTGCAGGTGTGCACACTCGTGCGTGCGTGTGCGTGCGCTCGTGCATGCGTGTGCGCTTGTGTGTGTGAGCGTGTGCTCTTGTGCATGCGTGCATGTGGCGTGTGCGCTCGTGCATGTGTGCGTGTGCGCTCGTGCATGTGTGCGTGTGCGCTCGTGCATGTGTGGGTGTGCGCTCGTGCATGTGTGCGTATGCGCTCGTGCATGTGTGCGTGTGCGCTCGTGCATGTGTGTGTGTGCGCTCGTGCATGTGTGTGTGTGCGCTCGTGCATGTGTGCGTGTGCGCTCGGGCATGCATGTGTGCGTGTGCGCTCAGGCATGCATGCGTGCATGTGCGCTCAGGCATGCATGCGTGCAGGTGCGCTCAGGCATGCATGCCTCTGTGTGTGCATGTGGATGTGTGTTTGAGCTGGGGGAAAGGACATGAAGAAAAGAAGCTAACTAAAGACTCTTCCAAAATTTTAGAACGGAAAAGCTTTGGAGACTGATTGTCACGATTTGGAAAATAAATCATGACAAGGACTCAACAGAAATTAATCTGATCGCCAATTAGAATATATTGGGGGTCAAAGTTACACACCATAAAAAATAAGGGAGAAAAGAAAATAACGATATATTAATGTCTTGCAAAGCAAAAACCTAAAATTGCATATCAGAAAATTGCTTATTTAAAATCAGTAATTCAGACTGTGGTATAAGAATGTCAAATGCCTCCAAATATCTCCATTTTGGCATTTCTAATAATTGGTCTAGTACTTGATATCAGCTGATCCATCAAGAACTACCAAAGCAAGAAGCATACCTCAGCCCCCAACAAATATGCCTGAACAGCAGAGTGTCCAAATGGGTCAATCTGCCAACCAATCCTAGGGGTCTGACCAAACACCTCCTTTATAAATCGGTGTCCGAGAGTTGTCTGATCAATCATATCAATGTAATGTGGCACAGCTTCATCATGCATGCACATGCCACCATTTCTTTCATAACCAATAAAAGAACCAAACTATAATTAGTAAAATAAATGGCAGAGGTCTCTTTTCCTGTATAAGAACATGATATGCTCAATAAGTATTCAAAAATTAGCCAACTACCACGTGTAAGTCAAGACTGTAATACAAAATCGGAGCAATGTAAAACCTACCATGTAGCAGAGGACTAAAAGAATTCACTTTAATGTCAGTCTCGATCAGATTAAGGACATATTTAAGCAATCAATCTCTTAGTAAAAAAGGACATATTTAAGCATGCTTATAAGAACTGGAGTTTGAGAGTGGTAAACCAAAGATAAGCAATTACAACTTTCTTTTATTTTTAAAATTTTTCCAATCTATTTTGAAATTTCTTCTCAAATATTCCATACTTTCATGATAAGGGAAAAGAAAAAAAAATTATATAAGCTGTCTGAAAATTATCAAATGTCTGGAACATGGGATATCCTTGACACCTTCAAGTCAAAGAGAAGACCAGAATTTGTTGAGTTGTTTATTTTGAACTTAATTGCCTAGAGGGGTTGTGCTTAGCGAGCAGGAAAATTCACTAAGAAACAAAGAATTTGGTTCTTTACCGAACTTAAATTAAGCTGCTTTTCGTTGCATTTTTAAAAACTGCAGGAACACAGGTTGGAATGAACAGACCTTTCAATAACAATTAAAGGAAAAAAAGACAAATTTACAGCTGCAGCAAGTCAATCTTACATAAACTCTAGTTGGCCGGATCTAACAAATTCTTTAACAATAGATTGAATTTTTTCACTCTGTTCCCTCCACCATCGCTGAAAAAATGCCTGGAGTAAAAAAACGACCTCATAGATTAAAGTATCCACCGTTTAAGCATCATTAAAGAAAACAGATTGAAATTTCTTCAGTGCTTATTTCTGCCCAAAATCCTCCGGACGTGCAGAGAATTTCATAAGCACAATGATGCACTGGAGACTAAAAGCATAAGTAAAAGAAAAGAAATCTCACGATTTCAACATAGATGAATTTCCGGTTTCTATCAGCCAGCAGAGCTGGAACAAGAGAATCCAAAATATTCTGTACGCAGGCCACCTAATGGAAAATAAACAAACTATAATCGTTAACTTAATTTTCAGCTAACACAAATCAAAGCATTAATAGCACAGTCAAATTGTGAGAAACTTAAAAGCAAAAGAAAAACACACCCGAATGGTATTATTGGCACCAGCGTAATACTGATCGACTGTCTTCAACCATCCGACATCGTCATGCGTGTGCGGAACCAAATGAACATTTATCTTTCCGGGAACAATTCTCTGAGAAGTATTATACGCAATATACTTCGATTCCGCGCAGAGAACAAGCGTAACCAGCACGAGAAGAACACCCCGAAGCGCCATAAACCCTGCACACCGGAGCTGCTCTTCGGCTCAAACTAGTAAAGATGCAAGAAGAAGCTCATCAGTCAGCTGACGAAACTCGAAAAGGCAAAACCTCCACATATCAGTAAATGTACGCTCGAACGCTCGCCACAATCAACTTCAAACAGATCGAATGCGATCACCAATGCGATTTTCCATTAAGCTTTGACATTTGCGTTGCTGAACACAACGAAGCAAAATCACTATCAGGCGACGAGCTGAAAGGTCAGTGCAGTAATTCAGCTGTTGGTGTGCAGTAGACGCGAAGTTTTCCCACGTGTCCAAGCTCTGTCAGAGGAATCCGATGTTTCGGCATTTTGATCTGAAGGTCAGGATGCTTTGACCATATATTAAGTAGTTGATTTGCCTTTCATGTAACCGTATCTAAAAGATATAATTCAAGATATTTTCAATTATCTTGATTTAACTAAGGGGATCATGTATTACAGGAAGGGGTTAGGAATATAAGTTTATTTCTCTATGTTAACCACGATCAGAAGGAATACGTGCTCTGATTTGCCTTTTTATAATTTAATAGAGAGATATAGAAGCAATTGAGAGAGATATTATAATGATAATAGATTAATTTTTGAATGAACGTGTTTTCTTTTTAAAAAATGATATCAGTACTTTTTTATTTTAATTTGAGGTTTTACATAGTTGGCAGTCCAGATAAAAGAAAAATTTAGAGTTTAAGTTTATCTTTAAAATAGGTAAATAATATTTTATTAAATCTTTAAAATAGGTAAATAATATTTTATTAAAATAATAACTAACATGGACTCCACGTGGAGATGCAAAATCTTGGAAGTAAAAAGCCAGTACTTATATCTCGGCTCTTATTTGAAACAAGAAAAATAAGCCGAAAGAGTTTTTATTTTGCATATATATTATCTAAATAATTTATTCAGCTACATACGTTCTTGTAACTGTACACAAGAAATGAGATTCACAATAGCATAAAAGAGCTTTGGAGTTTGGACGCATTTAAAATGACCTCCAAACTGACATACTACACTGATGCAAAAGTTGCAAAATGTGGAAGTTCTTGTCTTTCAGTGATTGGCCTGTTTCAGGATGGAGATATAATCGACACTGATAATGAAAGTGCGGATTTCCATGGGAGCTAGCTCCACCACCAACTTGGAAGGATCAACAGGTCCTCCTCTCATCACAGGTACGTTCTCGGGTGCACCTTCCACTTTCCAATTCAGTCGCTTCTTTTCCATTTCTGCTCTTTCTTGGTTAGCAGATAAGTTCATCTCTCTTATCTTCTTAATCTGAGCGGATAGAGTTGAACCAAGAGTCAGGGATCGCTTTTGGAAGGAAAGTTTTCTAAGTTCTAAACGAGAAATATGTCCGCGCTTATCAGGAAACGCAAATTGCTTTGCTACCTCCATTGTGAAACATCATACTCGCCACCACACCAACTCAATCAAAAGTTAGTGAGAAATCGAAACAACCACAAACACAGATCCATATTCAAGATGTAGAGAAGCAGGCATGATGAAGAATGTAATCATGCATCAATATACTATCTCTAGCTCACAGGTCGATTTTTCTTACCTTTTTGCCAGGTAACAACTTCGTTAAATCAACACTTGACATCACTGAGAAATCCTCATCCTCTCCCACCTTTTGATATTGAAAACAAAGCAAACCACAGGTAAAGTTGAAGGTTCATCCAGATGAGACAACTAGCAAGTTAAAAACAAATAAAAACAGGATATCTTTTAGTTTTAGACAGGGCCTACAGATTAAAACCAGCTCAGAGAGAAACTAGACCTCATATAAATGTGCTAACCGCAGAAGAACAGTTCCATCTGGAAGTTCCTACAGGACAGAAAAACACAGTCCATCAAGTAAGGCATCTTATATGAAAACACAACTGATTACCGTCACTCAAAATCCAAATTATGTTGGGATGAGCTCGAAGGGACAAAGGAATATCTAAGATACTGCTTTTGCTTTCGGTAAAGTTGAAATTTTTTCACTTATCCACTCAAAATAAATAAAAATGATGTTCGACCTGATGTCATGGGTCATTGGCATACCACGATTTCAAGCATAAGGGTAGTTTGTGTTATCGAAGTGTCAAGAAACAAAATTTTAAAAGTTAAAAATATTGAAATAATTTTTCCTACTATCTGCTATTTCTAATCATTTTCGGAAAGGACTTCATTCATATAAAATACAATGAATGTAACCAACAACATAAAAGCTCCTTCCATTAAATACACACCTGAAGTGTTAACAGGGCAACATTGTCAGGTAAACTGTACGAGGGACCAGTAGCTGAGAAAGATGTGACATGAGAACTGGTCCACTTACCTCCATCCTGTGAAATTGTTAAAACCAGTAAGTTGCGCTTGATACTCTACAGGTCAAAGAGAAACCACAGACCTAAATGTCTTTCACCTGTTCTGTGAATGCAAGCAGAAGTGGGGAATATATCTCCTGTCCCATTTTTCTTCGCCATTTAGCACCCTCACCCAGAGGATCAATTCTTAGATAAAATTTTCCTCGAACCTGTAAATAGAAGAAGCATCAGAGAGTAGCTGTAAGAAGAATATCAAGTGTTTTTTTTTCTGTGAACTCATGCAAAACCAAAGACCTACGAAGACAAGATCTCCATCACACATAGATGAGAGGTTTCCTATAAACCCACTACAGTAACCTTTCGGAAATTGCTACTGGAGCTTTCATCCATGAAGAGAAAACATGAGGTTAAATTTACTCAGTAAAAGATGGAAGCATAAACCATCAAACATAAACATAGTGCAGCATTTCAGAAGCACGTACAGTTAACCCTTCACATTGATTTTCGTCACAAACTACTTCATCAAGTGCCTCTGCAACACCTCTGGAATCATCATGAAGCAATCTCCTATGAAATGAAAGAAACGTGATTTAGCTTAAACAATTCAGTTGGCAGAAGTCTAGTAAATCAGCATCTTAAGATGTAGAGCTAAAGCAAGATCTATGTGTGAGAATTCATAATATGTCAGAGAAAAGAACCAACCTGTGGAGCATCAATTCTATTTGACCATCCTTAATACTAGACCCCCCTACAGAGCGGTCTACTAATACCGAGAACTCTGTGCTATTATCTTTAATGTAAATGCCAAGATTAATCTGGAATGAAGGACCATGTCATTCTCCAATATAGCCAAAAAAAACTAAGAAAGACAATCAATCTCATAGAGCAGAATTTATTAGACACAATATTAGAAACTTATTATTTCACTAAACCTACCTATAAAACAAAATGTAAATGAATTGAAAAAAAAAACTTACAGGATAATAATTTCCAGCTACAGGTTGATTAACTTGCAGATCCCAGTCAGACCTATAATCTCGAATCTGCATACATAATTTCTCAAGATAAAATGAATTCAGACAGAGACTGTCAAAGGCTCTCAACAAATACCAAAATTTTCAAGTCTATGACCAAGTCTTTGCATGGTAAGATGACAATAAGACTTTTGACAACTTACAACTTTAGGATCCTAGAAATACATATTCATATGCTATGGATGAGTACAGAAATAATCAGCTGTATTGCATCTCAGAGACGAGCAAAATCTTTGATCTCTCAAACGACCATGATTTGAAGGAGAAAAATGCTAGGAGTTGTTCCACTAAAGAATATGAATAAGCATCCTGCTCGGAAACGAAAGGAAAAGCACCGGTCGCAGACTTCCCACTGTTGTACATGCCATCACAATGGATGAGGAAAGAGATAATTGCTGATACCAAGTTAAAGAGGCACCAAGAAGCATACCCTTTTAATAAAGTCACGTCCACTAGAATCTGTGTAAAATATTTTATTGGTCGTCAATGGTGTCATTAATTGAGTAACAACTTCTTTTCCAATGAAATCGTCCACTGGTATTGGCCCAACCTGGTATGCAGAAAATCATGCCAGTGTATTCAAACAAGTGAAGAAAGGACATAAAAAAATATATCAAACTGTGAATATTGAATGGCAACATTGGGATTGTAATTCTCGGAAAGGAGATCTGTTGGCCTTGGATTCCTCTTCCGGATTAGTAATGCACCAGCAGAATAGATACAGAACCATATCCACAAGAAAGTCCAATGACCTACTCCAATTAAGCGAACAGCCCAGGCAACCTGGGAATGTGGCTATCCAAGATATAAATACACAATATATCCAATGTACCACACATGTGCTTACAGTGAACTCAACTTCAGCATGTTCCTTTCCCTTGTAAACTCGTGTGATCTGCAACAGATAATAAACAACATATGATGACCAAGTTGAAATTTCTAGTCTCATCTGAGAAGTTAGATTAAGGAAAGCAGACATTTAAGCAGAAAAAAAGCATATATAAAAGAGGACAATGCAAGAGCTAAACAGAGCATAAACAGGGAATGCAACACTGATTTGCCGAAAGAAGTTATTCCCCTCTTAAGTCACAACTAAGGCCTTTGTTTCTCGCTATCAATGTTTGAAATCTAAACTCGAATCAGAAAAGCAAAGAAGATTGCGAGAATCAACTGTACCATAAAATAACACGTACATAATATTTACAAGGTTTTATTTATGACAGTTAAGATAAAACCCAGATAAATATTTGACTTTCTATAAAACCAGTTCTGCCTATGTCATTGTGTTAGATAGACTGGAAGAGAAGAGAAAGGATATAGTAAAATTTAGAGTTTCTGAAATTTAATCAACTCCCTTATCTAGAGAGAGAAGATTGATAAGTTATCATTGTGGAAGCTGAAGGTACATAATGGATCCATTTTCACAAATGAGAAAATATCACTGTAAGGGTTCAACATCTCAAGAATGAGATAGAAAAGATAATTCATATACTTATCACTCACCCATTAGGGTATGCTCATTGAAAACGCATAACAAACTGGACAACTGTTTATAAAATGCAATGAAAATATGGAAGCATATTCATATACTCAAATACAGCAATATATATTCAAATACAAAATATAATTTTAATAATGTATAAAATAATTTAAAACGAAAATAAACTTCAGTCCTCTTTTTAGTAGCATTAAGTTAAAAGTTGAATAAGTTGTTTTGGTGTCAATCTATTAACTAGGAAATTACCATAACTTCACAGCTGGATAGATAATTTGATAAGCCAATGATTTTTATCCGTGTTTCAGAATACAATTAACCCATTGATACGACATGCTATTTTTTCCATTCATTCCCCCTCTGGATCAGTCGTGGTCTTACAAACTCTACCAATGGTATGGACGAATTCGTTGCTTCATCCAACTGTACAAGTTCAATTCTCTTCATAGATGAGAATACAATGATGGTTATATCAAATACATTATGCATGTGTATATTATTCATTACTTTGTATTCTAAGAATCTAAAAGCGTAATGTGCCACTTATACATCATTATATAACATATTTTATAGAAGTCCCTCAAATATTCCTCGCTCAGTTCGCAATTATATGTTTCACACGTTTTCTTCGCATACACATTTCATGGTCCCTCCCCTATTATACAAATTATGGATAGAATGATCATCGAAGAGGAGAGGAGGAGGAGGAGGAGGAGGAGGAGGATTGAAACAGAAATTTAACTTCAACGACACAAATAATGAACATACACTCTGATTCATTAAATCAAAATTTTGTATAGAAAAATATCAAAAAGTAAAGCACCTGTGATATCCATGGGCTGATTCTCTGCTTCACTTCATCCAAAATTGGGCCCCGAATGACAGTAAAACCTACCTGCACCACATAGAACAGTTTGAATGAACAAACATCTTAAAGCTTAAATTGTAATGTTTCATGTACCTTCTCCTTAAAAAAAAAAAAGGTCCAAGTACCTTTCCCTCGGGCTTTATTGCAACAGAGCCATTTGGTCGGAATATATAGGCACCAGAAGCCTTCAAAAAGTGGAAACCAATGCTTATGTAATGAATCTTTGATGGGATTTTCTTGTGAAAAAACTTTAAAACTTCACAACAACCAAATAATAGTGGACAGTAGCTCATCAACAAAAATTACCTGAGGATCCGCACCGCTTCCATCATCTCCAGTATAATATTTATATGATTGTTGTAGAGATGACTTCACCTTGAGTCATAAACAAATATCAAGACACATGAGAAAGTTCATCCATGACAAACAAAAAAAAGAAGGCACGCACATATGTATTGGTTCTGAACCACATGAATATAGAAGTGTTCTGCAGCCAACTCTTGCTGGCTGGGGTTGTTGTACTCTTCAAAGAAATGCTATATCATGTCCTTCACATCACATATACCACAACTAAATACTACTTTAACTTTCTAAAAGAACAGTAGTGGTGGAATATTTTCCTTTTTGCTCTTAGCAACGACACAGCCAGTACATCGTAGCTGCCAGAAAACTGATGGTGAACTTCAAACTGACCTTTTATTTTGAAAAGTAGATTCCATATTTTAAAGTGACCTTTACCACTATATTGATGAAAAAAAATTGACTCAGAGTTTTATAAAGATGTGTAGCAAAATACTTGACAAAAAAAAAGTACAGCTGGATCAGTTTGCCATGAATTACTTAACATACCAAGCTTTTGGTATTATAATACTGGATCAGTTTGCCTTCATCTGTGACATAAGTAAGTAAAAGATTTCCACGCCCAACATGTATGCTATTGCTGTTACTTCCTTCTATCCTTTCAACTTTTGATATAACAGCTTTTGGGCCTACAACAGAAAAGTAGCCTTGTTTTCAATAAAAGCAAATCTGAAAGAGTGCAGTTTTTAAATCATGGAAAGTTTCATAATTTTAAAAATTTCTTTACTAAGACTAACCCATATTGTCTGAACTTGAAACAACATATGTGCTGAAACCAAGGGGAGGTACACTTGCTGCAAAAGCAAGCCAATACTTGGGAAGACCAACTGGAGATACACCTAAATGCACCTTCACATAGAAGTTTCGCAAACCCAATGATTCATCATCAATAAGTAACAGCTGTGACTCAATTTCCTTTCCTTCAGCATTCCGAACAACAACTGATTCACTGCTGACCTGGAAACGTACAAAAGAACTTCATCCACATCATTTCAATCAAGAAAGCTAATAACAAAATCACTCTGAATAATCATGACGCAACGATAAGAGATTCTTACAGGTATTCTCACTATGTCTTCTCTCTTCCATCCAAGAGAATTGTAGACAACAATGACCTACACAAAAAAGGCAGCAAAAGGATGAAAACGCAAAAATTCAAAATAAAAAGCAACATCTTCTTGCCTTTATAAAAAGTGAAAAACTGTATGGTGGCCCTTACCAAATCTTTTCCATTCTCAAGGTTTGCCTCCGAGGCAGGACAGTAGCTAACGTTCAAAAGAGGACACTGAAAACAAATTAATAGATCATTCAAGAAGAAGGGAAAATCGTCGAATTTTCACAATCACTAAGTCTTAACAGCAAAATGTTATCAGGTCTCTCATTGTTAGCTTTCCATGACAGTTTTGAACATAGTAATCCACTAACATAGACTGGCTGTCACCAGGCCATGTGGGAATGCTCTATTTCCAGGCCAAATGGGAACACTGTTACCAGGCCAAGTTGAAAACTTAAACATGTGAGTCAAGTCTCAAGATGTGATAGCAATTTACTTGTTCAAACTTAGTTGATGGTTTTCTGCATCCAGAGGTCATGTTCAACTCTGACAAGCAGGCAAGTGAAGCCTCAACCACTGCTGCAGCCTGCAGAAATATTAAGTTGGGGAAGATGTTTAAGTCATGCTTAACCATGAGATTCAAAACAAGATAACAAGAACTTTCTTATTTCACGGCGACAGTTCACCTTTGAGTAACCAATAGAAAGTCTCTTTGCATAATCATTTGCCACATGCTGCTTTTCTGTTCCACTAACTGCATCATGATGTTGGGCAATTGCCATAGCATCAGCCAGCAATTCAGTTGTAGGGCCTGAACTCTCTCGCCCTTTAAGAAACTCTAATTGTCTGGCAGCCTGATTACACCGCATAAAAATTGATGACCCAAGCATGAAACTTGACCTTGATAAAAGCATTACAAGAATCCTACCAAGTAATAACCACTCATCATTCTGACATAACCCTTAAGAGCTGGTCTACTAGTGAAGTATCCAGTCCAATAGCCATTTGCTCGATCTGCATAACTACAGTTTTGGAAATGTATTAGTAGAGATTGAATTAAAATGGTAACAAAAAATAGCAGGCAAGAACGTTATTGAAAAAGATGATATTTTAAGGCACAAAATTGTCCCCTTCGCAACACACAACCACTCATAGATTGTATTCTTTTATATATTGACTTCTTTCCTGGATGTACTAGCACTTACGGGAAATAGTCATCAGTCTTGAGAGGCCACGACTCATCTGTTGCGTGTTTTGCATCTGTATATATGGAAGGGGTTGAATATAGTGCATTGACACGCCCATCCTACATTATCATATTCAGTGGCAAAAAATATATGAGATGTAATAATCAAACAAAAAAACTGTGAAAATGGAGATAGAAAAGAACCAGGAATGCACAATAACTATTTTATTCAGATGTCAAAGATGAAATTGCCCGAATATTACTTCAGGGCAGAGCAAGAAAAACTCGAGTTCCTTGACAAGAAACTGAAAATAAACACATCCAGATGAAGCCTGAGAGTAATAGGACTAATTTTCAAAACAAAAATGTATCTTCACATAAATTCTAAGATGATTGCATATTGATTTCTACCTTCTAGTTCATCAATTATCAGAATCCAAGCAGTATCTATCTCCTGCTTCCTCTTTGACATTTTTTATAGGGAGGGAAGCACCATTGTAGCTAATATTTTACTAGGAAAAATTCTTATACTATTTGAAGATCATAGCTAATCCATTAAAAAGGGCAAGACACACTGACATAGTTGCAACTCTACAATCCAACTTAAATACATAGTGTCAATTCAAATAGCCTGAAACATTTAAGTCATAAGTACCTTGTTCACATAATGAATGAGCTTGTCCATATTTCTGAACCAAGAAGTAGCATATTGATATTTAAAATCTGTCCCCATTGTCCACATAACATGATTTGTACGAGTTATATTTGCCTGAAATAGAAAAGGACAAGGGCGATTGATCAATTTATGGTTGAAGCATGTTTTAATAGTCAAAGAAGAACACGTGATAAATGAAGGAGACTAAACTACTTCATATGGAATGATAATTAGTGGATAAAAGACAATTTGACAGTGTTTAACCGCATATAGTCACATATTTATTCCCAGGCCAGTGCCTATAATGCAAAACAGCACTAAGCGACTTAAAACCACCTGCAGACACCACAAATGGTTATTATCCACTTTTAAAAATAACGACGCCTATAAATGTGTATATGTAGAATCACTACAAAAACAGTGTTGTCCTGACTTGCTGCAGAGAGGAGTTATGCGATTCAGGGAATATTATGTCCAAACAGGTTCAATTTTAATTTTTGAAGGCACAATATTTCCCCACCTGTAACATTGCTGCTGCCACAAAGTCATTCACACGTTCTTCAACATTGTAGTCAAACAGAAGACCGTCGTCCTTTAAACCAAATAAATGTAGTAATTAGTGGATAAACGCATGCTTAAATTTTAGCATTAGCATAAAAAGGCTTACCTGAACAACAGGAGAGTCATCATTAACTTCAAAGTAAAAGCCACTGGGAGGTTCATAATTCTCAGGAAAGGCACCAGCAAAAATCTTCTCCAAAGAGCCAATCAAAATTATCAATACTGAGATAGATACGAATGAATAAGCAATCAAATCAGACGAATTGAACAAAAGGAACATAAAACACAGAACCTGTGAAGAAGAACCTAGGGTCTTTGAACCACGCCATACAACCTCAAGACTCTTTTCACTTTTCCGCTTTGCTCTATCTTGATAATCAATCCTCCCAAAGAAAAGAGAGTCAAATCCAACCTGCAAATAAGTATATACAAATAACACATAAAACTAGCACCCGAGAAAATTTCTTTTTCTGGACCGGAGAAACATCTAAAGAGACTTAACTGCTTTTGTCCTTTAATAAATCAGGGATATATTCTAAAAGAGTTGTGATACGAATATTGCAAACTATTACTGCAAGGGTTTACATCCTGACGTGGCAGTCCAGTTAAGAGATAAACTTGGAGATAAAATAGACGAGATTTTGTTTTTTTATTTTAAATATTATCTTCCTATACTATGGGTAAACCCTAAATGTTCTCTTACTTGGACCGCCAACTAGTTGCCACATCATCGATGTAAAACTCAAAGTAAAATATGGAAGTACTGATCATTTTTTCTTTCTAAAATTTCTTTTTCAGAAAATATATATTTCAAAATTCTGTAGAAAATATCTATTCTTCATAGTTTCTGTGTCTGCCTTTAAAGGTATAAAGATGATGAAAACAGAACTCCAAAGATGGTATCTTGAAGCTGATAAATTGGCTAAGGCGTGCTTCTCCCCTTTCTTGAGGTGAGGAATCCTAATCTCTTTAGCTCTCAGGTTGACTCCAGCATGTATTCTTAATTTCCGAGCATTGGCAATAAGGCAATTCACCATTTCAACAATTAAATAAAAAAACCTCTAGAAGCATTAAGGATACAAGGAAGATATACCTCCGCCCCAAGCAAGTAGGCTTGTACAGCAGAATGTCCGAAGGGATCAATCTGCCACCCTATTCTAGGAGTGTAACCAAACTCCTGCTTGAGAAACCGATGGCCAAGAGTTGTCTGATCAATCATATCAATGTAATGTGGTGCTGCTTCATCATGCATGCACATGCCGCCATTTCTGCAAGATGACCACCCGGGTAAGAGACAATAAGATGACATTTCTCCATAATAAAAGCAACAGAAAATAAGGAAGTAAATAGAGCCACTGCTTTCCTCTGACACCAAAATGGCAGCGTAAAAGCAAAGGAAAATCCCGAAATTAGAGAGTTCTTATTCCATTTATGTGGTAATGACGCAAACTGTATAATTCTCCAGTTGAAACGATGGTCAAAGCTCAGGATGCACGACTGAGCTTGCATATTTGTAGCCTCAACAACTCTATTTTGAGGGTTTATTTTGTTCGAATGTGAATTGCACATACACAGACCTAATTCCGCGGTGAGCCCAAGATTTCACATTAGAAACCCCCCCAGTGTAACCGTTGATTTAAAGGCCCAAACATGGATGGAAGAACGAAAAAAAATAAAAAAAATAAAAACGCAATTTTACATGAATTCTAGTTGCCCCGAGTTGACTAGCTCCTTGACTACAGATTGTAATGTTTCGCTCTGCTGTCGCCACCATCGCTGGAAAAATGCCTGCAACCATCAAGAACGGAGTCGCCAGAGAAACAATCAGTGTTCGTAATAAATTTAAAAAGAAAATGTAGAGATATTTCAGCGTCAACTCTTCACTCTGATCAGCGGACACACGTACTCAAATAAAACTTCAATTTCGATAGAACGTTCCAGGAAAAAAAACGAAAAGTTTCACTTGCCATCTCAACGTAGATAAACTTCCGATTCTTATCAGCCAGCAATGCCGGAACAAGGGAATCCAAGACATTTTGAACACAAGCTCCCTGTCCAAAAAACAAAGTCACACAACTAAAGTTTGACTCAAGTTAACATACACATAATCCATTTCTACAGCACGGAAAATACCTGAATCGAGTTATTAGAGCCAACGTAGTACTGATCAACGGTCTTCAACCATCCGACATCATCGTGTGTGTGCGGAACCAAATGAACATTGAGCTTTCCAGCAACAATACTCGCCGTGGTGTTGTACGCAATATACTTCGATTCCGCGCAAGAAATAACCGCGACAAAAAACCACAACGCCACCGTCACTCTTCCGATCGCCATTTTCGCTCCAGAGCTGTACTTCCAGACTCATAAACATCAGCTCTCGAAAGTCAAAACATCATCATACATCTAAATTATCTAATATACTCATCCTTTCAAAAAGATATCGAGTACTGCCAGACTGAATCGACACCGAACTAGATAAAATCGACGGACGAATCGAAGCAAGATAATACGATTCGACTTTGTCGTACCTCGGTTGTCAGCTTCGGTTACAAAATCTTAAGGAAAAGACGTCTTCAGCAGCGCGAATTCGGTCCAAGCAGCGGCATCAGTGAGGCGTTCGGTCGTTCGAGCTTCCACGGAGGTGGACTGAGACAGACCAGTGAGGTGTCTGACAAGGAGTCCTTTCTCATCAGCGCGACGATCCAGTATTTGACGTGGCCGGTGAAGGTGGGGCCAGAAAATCGATAATCACGTGTCGAGCAACATTTTTTGAAACTAACCGCGTAGCCTTCCTTATCCACTATTCTTTTAATAGATTTTTATAGTAGTTCAGCAATTAATAGGTAGAGTACAGAGGATTAAATGCTTATATATTATTATCATATGATTGGAGGCTTTCCCTCGATAATAGGACTAAAATAACTAACGCACTGCCCTAATTGAAGGGTGACGGGTGCGTAGTGCGCAGAGCCAGCCGCTGGTTAAAGGACTAACCGTGTATTATTAGTAGTTAGTACATAAAGAGGTGATTTTTATTTATAAAAACTCATTTTATCTTTATAGAAAAATAATTCCCCACGTTAAAAGAGTAATACTATCTGATGTACATATTAATCTAAACCCTTAAAAATATAAAAAAAATATCTTTTTTTATAAAATCTTATTTTCTACTTATGTACGCAGCTAGCATTTTTCAACAGTAAAATATTGCTCTTTGAGAGATGATAGAAGACTACTGAGATGATTTAAGCGCCCTTAATTTCTCATTACCCTTAGATGTAATTTTTATTTTATTTTTATTTTTAAACTAAATTATTGTATTGATTTTTCTACGCTTATAGTCTAAAAGAAATAAAAAGCTCTTATTATACTGTAAATAGAAATTAACTAACAATAATCATATTGAACATTTTCTTCTGTATATTCTGTAGAAGCATAAAACCACAAACAGTCTGAAAGAAATGGTAAGAAACTACAGAACTAAGAGAAGAAACTCCAGGCAAGAGAATTGCAAAAGAATGATCAGAGAGATTTTATGCATGTGTACATAGGAATAGTTACATTATATATAGCTCACGGGTAAACAAGACCTCCACCCATCGGAGCTAGCGGTATCTTCTTCCGAAAGCATACAAATTCAATCTACAGGGATGACTATACAGAAAAAATATAATCAAATTTTGTGAACAAAACTTAAGGGGTAGTGCACCCCTCAATATACAAATTCAGTAAATGATCAACGAACCCCTGAGCTCATTCTTCACGAGTGTACTGCTTCCCAGCCTTCCGACATTACCAAATGGCCAGAACCAAGGGAAAAAAGTTTGGACATCGCAATTGTGAATGAACTTGCGTTTCAGTGACGGAATCCATGAGGCCTGATTGTTCTAACGTTCACGTTCTGGTTTGATGCTACTGGAGTTTAACCTCACCGTCTCCAGCAAACTTTGTATGGTAGAAGAAGCCTCCTGTAAATATAACAACAACATCGATTCAGAAAAGGGCATCACAGCCAATATATATGTATCCTCACAGCCATGACGGATTTAAGCTCTGTACGAGGTTCTTCAGCAAGCACCTTGCAATTTGAACCTCTCAGTTGTCTCACCCCTTCTTGTTCATTTTCTTCCCGCTGTAAGCTCGTCATAGTGAAAAAACAAAATATGGACTAGGAGAAACAGGTTCACAGACACTGACCTTCAATCTCTTTCTCAAATTCTCCTCCTCCTTATCTCGGCGAATCCTCTCCTCTGAGAAAATATCGATCAAAGCTTCCTGTTCTTTGCTTGTCTCGTCAAGATTCTGCTCTAATTGACGGACCTGTGTATTCAGAAACAACAGGAAGATCAGGCAGACCTCCTGGTTGAAAGAATGTAGTTATACAAATTTATAGTGTTACACTTACTTTAGCCTCCAGTTGTTCGTTTTTCTTTTTCAATTCACAATTGTCTGCGACCAACTGCACCAGACTCCTACTGGACCCATTAAGGTGCTGTACTTTTTCACTTTGAAATGGGGTTCGAGGTGTCCGAGAAGACTCCTTCTGAGAAGATCTCTGAGCAGGCATTGCCCTCTCAACTTCTGATGGGAGATTTTCATCACTCTCATCTCCGGATGAAAGTGGTGTAGAAGATAATTTGTTTCCAGGTCTAGTTGCCATCTTCCCATTTTCAGCACCATTAGAGACATTGCTAGGGTTATGGCTGTTTACATGTTTCAAGTTGCTTGCTTTGGAAGATTGACCCTTGTCAGTGTCAGGACGAGGGGCTTCAGGAGGAGACTCTATTGTCATAAAAGCAAGAAGAAAAGAGTCAAAACAGAAGTGCGAATGCAACTGAAGAATTTCAGCAGCTTCATAATTACAGCTAAAAACTCAATGATCCATACCTTGCTTCTTGGACCGCCGTGGAGCATACCCAATTCTCTCACAATTGTTACCCCTGAACATAATGAAACCAGATACCATTATGCGCTATTCTTGCACCTAAATAATATCAACCAAACAATGCATCACAATTCATAAAAGAAAGACATGAAAACAAACCAGTAACTCTTTTGCATCTGAACCAACCGCATCTCTAGTCTCTGAAGCACTATTGTACGCTCAAATCCTTGTTTGTCATGAGCCGGTTCGACAAAATTAGCCTCCAGGACACCTATAAGAAAATAAAATAAAATAAAATAAAGTACAGAGTTTAAGAATAGAAGAGTTCATATGTTCTTGCAGAAAATACAAAAATACCCATGACCCACCAAGAACTCCACGGCCATCACTTCCTGCAGCATTCCAGACTCTCCAGAATGGCTGAAAAGAAAATTAACAAAGACATAATTAATCAAGCCAATGGAGGGCAAAGCCCATAAAGATTTAAAACAGCACAAAAAAATAGAAAAGGTGTAGCCAATTTAGTTCAAACTGATTCAAAATTTGCAAAAAAAAAAAACCTTAATAAGCCGATTCTTGTGATAAACATTGAATCCTTGAACATCAACATGATTTTTAGCATCTTTTACAAATCCAATTGTCACAACAGCTACCATCTGAAAGATTAAAAAAACACACAGAAGTCAAATATAATATACAGAGTATAAAATCACGACAAATAACATAGTGAATACTGTGGCCTAGAATGATTACATTTGAATCCTTTGGAACCCCATCAGCACCTGGTTGAGGCCTGTAAGTAACTTCCTGAATGTCCATCATATCATCTACAATATTGTGATGATCAATATCTTTGCCCCGAAGAATTATTCTGAATCCAGGTGGCAATCTAAGGTAGAGAATGGACACATAACTCTGCAGAAAATCAAAGCACATGAAGTAAAAACTAATAATAATTCTAAATTGTGGTGAAATTTATTCATCATCAATCTCTCTAAGAGTCCTAAAAATACGCATGACATTGCAACCTTACTCTAAGCATCATTTTATAGTAGTAAAAATGTTATAAAATATCCTTTCAGTTCCCAAATATTTCAAAAAATAAGTTGCAATTGTCTGAACTTCACAGATGCAAGGATTTCTAAAGCAGTTAATGCATTGTAGACAACCAGGTTCAGAGATAGAGGTCACATAAGAGGAAGGCCTTAAAATATTAGGGTTAAAAAAGGAAACATAAAACCATAGCTGAGCCATATATGATACCCTCAATGAGTGTCGATACGTAAGGAAATGCCTGGAGTTTGGAAACTGGTTTGCCATCTGTATCTTCTTTTCGTCACGATTGACTCCTCTAATTTGAATATCCTGGAAAAAACCAACACTTCATATGATTTAGGTTTTCCCAAAACAGTTTTTCCCCTAAAAAGCAGGTATTTTAAGTACTAGAGAGATGGAAACAAGTATATAGAAATTAGAAAAGGTAATATGTCACTGGTACATTCCCTTACAAAAATGGTGTCACTACACTTACATGTGGATCAGCACCAAAATCAAGTTCTAACTCTCCTCGATCATCCTCCCACAAATTGTAAATTATAATGCGAGTGCCTTGATCTTCAATTGAATTGAACTGCAAAAACAAAAAATAGTATCAATAGAGCAAATAATAGCAATACATGTAACTTGTGGCATACAATCTACTGATTTATCAAATTACAATAGCTTCAGACAATACTAAAAATCAGGAAACTAATGCAAACTATTTGAATAAAATAAAGACTATGATAAAATAAGAATATGCTTACTTGCTGAAGAAGCTCAAATTCATTGTAAAAAGGTGACCACAGTACTATGGTCTCAAGATTTGTATTCCAGTCAGCTTGAGATGATCTAATCATGCTCTTCCAACCATTTCCTTTCTTCTCATAATCAACCTAGACATAATAAACACCATTTACAAAAAAAAATATTTGATGTAAACCAACAACACATAGGACGTTAAAAAACACCCTACGAGGAAACACAAAATGGGTGACAAACCTTCCAACATGACCTCAAATACTTGAAATTTGAATTTATTTTTCACAAGAAAAAGAATCCAGAAGAATTGGTGCGTACTCATATACTCAATCTTGTTCTATCACAAACAAACTTCAAATTTTATTGTAGTGCAGAAGGATGATTATACATGTTACAATCAAGTTATAGTGCAGGCCATTCAATAACTATGCTCTCTTAAAAATGCATACCAGTGGAACTACAATGTCTTCCTTCCCAGTACTCCTCAAGAATGTGTAGGAAAGCAACCCAATGGTCTGAGTAGCGCTACAAATCCAGATGAAAGAAAAGAAAATTAGTTCACAGTAACACAAAAGGTACGACAATGAATCTGATAAAAAAAATATGTACCAAAGTTGTTTTGTTCATTTGTTTACAGAGTGTAATAATCCAATAATAGCCAATGAACCATCAAATATCATGCATGTTTCATCTTCTAGTTACCATCACAACTAGTGGTGGAGCCAGGAGATTTGGGAGGGCCAAATCCTTAAAAGGGAAATATTAAGGGGGGCGATTGCCCCATTCCCACCTTCCCCCAGGCTCCACCCCTGCACACAACATTAAACAATCACGTCCTCCATGTAATCCAGTTCAAACACGGACATTATACCACTAAGCATGTTTCACATATTGCTATCCATTTCAGGATAATATCTACATAATTTCTACACAACTGCAATAGATTAAATTGTGCAGGGATAAATATGGCTACCTTTTTCCCTCTTTTCCTTTGCAACGAGAAAACACAATGACATCAGCTCCAAGCCTCATGGTGCTTGTCTTAAAGCCGTTTCCATCTGAGTAACAAGAAAGAAACATTAAAATCACACACAAAAAAAAGGCGCAGTAAATTGTTGATTGCAAATACGCAAACACACAAAACATGTAGATAACACATTTTCTTGTGAAGATTGTAGAGGCTCACATTGTCCAATGGTGTTTGCTGATTTACTTTTAGCAGAATACCCCAAAGACATGCATTGCCGCATTTTATCTGGATCCATCCCACCTCCATTATCTGGAACATGAAACTAGGTGAGCTTTTCCTGGCAATAATGATGAATATGTGCAAAATAGAATAAGCATCAACAAATAAGAACCAGATCAAACCTTCAACAAGTAGCATCCTAGCATCCTTATCTTTCTTATTTGGAAGTGTATCTATGTTCACAAAAGTAGCTCCATTGCAGACCTCATCAAGAGAGTTGTCCAAAAGTTCTGCAAGGGCTGTCAAGAATAACACCATCATACTTGTTAAACAACTTCGCTCTAACAGATTAGTCATTTTAATCATCACAAGTATTATTTGATTGCACAAGACTTTAATAATTGCAGGGGAAAAGAAAGATGTTGACCTCCCAAAGCCCATTTATGACTTGTAGCGTTTGAATGCAAAAACTTAGGATGGACTCGAACATGATCCATGCCAACTGCAAAAATAGAAAAAGTGTAAGCCTGCATCAGCCTCTTTGACAAGTATAACGTGTATGAATTTATATGCGCATTCGATAAAATAACAAGTATGAAGTTATGCAATTGACATTGAAAAGGTCAATAAATAGAAACCGAATCAGAAATTTAAATGTTTCGGATGAATAATATATAAGTTGATAGTCTTGTCCAATTTATCCCGGTTTTTCTCAAACCACTAAAAATAAGAAGAAAAACATTGCCGGTATCATACGATCGGTTGTCAATCTGCAAGGTAAATAGCATTGCCAATATGTGGTTGCTTCATAAGACCCTTGAGAAACACCCGCCAAACAACAACAAACAAAAAAATAAATAAATAAAACAAAGCCAACTCACCCGAAATCGAACCAGGGCCGCCATTGCCAGTATCTCCATCGTAATCGCCGGCCTTCCAGAACTGCTTACATTTGGATACGGAAAGAGAAACGGGTGCCTCTGCAATGGGTTCCGGCTCCGGTAACGGCAACGGCTCTTCCGGTGGTAGAGGATCCAGAAATCCAAGCGGCAGCACCACTTCGGCATGTTCCAATTTCAGCCTCTTACGCGAACCCTCCCCGTCGTTCCCTTCACTCCTTTTCCTCGACCCTGTACCGTTCTCAATCTCATCCTCCGTATCGCTGTCGCTCTCATCGCTGCTATCAAGATCAATGACCGCAATTGGGTCGAACACCTTCCTCAGTGACCCTCTTAGGGTTTCTCTCTCCTGCTTCACCGCTACCCCCTCCATAACGAAGAAAAAAGCAAGCAACCGCGAAGCCGATGATTCCCGAACTTCGAAATTTCGAATCTCTGCACTCTGTAGCCTTCGCCCGGATATGGAAACCAAACGACTCCGTCCAAGAGCCGTGAACAAAAATACTTCTACCGCCACGAATCGACGTGGCGGGGAGGCGGGTATAAAACCACCATATTTATATTCGCTAGTCACCGGCCCTGGGCCCTCCTCCTTCACCGACCCCACATGACTAAGTGTGAAACAGGGATTCAAGAGGTAAACAAATTTTATAAGATACCAAAAATTAAGCAACTATATAATAATAATTATACTACAGAATAATACATTATGAGAGACTTAGAGAATTGATGAGATAGGGATACCCTTATAAACAAATTAATACATTATGAGTTTACTTGTAATAAGTATACTATAGAATAATTTTTAAATCCCTTTTTAGCTATAAAGCTTTTAAAATTTAGATTTAAGTATGAGTCTATGATGCATAAATGTATGAGTCTATGACTATGTTTTGATTAGTTATGAACATTGAGTGTGTTAAAATTGTAACATTTTTATTTAATGAAAAACGTTTTACAAAACGTATTAATAATATAATACGTTTTAATGAATTTATAAAAACGTTTTCCTGTTTATGATGCATAAATATTATTATATTTTAATTCTAAATTAATTAGATTTAAAATCACCATGGTAATGGTTTTTGGTATTTTCCTATAAATACCACACTTGGTCCCTAAGCTCAATTACCTGAAAAATTAGAGCTTAGAATAACCAGAGATTCCACTGCAAATTTGAAAATGGAAAAAGGAATATATACATTTTTCCTTAATTTATATTTTTATTTCATGTTTCATGTAGATTAGAAACATGTTAATTTTAGAAATTCATGAATTATATTAGGAATTTCTTACATTTGGTATCAGAGCCGAATTTGTGATTTTTGATGTTTTTTTGGGTATGTTTTACATCATTTTTCAATTAATTTCCGATTTTGTTAAATTGGGTATTTTTCGAATCTGGCTACGAGATCCAGCAACCTCGTCGCCGAAATTCGTTCAATCCGGCTAGATTCCATTGAAATCCGGCGACAAGACCTTGGGCGAATTTGTCGTCGGACCTCGGCTGACCATTTTGTCCCGATTTTTTGCCATGGCAATTATGATGCCCGAAAAAGGGTTGTCTTGTAACCCTAACTTTATTTTTTTTCGATTGGTTTTTTTGGTTTTTTATTGTTTTTCAGCGTTTTCCAGCATTTTTTAGAGACGGGAAGCCCGGAAAATGGTCGCGGGAGTTGACCAACCTTTTATGTGGTGTTCTCCGGCCATATAGACGGCTAAAATGCCGGCGCCGAGAAACCCTAATTTCTTTGCTTTCGGCGGCAAGAGGCTAGAGATGACCTCGTGGTTTGGTTTGTTTTTCTATTTTTCCTTGTTCGGGTGGGTTCATTCAAGAAATTATTAGAAATTGACCATTTTGGGTTGGATAGGCTTATGCTGGACAGCTCGCTCTGGACTTTAGTGGGCACGGGCTACCCATTTAGGTCGAACCTATTCAGTAAGTTGCCCATTTAGAAAAACAGACTCGGGCCGCCCATTTTAGCTAACCTAAGGCGCTACTTGAACTAGTGAGAGGAAAATTGAGCCAGCAAGGAGTGGGTGGGCCAGCGAGCCATTTTTCTATAAATTCGGAAAATAAATTAAAAAATATTCATTAAAAATCGGAAAAAATTCGGGAAAAATATGAAAACATTCAGAACATTCATAAAAATCGTCTAAAAATCTTTAAAATATTATGGTTTTTAATTTCATATTTTAAATATTTTATTACATAATTGTATAGTTTTGTTGATTATGCTAAAATTATTGTATGATTTTATATTAAATTTTGATTATACTCATTTTAAGCATGAAATTCATGTTATAATATTCATATCTTAGAAATTAGAGTATGATTTACATAAATTTGTTTTATTATGTTCATGATCAGCATGAATAGGTTGATTATATCTTCATTTTTTTTTAAATGAAAAAACATGATATTCATGAAAATGTGTAAATTGCATGATATATAAGTTACTTTTATGAAATTCCTTTTTTCATTATGAGAATTGTTTATTTACAAATTTTTACATTTCATTTAAGCTTAGAATTTGTGAGGATTTGTAAAATTTAGTTAAATTCTCATCATATTAATATTTGAGCATAATATTTAAGATTAGTGCATATAGTTTTAGCACATAAAGATTTATAATACGTTCAATAAATAAGTTTAGATGAACAATTTAGGTTATGAATTGTACACAAACAATTTGTGGTTGACATGAGACGTATGACCCAAGTAAGTTTCACATAGACTGGTTCACACTAGTATCCCTGGGAACGCTACTCTGTCTAAGGATTTTGGTACTTAATCAGCCTTAGCTGAACCTAGGGATGTAAACGGGTAATAAACGGTACGGGTAACGGGTTTCCGTTTACCGTTTAACTTTTTGAACCCCTTACCCGTTACCGTCCATATCCGTTTCGTTCCATGAAATCCTTACCCGGTTTTTCGGTGGGTAATCGGGTAAAAAACGGGTAATAAATGGGTAAATGATAAAAAAATATAAAAATCATAAAAAAGCTCAAAAAAAGAGGAAAAATAAACTGATAATAAAGAGTCAAATACAACATTTTTTTAGAGTTCAAAATACAAGTTACATAACACAAAAATCAAATACAAATATAAATTGTCTCCTACACTTAAAATTGACATTCAAATACATTTAATACTTTAGATTCAAAATTGTCCAACCCAAAAAACCATTTGCACTCTTCACTCTTCAAGATCATCCTCGTCCTCCGAATCAACTTCAGCCATAGAGTATAATGCACAAAACCCAATGATAATAATTGCATAAGAAATTTAGGGTGTAACTAAATAATATCTAAATAGACAAGGAATTAATTAGGAAAAATCTAAAATCTAAATAGCATAATTGCATAGGGATTAGGGAACAATGAGTCAATGATTAGGGACTAGAGAGGGAGGGAAAACCAAAATTAGAATATTAATTAATTAGAGAAGTAAGTAACTGGTAATTAAAATCAATAATATTACTTATAACTTATTAAGAATTTAGGGTATATGACGTAATATGTTATGGGCCAAAAAATTTGAATTATGTAAGCTAATTGAAAAAATAGGAAATCATCTCGTGTATTTGTTAATTACTATGTTTATCTTTATATAATTTTTATTATGAATTATAATATGTTTATTTTTGTATTATAGTTGTTTACATTTATAAAAAAAATTGTCATTTGAATAAGATCTGACATTTGTAAGAAAAAAAAAATTTTAATCTTAGATTACTAATACTACCTTATTTAGTTAATTATGAATTTACAATATATGATGTATCCTTTATGACTATGAGTCTATGACTATGACTAGGGATTCTTTATGAGACCATGAGTTTAAGTCAATATAGACTTCTAATAATTACCAAAATATATAAATATATTCAAATTCTCTCCAAACTTTTCAATTCTACAAAATTTTATAATAAGTGATAAAAAAATATAATAAGGTTATTTATATAAAAATAAGTATTTAATGATTAAACTAAGTAGCTATATAAATTTACTATATTACCCTTACTTAAACGGTAAACGGGTTAAACGGGTTTGAAAGAGCCATTTCCGTTTCTGTCCGTTTAATAAACGGTAGAGCCGGTAAACGGTAGAGCAGTAAACGGATAATAATATTTTATTTCCGTTTTGTACCGTTTATTAATCGGGCGGACGGTAGACCGGGTAATCGGCTCCTGTTTACATCCCTAGCTGAACCTGACTTTCCTGGGAGTATACTTGGTTAATACTATCATATTACTACATAATTATTCTAGGTATTTTGTAGAGCCTGGAACATAAAAATCTCCCACAATGTCTAGTGATTATATAAATATAATTTTAGTTAAATAGAGAGTAGCCACAACATCTTTAATTAACTAAAATTATATATTAAGTTAAACTAAATGACTTAGACATGAATTGTGATTAATTATACTTTATATGATAAAATTCATCCCACAGGAAATTTTGTCATATTTATATAATTAATTAGGATAAAATATCTGACTATTTTCATAATTTACCCACAGGGATTATGAATTGGAATATAGTTTGGTAATTTTATCATTCAACATAGATAATGTACCCTTTAAGTGAATATCTATCATATAGAAATTTTAGATCTACTTGAGTAAAAATTTAGCCCACAGTCAATTTTTATGACCTTAGATCAAACTTTAGGGCATGTTTCACATTGGTAATATATGTCATTAAGTTTTGTCAACCTCATATTCTAACATAAGTCTTTTGGACTTTATACAGTTGTTCAACCCACAAGAAAAGAAGCTGGATCCCGGGACCATAATTGGTTTTTTCATTAGTTATGATGAAAGGTCTAAAAGTTACAAATTTTATTGTCCATCTCTTACAACTAAGATTATGGAATCACGAAATGCTAAGTTTCTTGAGAATGACATGATTAGTGGGAGGGATTAGTTCAGGGAATTAATTACTGCTCTTGACCATACAGAAGTTCAACCTTCCACATTGTGAGATAGATTGGTTCTCATTAATCGTACTCCTCAAGTTGAATCGAGTACTGAACAACCAATCACTCAAGTTCCACATGTTGTTGATAACCCTCCTGTTGATCAACCAGTTGAATCACAAGCACCTCAAGGAGAAGGTGGTCCAACATTAAGACAATCTACTCGAGAACGTCGATCAACTATTCCTAGTGATTATGTTGTGTATTTACAAGAATCTGACATAGGAGCCGAAAATGATCCTGAAACATTTTCACAAGCAATGCGTTGTACACAACCAAGTTTATGGTATGATGCCATGAAGGAAGAGATGAATTCCATGAAGAGCAATGAAGTCTGAGACCTTGTAGAGTTGCCTAATGGGGTGAAAGCCATTGGTTGTAAATGGGTCTTTAAGACCAAAAGAGACTCATTAGGAAACATTGAGAGATACAAAACGAGACTCGTTACTAAGGGGTTCACTCAAAAGGAAGGAATCGACTACACAGAGACTTTTTCTCCTGTATCTAAAAAAGATTTTCTTCGAATTATTTTGGCATTAGTTGCTCATTTTGACCTTGAGTTACAACAAATGGATGTGAAAACTGCATTTCTTAAAGGTAATCTAGAAGAAGAGGTTTATATGAAACAACCAAAAGGTTTCTCTTCTAGTGATGGTGAGAATTTGGTTTGCAAACTTAAGAAATCCATAAACGGTTTGAAACAAGCCTCCCGTCAATGGTATTTGAAATTCCACGGTGTAATTTTTTCATTCGGTTTTGATGAAAATCCCATGGATCAATGTATATACCAGAAGGTCAGTGGAAGTAAAAATTGTTTTCTTGTTTTATATGTGGATGATATTTTACTTGAAACTAATGATAAGAGTATGCTACATGAGGTGAAATATTTTCTCTCTCAAAACTTGAATATTAAAGATATGGGTGAGGCATCTTATGTTATTGGCATTAAGATCCAAAGAGACAGATCTCGTGGTGTCGTAGTAATGTCACAAGAAACCTATATTAACAAAGTTTTGGAGAGATTTCGGATGAAGGAATGTTCACAAGTGTTGCACCCATAGTGAGGGGAGACAAGTTCAACTTTGATCAATGTCCGAAAAATGAACTTGAGAAAGAATCCATGAAGGATATCCCATATGCTTCTGTTGTTGGAAGTCTTATGTATGCTCAGGTCTGCACTAGACCTGACATTGCATATGCTATTGGGATATTAGGAAGATATCAGAGTAACCCAGGTATGGACCACTGGAAAGCTGCAAGGAAAGTCATGAGGTACCTTCAAGGAACCAAAGACTTCATGCTTATGTATAGACAGACAGACAATTTGGAAGTGATTGGCTATTCAGACTCTGACTTTACTGGCTGTGTTGATTCTCGCAAATCAACATCTGGGTACATATTCATTACGGCTGGTGGAGCTATTTTATGGAGAAGTGCCAAACAGACTTTGACTACGACTTCTACTATGGAAGCCGAGTTCGTGTCTTATTTTGAGGCTACATCACATGGTGTATGGCTTAAGAGTTTAATTTCTGGTCTTAGAGTTATGGAATATATTTCTAGACCATTGAGAATTTTTTGCGACAACTCAGCTGCAGTCTTTATGGCTAAGAATAATAAGAGCGGAAGTTAAAGTAAACATATCAACATTAAGTTCTTGGCCATAAGAGAATGTTTTAAAGAAAATAAAGTGGTCATTGAGCACATTAGCATTGAGTTGATGATTGCTGATCATTTAACTAAAGGCATGCCACCATTGAAATTCAAAGATCATATACAAGATATGGGACTTGGTTCCACTTTGTAATTTGTATATACATTCAGTTTATCAAATAAACTCTTTAGCATTCATTTATTTTCTTACAAAAATTATAAGTTTCAATTTGAAAACTTGCGGAGAAGGTGAATGAGTACAAATAATCAAATAAAACCCAATTTTTCAAAAGAAGAGTGATATTCCTATTGGCCATTAATAATCATCTATTATAATTTCTTTCTTCGAGTTTTATTAAATTTATTTTATAATAAAAAATGCCTTTAAATTGAAAATCAATCATAGAGGAGTTTCTTTGAGTACTTATATATATTGTTTTAAATGTATACAAATTACTGTCCTAATAGATTCTTGATACTTTCCTAAATTGATCAAATTTTGTTTTTAATTGATTTGGCCCCCAAAAAACCCTTGTATTGTAGCACCAACTCCCTCCTTTAGTAGTTGCATATAGAAAAAGTTTCAAGTAAAGTTCAGATTCAAAGTAAAAATAAAAATAGAATCAAAATCACAGTTTTCTTATGTTGTTTAGGTTTGACTTGGAAAAATTGGGAAAGGAACATCTTAGCTTAATTATGATGTTAAAAGTAAGTCTATATGTAGACAATACTTGGTAGGAAATCCCAACACTAACTTTTATTAAATGCAGTTTGGTTTTTATTATTCTTTTGAAAAAATAACACATGTTACTTTCCAACTTTGACCAGGCCTTGTAGTTTCCTAATGTGATTAAGCTTAGTAATTGTTTAGTATGATTAGCACAAGTATTTCACAAATTGATTAATAGTTTCCTATATTAGTTGAGTAATGCTAGTTGGACCTACTAATAGTTCCCATCCCACTTACTAGCAAATCTGAAACACTTAAAAAGATCAAAAATATTTTTTATGTTATAAAATCTTAAATCGCAAGAAAAACCCTAGGTAGCTGCGTTTCAGATTAGTTGGTACATAGGATGGGTATTGCGCGTAGGTGCAAGCAGCAACTAGCATTTTCCAAATTAGTTATGCTTGGCAATTTCCTAATCTGATTAAGATTATAACTCAGTTGAGTTTGAATTGAATGAAATATCAAAAGACTTTGAATTTGAGATGAATTCAAAATAAAAAAAAATGAGTATTTCAAATTAAAAGGGTCATTGAATTAAAAACTAAGTGATATGACTTATTTGATTTGTAATTTGTAATTTTTCATTACTTAAAAACGTTTAGAAAATGTATTAGTGTCATCAAATATTTTCTTATTAATAATTTTTTTATCAAATAATTATTTTTTAATATATTAAATGATATTTAAAGGTTTTAAATTTATATTAGATAAATTTTAAAATCTGTAGTAGTGACGGTTTTGGCATTAATCATTCGTAAGGTTAAACGATGACTATAAAATCCATCTTTGGTCTTTGAACTCGATTAACCGTAGAAAAATAACCCACTCGAGAGCCTCTGAAAACCACCCTCGAGTTATTTCTGTTTTCTTCGGCGTATGCACATCTGATGTTCTCTGTTTAATTCAGTACTTCTCTAAGGTTGGATTTTCGAATGGGGCTAACCTCTCTTCAAGTCTGCACGAATACTTCCGACTGGCTTCAGGTATATATATATATATATATATGGGTGATTTATAAGGGGAGAATTAATGAAAAAAGATGTGTTTTATTCTCTTCTGCTTCTGGGTTCGTTTTAGGTTTTCGTTTTTGTTAAACTGTCGGGTCGAAGTGAAGATCTAAAGACGATCAAAGCTATTATTATCTGAAACTATGTTCTTCATTTGAGTAACGAGCTAGTTTGGGAGTTAATATTATTCATTTTTGTGACTTAAGATCGTCGGATATTCGTGTTTTATTAGTTAGTTTATGGCATGGATAGAATTAACTTTCTGTTAAAAGAAAAAAGAAGTATAGGATTGATAAAAGATGGCAAAGCTGCATGGACCCTATTGAAAAGGGTTTAAAAGAGGCCTAAAACAAGTAAAACCGACTTCTCAAAGCTGAAGTCTATACATCATCAACTTATTCAAATTAGACTTTGTAGCCAATAACTTGTATTATTCATTTAGTGACTTTCTTATTTTTTAATAATTTGAAATTTATATTACTTATTATGGAAAATTTCTTCTTTTTAATAATTTGATTTTTTCCTCATTATTTTATTAATAATTTAGTTTAGTTTGTTAAGTGTAAAACGCCATAAAATATAGAGTAATTTTAGACGTACCTAGTGACGCACCTATTTGACGTACAGCTTAATTTAAGCTCTTAAAAATATTTTTTTATTATAAAATCTTATTTTTTAAGAGGATAAGTGCAACTAGCATTACTCAAAATATAAACCTGCGAAATACAATTTAAGCCGTTAGATTTGGATCAACGGTCTTTATCAATTTTCCCGCCATTCGACCCTCTTTTCCTATTCTGGTTTCTCCTCCCGCTCAAAGGAGACAAAGCGGGAGTATGGAGAGACTGAAACCCCCTCCATCGTCCTATTCACTGGCCCTCCACAGCACGTTCGTTCACTGTGAGGAATCACTGCTGGCCACCGTTCTCTCATTATACCATTGAACCTCTAACGGAGCCCATCCGCCGTACCATGCCAAGTGCCTGTCCGCCCATTATCCATCGCTCTTTTCTCTCTCATCGAGTCTAACCACCGAATCTATGCCGTTTTTTCTTGTACAACTAATTTGTCACTGAGTTGTTGATATATCACTTCTTCAATTCGTTTCATCCTTTTCGCCGGTTAATAAAGGTACGGAGCCACCACACTCTTCCCCTTCTTTGCCTTCTTCTATTTTTTATTTTTTTACCGCGCTCCTTTCCCCTCTTTTCTCTCGTACTCTTGGAACAGTTTCTGATTATCCAATAGTCTTTCTCCCTTCGGCAGAAGTGAGACTCTCAATATCTATGAGTGTCATTTTTGTAACTAAAAATTTTATGATTACATTGAGGTTTTTGGAAGGGTAAACCTTATTTTAATTTATATTCATTATTCAAGCAATTTGTTTCTTTAATTTCATTCCTCGTTTTTAATAGTTCATTTCTTAGCTTATATTGCATTTCAAAGAAAATTTTCTCTAAGCTTATGCGGGAAGTACATTGTGAGGTAATATGGGCTTGTTGGTTTTCTCGAGCAATTTTAAATTCTGTCATAGTTTTAAAAAACATGAAGGTTTTGCTTCTCTATATGTTAATTATTGTGTCCAAAGAGATGAAACCAGACCGTGTTGTGTATTCTATGGGCAGACTCAAATTTTAGAGCGAAGCTAGCTGCTTTTGGTTGGTTTATATGATTGATGAGCTGCATGGGCCATTCTCACTGCCGTTTCATTATGTGTGTTTGTTTTTTGTAAATTTTTTATTTGATATATTTACAAACTTTAAAACACGTGTCAATCACCCAAAATGATATCAATTTATTTTCCAGAGGATCTTATGTCTATGGAATTAGGACGTAGCTGCTGAACCCTCATTCCCCGTTCTTTCTGGTCAGAAATTTTTTTGGATCAGTAGGACCATATTCATTCTCCTTTCTGTTTTTAGACCTTCAAATTTTTTAATAAGAAGGTCTGTGTCACTAATGCTTTCAAGTGGTTGAGGTTGTTTGGATATGTTTATATAGCACATGTTTCTGTGCTAGGGCTGCTTTCCAAAAGACTTGAATTTTGAGTGACCCTCTTTGAGTAATAAGTTCTTGGGGCTTGTTCATATTTTGCTGCAGCGACTTGTCTCCATCGTGCTACCTTTTTAGTGGCATATCTGCACACCCATTTCCCTAGCAAGGACACCAGTTTGTAGTGAAGGTTGAATGTCAATGCTGTTGGGACTCTATCCAAGAGACTGCATATTAAAAAAGAGAATGGTGGCGACAGGTTTTAGTGGGCTCCTCTCTCTCTTGAATCTTGCTCTGTATCTTTGTCCTTTAATTGCATCTCTGCTGCTGAGCAACAACAATGTCACCTTTAACCCATCCCTCCCTCCCTCCTCTCTTTAGTCTGTCCTGTCTCTTCTGTCTCTCCTGTCTCTCCTGTCTCTCTGGGCTCTCAATTGTTAAATGTTATGAGCCATTTTTCAGCTACGTAGCAGGTCGTATAACTAATTGTATCTGCAATTGTCCGGCTTGTATAATCCTTCAGAATGGAGTCCATTTATTATTGGCTTGAATTAATAAATTTTATATATTTGTTGTATTTATAATTTATTCGAAATAGCAAGATTAGTCTGCAAGAATGAAAGATTAAAGTTGTTGCAAATCAAGTTCATTTTGGTTCTAGTGATTTATGATTTTTTTGTGTTGTAAATAAATTAAAATGTGTAACCAATGAATGAACAAATGCGTAGTCTTGTAATTTGTTGATTGTGGTGGTGAGTGATTGGTTTCAGGTTTCTGGGCATGGCTTTTCAGCTTCTTGTTCTGCCAATTGACATTAGGCTGTTCCTTGAATGAATGGATTGAGAAAATTGAAATCATATTATGATCGTTTTGGATGATTTTAGGACTTGAGTTGGAAAAAAGGAGACAAGCCCGTGCAAGATTGGCTTCTCACAATCATCCAGCAAATGTAGATTTATCCTTGGCAGATTGTTTTAATAGAAGAATAGATGTAGAAATTTTCTATATAGAGCTCATGAACTTGTCTCTTCTTTGGCTTGTTCCCCTGTGCATAATTTTCCTTTATGAAGAGAGCTTATTCTTTTCTACTATAATAAGTACTCTTTCTGTTGCTGAATTCCATCTTCTTTATCCAAACAAGTATTGCTTGTTGAACAATTTTTTGTCGTAAGTTATTATCTCCTGGTGAAGGAGGTTAAATCTGATAAATAGTTGTGGCTGACTTCTTTTTTGATGGAAAAGACTTTTTATCTTGCTCCATCCAGTTATAGCTAAGACTGCTTGGTAATGGCCCCTTGTGGGTGACTTGCATGCTATCTTCTACTAGTGGTACCCGAGGTTTTACTTTTTCTGTTGGTTTTGCTCATCTGTAGTCCAGTGATTGTCTGGATTAGTTGGTTGTTCTATTTCCTGAGGTGACTGTCATCACAACATTCTGTGTGTAGGTTTAACTGAGTCTCTCACCAATTTTCTTTTATTTTCCTTTTTTGATTTATTTAAATTAAACTTAATGTGGTAGTTGGAAGGTAATATTTGGGTCACTGTCATCAAGGCCTTGACCCAACTGTGTTTGGGTCTTGTACATGCATGCTGATAAATGGACCCCCAATCTCACCTCAAAATAACCAATCAACTAAAGCAGCATCCATGACATAAACACCTGCTGGATTTTTTTATCTTTTTATCCTTTTTTATCTTTTTTTTTTTGTAAGAAATGATGCGGATGTGAGGGCAGATGCTGCTGGAATTTTGCCTATGTTACACCTTATGTATTGGCTTGATAGGTTAAACAAAAAACTGGCTGTGGGATGTGGACGTGAGGGCAGGATGCTGGTTGTGTTCGGATTGAGCTATAATACAATGATAAGTAAGGTTCGTTCCATTCTAGGATGATTAACACCTTAGCAGGATCCTAATACATAACAGAGGTGGGACTTTTACCCTTGCTAAAATATCCTTTTCATCTAATTTGATCTATTGTGTAGAGGTCCTTTATTATATGTATTGTTGTTGTGTCTTTCCTCTGAAATTTATGGAAGATATAGGAAACGATTTGATTGTTTTTGGTACAATGACTTGATGAATGATTGCTCATATTGAGGAAAGGATCATCAAGGCCACCTTAACATATTTGGGATGAGCCATTGATGGTACTGCTGAAAATTTTGGAGTTGAAGCATTTGGATGCAGTTCTGAAAACATTTTGCTTTGATTAAATGGCTGAAAATGGCAATTAAGTGGTTTGCATGCCTATAACCACCTGTTAATCTGCTTCTAACTTGTTCTTGCAAAAAAAGTTCACTTATTTCTGATGTTTTGGAATTGCTGAATGGGATTTTTTTGAGAATTGCTGATTGTGTCGTATCTTAGCTTTTCAACTTCTTCACCATTTTTTCTGTCATGGTATTTGTCTTTAACGGATGCCCATTTTGTGATGACTGTTCTTCTTTTTACAGATTTTTCTGTTATTCCAAATTTTTTTATTGGCATTTCAAAAAAAAAAAAATTGTTTTACTGGAGTTGTTTGCTTATCCAGTTGTCTTCTGATTTCTGAGGTTTTTAATTTTAAGGAATTCCACAACAATTTGCTTTGAGGTTTTTGTTGGACTTACACCTACTTTAAGTCTAGTAGCTGTACTTGCTGCACTTGTTAAGGTAAATACAAGAATTTTAGTTACTTATCAGGACAGTATTTGACTTAAAATATTATATGAAATTTAAACTCTCAATTGATTGTTGTTTTATTTTTTTTTTCAATTATAGCCTAGCAGCATCGTAAAATGTTTTAAGCAGGACTTCATATGAAGTGTCTTAGAACTGATTCTGAGTTGTTTTTTAACCTTTGTAGCAGGACAAACAGACACTCATTGGGGATTCTAAAGTTTCTCTGTGCTCTCCTTCTTTGTGCTTTGAAGAGGCCCAATAACAGCTTCAAGTTTTTCTTAGATCTATAAAGTAATTGTTTTTTTCAGCAATGAAGGTAGAGGAAATCAATTGTTGTCAGATCCAAGAATGGTATCCTCACTTCAAAAGTTTGTCGTTCAAAACCGTAATTCATGAGCTTCCCCAGTCCTTTGTTGCTTACCTTCTTGATGATTCTGGACCCTTCCTTCTCCCAGTCTCTATCTCTGGAGATGATGCATTCCCTAACAGAGTTCAAAATGTATACGAAGATGACTCCCTCATTCCAGATGAAGATTCAGAATCTTCTCCAGTTCAACCGTCCTTTCCTGATCTGGAGTCTGAGATCAAGTCCTCCATTATGGCACTGGGTGGGGCTGTCTTCCCAAAACTGAATTGGAGTTCTCCGAAAGATGCAGCGTGGATTTCCACCACTGGGACCCTCAAGTGTACCTCCTTTGCTGAGATCTCTCTTCTTCTTCGCTCTTCAGACAGCATTGCGCATGACCTTTGCAATCCATTTGACTCATGCGAAGGACCTGATTCTCCAGACCAACCACAGAGATTCTTTCTTGCACTACGGAAATGGTACCCTTCCCTTCATCCAGAAATGGAATTTCGGTGCTTTGTTCGTGATCAAACCCTGGTTGGCATTTCTCAGCGTGAAGTCACGGCATTTTATCCTGTACTTATAGAGAAAAAATCTGAAATTGGCGCTAGTATTGAATCATTTTTCAGAGAGAATATTAGACTCAAGCTCAAATCAGAGAACTATGTATTTGATGTGTATCTTATGAAAGATGGAAGGGTGAAGATCATGGATTTTGGTCCTTATGGTGCTTTTACTCTTCCATTGCTATTTTCCTGGGAGGAGTTGGAAGAAAATTACATGTCAAAAAGGAGAGAGCTGCGCCTTGTAGAGAACCAGTGTGGGGTGCGCCCTGGGCTGAAAACTGCTGTACCATATGATTACTTGGATATGAGTGCTGGAAGTGGGTGGGACCAGTTTCTTAAGAAAGCAGATGAGTTGCAGAGGCAGGGGAAGGCGACATAAGCTGGAACTTGATTTCAGTTGCTTATTATGGCAAATGTGATGCTATAATTGTGATCAGCTGTTCAAACTCAAGTCTGAATCGTGCTTATGATGACAAATGTGATACAGGGATCGTGTTCAGTTGGTCAAACTCAAGTCCGAATTCATTCATGCTATTGATGGCATATGTGATACTGTGATTGCGATCAGCTGTTCAAACGCTAGTCCGAAATTATGCTCAGGCCATACCAACATTTGGAGTCTTTTTGGCCATAAATCTCGTAAGTGTTCTGATCTGATCTACTTGGAAAGGAGTCTTGTGGGAGGAATTGTAATGTCTGGGTGCTGGGTATATGATAAGAACGTGGTTTTGTGCTCTGTGCCTTGGAAGCTGTGATGTAACAAGAACCCACTCTATAGAACATTATCTTTTTATTGTCGCTGAGCCAAACCAATTCATAGCTAATAACTTCCTCACCTGCGAAGACTTTCATTCTTAGGCTGAAGAGGAGGTTAAGGTGGCAATCCAACCTTCGAAATGTTATGTTGCGTTGCTGCTCCTAATAATCCAAGCAGTCTGTGCAAGATCGTGCATTAACTAATCTAGTATAAAGTTAAGCTATGGGCACCTATCCCACTTTCATGTTAATCTAAGTCTTTAAAAATATATTTTTTTTATAAAATCTTTTTTTTTTTTTATAAACCCTCGTCAATGGTTTAGATTGTCGATTCAGCTGTGATTGGAGGTAAGCAATCCACGTCAGCAGCAAAGTGCGAATCATTACTCTTTGTAACAAAGCGAAGGGAAAGAAGCTTAAAAACTGTTCTGTGTTAAAGGGAAAGGATTAGGCTTAATCTAGCGTCAATGAAAAAAAAAACAAACATAACTCATTCAACAATGTAACAAAATACTTTCCACATATAATCTCAATAAAGAAAGCAACGTTGAGTTCTCGTGTTCTTGGGAAGAGGTTGGTTTACAACCATGATTTTTAATTGTAATATTTTTTCATTTATACAACTTTAAAGATTTTACATGTAAAGAACATGCTGAATTTTAATTAATTTAATAGTTTTTATATTTAATTTTTCCCTTGCGATATCTTACTATACATTTCGGACAATACAATAGATTCATACAAGAAACCAATGTTTTAAAAATCGAACCTGTGATCGAACTGGTGGAGCTTTAAATTTTGGTTTAACTGGATCAATTGGGTTCAACCGGTATGAATTTTTTCTAATTAAAAAATATATAATAAAATTTATATATATAAAAAATAAGATTAAAAATACAAAAAACTATTAAAATACTAAAAAGGTAAGTAAAACGGTTCAACCGGTCCGGTCCGATTTTCGGTTCAGCGGTTGAACCGTTCAAAACCGGCCTGTCAACCGGTTTTTTGCCATTTCCGGGTCTTTAAACGAACCAAATCGTTCAAAATCCCGGTTCCAGTTGAACCCGGTCGAACCGGTCGATTCGGTTCGGTTTTTAAAACACTGCAAGAAACTCTTCGTGTTGTCCTCGGGCTCTAGGCCGAGTCTGACAGCAACAGTTATCATAGTATTAACGCTAGTTAGCGGATTCACAATCTCTTACTCACTAAATTTACTTGAGGAAAAAAATTGCTGGAAGGGTTGCAGACTTCAGACTCTTCGTGTATGTTTTCGCAGTTAGTCCTCGTGTCTGCATTTGCCTTCGCTGTTAGTCCTCGTGTCTGCATTGGCCTTCGTTGTTCTCTTCGGCGTAGCTTGGAAACCTTGGTATGTATTTCCCTTCGCTGAAGTACTGCCAGAAGCTGAATTAATGTCTGAAGACACTGGCCTCTTCTTCTTCTTCTTCTTCTCCTTTTTTTTTTTTTTAATTTTATTTGTCAATACGTCCCCTTTCGTTTTCTATTTCTACTTCTCTTTCCTGTTCTGTATTTTCATTTTGTTCCAGTTTGATTTATGCGGTTTATTTTCTATCTATCTCCAGCTTCTGTATTTTCTTTTCTTTTCTGTTTTTATTTTTCATTTTCTGTTTCAGATTTTCATCTCCTCTCTCTTCCGCTTTGTAATTCTGATTCTAATTTTTTTTATTTTTGTTCAGTATTTTGGTTTGACCCCTGTTCAATTTTGGCCTGTTATAGTTGCCTAAAGTAGCAAATTCATGGATGCATTGGCACGTATTAACATCACAAGTCGACTCTTTGGCGGTTGTCGATTGAAGAGTCAGGTGGGTTTGATTTTATATTGCAAACTCTTCTCCTCTCTTTCTTCACGGGCTGCGCTATTTTTTCTGCAATATATGAATGTTTTTTGCAGGTCATGAATGTTCCCTTAACACTACGTAGGATATTTAGGAACGTTTGTAGAACTTTAATAAGCAACCGCTGAATAACCTTACATCAAATTCCTATTGTACCCAAGTGAAAGGTCAAAAGCTGATTTTGTGACAACAATATTGAAAAATTAGGAATCATAATGGTATGAAAACTATCAAATGCAAGAGACCTTTCTGCTTTTTGAGTTAAGTAGGGTCTAATGATTTGAAGAATAGATAAGTTCTTCGAGTAGAGGCTCACTGTTGAGCTTATTAGTTTTTTTACCCTTACTAAATAAGGCCAACATAATACTATTTTTTTTCTTCAGATGGCAACAATATACCATGTTCAGTTTACTAAAAATAGAAATATCATTTGTATATGAGATAATGAAATAATTCTATAGTCTCTTACGCAAATGGACATGCGCTTGCGGCAAATACTTGTATAAATAACCTGACAATACTATATAAAAACACCTATTCACATATCCAAAGTTAAGAAAACTATTACAACAGATTTTTTTCTTGAAGTATTATTTTTTTTTCTAAATTGGAAAATAATGATACAAAATAATCGTTTTGTTCACTAGCAATTGATGGATTCCATATAGGAATGGAGGTGGTACATGATTTTACAACTTTTTTTTTTCTAGCTGAATTGGCATATCACATTATACTCAGTATGCCAAGCATTAATGTGTATTGTCAATTTTCTCCTACTTTACTGAGATAGAACTATTTCTCATTTGGCAAAATGAAGCCCCGATGATTCTGAAGCAAACGTATCAAGCAATATTACAGCCTAGTGCATTACATCCTCATCTTCCATAGTATTGATGATGATAACCCATCTTCCATATCCTCGTCTTCTATGTAATTGATCACATTAAGTAGTTTTCTTCTATTAGTATTACCTCTCAAAAATCCCAAGAATAGCACACCACTTCAATGAAAACAAAATTTTGACCAGCTGTTAATGTTAGTAATCAATACTAATTAATTGCCTGCTCATTTGGACAGGCATCTCTACTTGCAACATTTAGTAATATGATACACACCACAGTATTGCCAATGCAACTCCGAGTCCTAGCTATGTAAAGCAAAATTGATATGATTTATCGATTTTTGCCTTCCTTGAGTTACACTTTAATGTGTTTAGCCTGCTGCTATTCAGTCTTCCCTCCCATGATAGACCTTGCCTCCTGCCATCAAGCAATCCTACTGCTTGGCGGAGCAAAGGAAATAGACTCGAACAGGTATCACCCTCTTCTGTTTGCTTTTTCTTTCACTTGTTAACTCCTGGCAATATTGATCCCATAAGCAATTAGAGAGAAGAAAGGGAGAAAGAAACACAGACTTGTCAATTGTTGAGTCGTCTATGCCATGTTTTGCCTCTTTTCTGCAGTTTTTCTTTCAATCACCTGTTTTTGACTTCCTTTGATAAAATTTCTGAAAATTCCTTTTCTTGATATCAGGCTACAGGCGATATTCTGGGGATATTTAATGTTAGAGTTCTTTTGTTGAATTCCTTTAATTATTAATTAGCTTTAGAATTTAATATGCTTTAGTGAAGAATTCTTAAAGCACTTAACCTTTTCCTCAACAGAACTCAGCTGTTTTTGAGCACAAGCTCACAGAATGATGCTGCAACTGAGATCAAACTTAGCAATAAGCTCCATCTCAAGCCCAATCCTTGGAGTAATATCTTGAGCTGAGCCTGCGCTTGCCTGAGCTCAAGCTTGGCTCGGCTTGGGTTGGTTGGCTTGATTGTTCCCCTTCCCTCCTCCCTGCTGTCTGGAAGGCCTGTACATCCTTCATTATTGATTTTCCATCACCAACAAGCTTTGATCTTCGGATAGTCACACATATTTTTATGCACATACTGGTACTTCCTCTCCACAATGCTATTCCTAAAGCAGTCATTTCAGTTCGTTTTTGCTATTTAAGTAAATAGCAGAGTAGTTCAATTGCTGATTTACCTATCACCTTCCTACGTATGTTCTCAGTTTAGCTCATTTATTGGAGATATCACGAGTTCTTCACCATTTTTTTTAAAAAGCACTTTTATTCTCCTGTTCATGTTCCTTATTCTACTTAGTATTCTCAGGTGAAGATTTTGGTTGCCTCATGAATTTTTCTGCATGTTGACTTCTTTCTTGTTGTGACTGTAATACTGTGTAGGGACAATTTGTTAACATCTCTGACTCATCTGATGCCTGATACCCAGAAATGCATGACCATGTTTAGTATAAATACATGCCAACTTGTATAATGTTATCAAAGCCCAGCCTTAAAATTTGCAAAAATTGACTCTTGTTGCAAGTTACTTTCTCTTTGCAAATCATAAACATTTATGTGATACTCTTTTAAGTACTAGTTATTCTTATTATCATTTTACTGAAATTCTCAGGTTCTGATGTTAAAAGAGAAGCTGCATCAATGGCAGGCAAAGCTTCAATTAGATGGTCAAAGAAGATCACACCATGCCAAGTTGTGCAGCTTATACGAGCAGAACGTGATATAAAGAGAGCTCTTATGGTATTTGATGCTGCAACAGCCGAGTATGCGAATGGATTCAAACATGATCATACCACCTATCACCTAATCATCTCCAGGTTGGCATCTGCTAACCAGTTCAGGTCTGCTGAAATGCTTCTGAACAGGATGAAAGAAGAGGAATGCATGGTCACTGAGGACATCTTTCTTTCCATATGTAAAGCATATGGCCAGGCCCATAAGCCACTGCATGCTTTGAGAATTTTTAACAAGATGAAGGAGTTCCAGTGCGAACCAACTTCAAAATCCTACCTCATAATATTGGACATTCTGGTAAGTGAAGGCAATAAGAAGATGGCCATAAGCTTTTACAAGCATATGAAAAAAGTGGGTATTCCACCCAGTGTTGGCTCTCTCAACATTCTTCTCAAAGCCCTCTGCAAGAACAGTCATACCCTTGATGCTGCACTTAAGTTGTTTGAACAAATGCCTGGTAGGGGATATATTCCTGATTGTTATACATATGGTACTCTGATCAATGGGCTGTCTAGGCTGGGTCAGATGAACAAAGCAAGAGAACTGTTACTAAAGATGGAAGAACAAGGTTGTGCTCCTACAGTGGTTACTTATAGTTCGTTGATTCATGGCCTGTGTTTATCCAATTGCCTAGATGAAGCCATTGAGATGTTAAAAAGAATGATTAGCAGTAATATTAAACCAAATGTTATCACATACAGTTCATTGATGGATGGTCTTTGCAAAAGAGGTCGATCCTCGGAAGCAATGGGGCTACTGGAAAAGATGGTCAGTCAACGCCTCTTACCAAACATGATAACTTATAGCACCTTAATAAATGGACTCTGTAAAGAAGGTAAACTTCAGGAAGCTTTAGAAATCTTGGATAGGATGAAACTCCAAGGATATCAACCAGATGCAGGACTCTGCAGCAAGTTTGTGACTGGCCTTTGTGAATCTTGTAAGTTCCAAGAAGCAGCTAACTTTCTCGATGAAATGATCCTTGGTGGGATTTCTCCAAGCAGGTTGACAAAAAATATTCACTATAATATGTACAATTTGGTGGTCAGGGGCCTTTGTAGTCAGAATTTTCTTGACAGAGCTTTTCAAGTGTATCGGTGTATGCAAACTAGATGCATATCAGTTGACCATGAGACTTTTCATACTTTGGTGGTATCTTTTTGCAGAAAAGGGGATGTACACAAATCTGCAGATTTGGTTATTGCGATGGTTCTTGCAGGACATACACCTAATGAAGCCACTTGGAGTTCTATAGTTGGCGGATTTTGGGGTAGGAGGAAAGTGAGGGAGGCAGCGGAAGTGATGAAAAATGTACTAATCGATGAACATGCAGGATTAAGTGGTACAGTTTTGAGTTGAGACAGAAATTGTCTCTGCCATCTACTTGACTCGTCTTGTTGTATGAGTGGGTGATTATTCTTTGGCCAACTCTTCATCATGTGATTCAAAGATAATTGGTTTATGAGGATGGGATTTAATGTTGGTGGCAGAGGAAGAGTTTCTTAATCTGAGCCATCATTTTACTGGAGTGAGATCTAATTCTCCATTATGGCACTGAGTGGGTCTGTCTACCTAAAACTAAATTTGAGTTCCGGAAAGGTGCAGAATGGGTTTTCATCACTGGGACCCTCAAAGAACACTTCCCTTGCGCAGATTGTTCTTCTCCGCTGCACGTCAGATTGCATCACGAATGACGTTTGCCATCTATTTGACTCATCGACCCAATTCTCCAGTCTTCCTTGCATGTTGGAAATGGTACCCTTTCTTTGTCCAGAAATGGAATTTCGATGCTTCATTTGCCATGAAACCTGATTGGCATCTGTCAGCTTGAATCATCAAAGAGAATATTTAGCACAAGCTCAAAGCTTATGTGTATGTTTTGAAGTGGTCGGTGAAGATTATGGAATTTTGATCCACCCCAAGCGATTAGCCACTTTAGGAAACATCATGCTGTTTTGCTGCTTATAAGGTCAATACAAGAAGGGGAGATTGAAGCCTTATATCAGAGTTCTATGGAGCCGAAAAATCAGGAAGATCGTATAAGACTGAAACTTCAAAAGAGCCAGAGATTTTGAAGACTCAACACTCGACCGAGTTTGTGAAGAGGGTCTTAAGACAACAAGTAGAAAACAAGCACATTATGGCTCGTATGCGATTTAAAACTTTATACTATTTTTTAATGAATTTGAAATAATTGATAATAAGTTCTAGGTAAGTGTAATTACCCGGATAACTTGTTGTATTTTAAGAAGTTAAAGAATCTAAAAATTTTGAAAATTTAACCTAATTGCAATTTGCAAATAACTTTTAGATTTCCACTTTTTTATGTTATCTGCCTTAATTCTTACTCAAAGCATCAAATTATTCCGAGGCTAAGGACCTTTTATCTAAGACTTTGTGGACTAAAAAACTCTTCTTTGGATAAGTGATACACTGATACACTTTTTTTTTTAGATAAATTTATCTGAGGAAATTCCAGTGTTTTAAAATAGCCACGAAACAAAAGCAATCCTACGATGACTCTTTCAAAGAGTCCTTTATCAAACAGCTTAGCCAGAAGCTGCTTTAGTAACTCTTTTGTTTCTCCCGGATCCGTCACTCCGATGCGGTTATTCACTTTCGGATTCGGATCTTCTGCGAAGCTGCGAAGTCCGACTAGAATTGAATTTCGGCGCTGAGAGATTCCTAATAACGCTACGCCTCCCGGAGGTGGTTTTTCAACCTCCCTTCCCGCAGCTGACGCGTACGGCCGAGATCTAATCCCACTAACCAAAGGTCTTCTCCTCTATTTATATCCCGTTCGTTTTGTTCTACTCCTCAGGTTTCGTTTTTTTCATCTTTTTTCTCTTCTTCTGGCGAGAAGCAGCCCGATCGTCGTCGCCGCCGCCGCCGCGAGATCTCTACCGCAGCCTGCGCGCCAGATGAAACGCGCGACTGATCGATTTGAATCCCGGGAATAATAGTATTGGCTGGCCTGGGCCTTTTAGACGAGCTAGATCTTGGAGATCGGTTTGTTCTGCGAAGCAGAAAGCATACCGAAGAACACACATTAATCCACTTTAAAGGCAGTTTCTTGGTTTTTGTTGCATATTAAAGATTTCTGTGGCTGTGATCCGCTTTCTGTTGAGAGCGGAAGCCGGTTCAGTGCTGAGTTAGTGATTACGGGAGAGTTTTGGATTTTTAGAGTCGGAGTTAGGGATAACTATTTGAGTGCAGGATATTTGATCTGGAAGAAGAGGCTTTCGTGGTAAAATTTTGTTGATTTATAGCTGATTTTAGGCCGCGGTTGCTTCCACATGATTGTCGCTGGAACTAATCGCCTTTTCTTGAACCCTAACGAGGAGCAAAATCTAAATCTGATGGCGAGGGATGGACCTTTACTGATCGACGACATGGAAGAAGGGGAGATCTCAGATTCAGAATCTGTGGAGGAGATTTCTGAACAGGAATTTGTTCACGATGCTGGAGCCTCGAAGCCGAAATCGGAGCCGATGGATTGGATGAGGCTCTCGGGAAATTATTCTGGCAATCTGGCTAATTTGGCTTGGATGCAAGCTGTGAAGAATAAACCTTTGGCTGAAATATTTGCTAAAGAAGATGTTAGAGCTGAAGGTACCGTCAGAACGTCCGATCGGGGGGCAACTAAGGACCAGAAAGGCTTGGCGGATAAGAAAAATGAGACGAGCACAGATTGCGCTGTGAGTATTAGTGATGATAGTGGTGATGATGTTGAGAAGGAGGAGGGGGAGTTGGAGGAAGGAGAGTTGTTGGAAACGGAAGAGGACTCAATGTTGTTGGATGCAGAATTAGTCGACAAATCTGAGAACACTGATGAAAGAAGCTCTAATTTTAATAAATTGAGTTACAACAACTTAGAGAAGGAATCAAAGGAGAGGGAATTTGAACGACAGATTAACTCAGTCAAAGGAATTTTGAAGACAGTTACTGTGAGGGACGCCGAGATGTAAGTTCGTCACTGTAAATGGCCCAAATAATGCTTTGCTTCAATTAACTTGATGAACTAATTATTGAATGTCAGGATCGAGAGATGATCTGGATTCTGGACTTATTTACTGGTTTAACTGATGTAGATCGTTCCATGGAGTCTGCTCTCAAATTCGCAGTGCTATGGAATTATTGAAGCCATTGATCTCTGAGAATTATGCACCAAAAGTGGCGGACCTCATTGACAAAACAATTGGGGGAATCAAGACTCTTCATTCTGTAGGATATACTCTTCATTCTGTAGGATTCTCGAATCAAGACTCTTCATCACTATTCTGAAACGATTGCTTAATGTAGGTATTCCGTGCTGGGAACTTGAAGCAGCAAGAAGTATACAGAGACTCTTTTTTGAGGTTTTCCCATTCTCTGCTTGTGCACTTATCTTTTGTTTCTTTCATAAGAACCAGCCATTGAAAATTTATTCCTTGAATTCATCTATGGTTGTTGAGTTATTCTGTTTTGTTCTCGATATTGCAGATTTCTCTTTAATGCAAAGGACCAAAATCCCTCGCTGTTCTCATTGAACCAGATTAAAGAGGTAGTTTTATCTGCCTTTTGTTTTATTTGTTTGTTATTCAGTTTCTATTTCTTTAGAAAGTGTGTTAAATTTCTGATGTTGATGTATGACAGATAGAAGCCATGATATTGTCAAATTCAGAGTCTACAATTTCAAATATTACATTAATGGAGAAAGAGAAAGAAATGACAAACTCAAATGCCACATCTAACCTGACTGATAGTGGTGTTGTAGCTGAAAGTTCATTTCCTGCTCAGATTTCACCTGAGAAGCCCAGAGCTACTGAAGCTGATAATAGTAACTATTTTATCTGGGAAAACGGGAACAATCAATTTGGGAGCTGGCATTCTGTCAATGGACAAGCATGTAAAGGTTGAGTCTGATAGCAGCACATTAGGTAAGGTTGTAGCTACCTCTGGTACCGAGAAAACTGGCAGAAACGGTTTTGAGTCTTTAAAACTTGAGCTACTATCGAAAGGTAAACCTGACTTTGGTCCGTTGCTCAATGTTCATGTTGATTATGACATTAGTAGTCTTCCTTCACCTACACGTGAGGGGCCATTACCTGTGCCGGTGCAAAAGCCGCAAAATGGGGCAGATGGATTGTTTAGTTCTCATTTGATGGGTGGTAAGCAGCAAGAGGAGGTAGCAACTGGTGCTGGCTTGCACCCTTATGTAACGGATGCTCTGAATGCTGTTTCAAGTTATCAGCAGAAATTTGGTCGGAGTTCTTTCATTATGAGTGACAAGCTTCCAAGCCCAACCCCTTCAGAAGAAAGTGACAATGTGGATGGAGATTTTCATGAGGAAGTTTCAAGTGTTGCAGTTGATAGCGTGATTACTTCAATACCCATCCTTGCAACAACTGCAAATAATGGGACAGTTATGAGTGTTGCAAGCAGCGTGGGACAGGAAGCTGCTAAAACTATTGGAGTCTTGGCTTCTGGGACTAACTCCAATTGGAAACCTTCATTTAAAAGCCGAGATCCTAGGCTCAGGAATGCACTCTCAGCCTCCGGTTCAGCTACAACTTTTGTTGATCTCAATAATCACTCTCCTACTGTTGAAAGTTACGCTTGTAAGAAAGAAGTACCAAGAGGAATTCCAGGTTTGAAGAAGCACATTTTGGGAGATTCTCTTCTTGATGGTTGTACGGTGAAAAAGCAAAAAATTGGTTTAACCGATCCTAGTGTCTCTAGGGACCCACGGGTGCATGCTGGACTGGGAGGTTGGCTAGAGGATACCAGTTCTTTAGGTGCTCAACCAGGCAAAGGGGATCAGTCTGTGCATAACATGGATACAGAAGTGAGGAAAGCAGAAAATTGTGATACTACTACAAAATTGGCGGACATCAATGGTTCATCTCAGCAATTGCTGGTGGCGAGCTCATCTCAGCAATTGCGGGTGGCCAGCTCATCTCAGCAATTACCGGTGGCCAGCTCATCTCAGCAATTACCGGTGGCCAGCTCATCTCAGCAGTTGCCGGTGGCCAGCTCATCTCAGCAATTGGCGGTGGCGAGCTCATCTCAGCAATTGGCGGTGGCAAGCAGTGCACCTTCGGTGGTTTCACTGCCTTCGCTGCTAAAAGAGTTGACGGCTGTAAATCCAACGATGCTTCTGAAACTAATTCAAGTGGAACAAGAGAGGGTAGCATCTGGAACTCACTTGAAGTCCAGTGGTGCTATTTGTGCTTCAAGTATGGTCCTACCTGTACCAACGTCCTCAGGAATTATATCCTCTGCTGGAGCCCCAGAACTCATTCAAAGGCCTCCAGAGAATCCATCTCAAGTCTGTTCTACGGTGAGCTTACATTTGATTATTTTATTTTTGATTATTGTGTAGTGTAAGTTAGGATTTATAGGAATTTGTTGCTGTTGGTTTTGTCCTTGGCCCTTTCTTTCTGTTTTTTCCCTTTTATGTTATTTAATAGTCTGATCAACAAAAAGAGTTGTAGAGATTTTTCAGGTGAGTGAATTCTTGTATGTACCCATTATATTTTATGAGGAAACATGTAATGTGTGTATTTATGTTTTACTGTACTTCTACCCATGAGAGGATTCAGTCATCCTGCCATGCAATGAGTCTCATACATGGTAAATTGTTTAAAATGTTTGATGTGGTGATGATCTGTATGCTCCTTCACTCTTCTTTGTCAGTGAGCTGGCTTTTAATCTTTTTATATTTTCTGCAGACTTTGCAGAATGAGTTGGGAAAAGTTCGCATGAAACCACGTGACCCCCGTCGCATCCTACACAACAATATGGTTCAGAAATCTCAGAAACTGGGCCTAGATCCGGTTAAACCGGATGGGACTTTGCCATCTCTAGTGCCTGGCATCAAGGACATCACAACAGTCAGAGAGCAGACTGACCAGGCTTCAACTTGTTTGCCTTCACAATCCAATCAGATGCCTGACATTGCTCCACAGTTCACCTCAAAGCTTAAGAATATTGCTGAACTTATCTCTAGTTCCCAGATAAACGGTGTCCCTGTAACTGTTCCTCAAAACAGTCCTCAACTAGTAATGAGTACTCCAGACAAATTAGATGCTCAAACTGGAGGGGGTTCAGAAGATCAAGGGAATAGCAGTGATCTCTCCCATGGAGAAAAGTTGGAACAGCGACAGAACCCTTGGGGTGATTTAGACCTCCTGCTGGAAGGGTATGATGACCAGCAGAGAGCTGCCATCCAAAAAGAGAGGGCAAGAAGGATAGAGGAGCAGAACAAAATGTTTTCTGCAGGAAAGCTCTGTCTTGTCTTGGATCTCGATCATACTCTGCTAAATTCTGCCAAGGTAAAGTTGAAATTTGACTACCAAACTAATTGTGAACCTCTACTTTGCAAATTCTCATTTTCTTCATCTGGTCGATCAGTTTATAGAAGTTGATCCAGTGCATGATGAGATCTTGCGGAAAAAGGAAGAACAGGACAGAGAGAAGTCGCAAAGGCATCTTTTTCGTCTTTCTCACATGGGAATGTGGACCAAATTGAGACCAGGGATCTGGAACTTTCTGGAGAAGGTGAAATTTATGTTTTCCGTTTCTTTGCAGCAGCAGTGCAGTTGATTGCACAAATGTTTTTCCTTCTTTCTTTCTTTCCTTTTCTTTTTTATTTAAATTTCTGTGGCCTGTCTGTTACAGGCTAGTAAGCTATATGAGCTGCATCTTTACACTATGGGGAATAAACTGTATGCTACAGAGATGGCCAAAGTCCTAGATCCTTCTGGAGCTCTCTTTGCTGGGCGTGTTATTTCAAGGGGAGATGATGGTGATCCCCTCGATGCAGATGACAGAGCCCCAAAAAGCAAGGATTTAGATGGTGTTTTGGGTATGGAATCAGCAGTAGTTATAATAGATGATTCTGTTAGGGTTTGGCCGCACAACAGACATAATTTGATATTGGTAGAAAGGTATTGGTTTTTTTTTTTTTTTTTTTTTGATGTCTTTCGTTGATTTTGGTTCACTCTACTAATGTTTTTTTCTTCTTGCATCAGATACATCTATTTTCCTTGTAGTAGGCGTCAGTTCGGACTTCTTGGCCCGTCACTTCTGGAAATTGATCATGACGAGAGACCAGAGGATGGGACTTTAGCATCATCTTTGGCTGTAGGTTCTTTCTACTGAATTATTTTACAGTTTTTGCTTTATTGAAATTATCAAGAATTTATTAATATGATTGAGAATATAGTATTAGCTTCTAATGCCATGCTTTTGCCCTGGTGTGTAGGTTATTGAGAGAATCCACCAGAACTTCTTTTCACATCCCTGTCTAAATGATTTGGATGTTAGAAACATTCTGGCAGCTGAACAGCAGAAAATACTCTCAGGTTGCCGGATAGTTTTTAGCCGCATCTTTCCTGTCGGGGAAGCTAATCCTCACATGCATCCTTTATGGAAAACTGCAGAGCAGTTCGGTGCTCTTTGCACCACTCAGATTGACGATCAGGTCACTCACGTAGTTGCCAATTCACTTGGCACTGACAAGGTACTTATTTGGCCTATGTTTTGGATATTGAAAAGGATTGCACCACGAGAATCTGGAAATTGCTGTTGCACACTCTCTTTTTTGTTTGGAAGTCTCACATCCTACTTCTCCAGGTGAATTGGGCACTATCCACAGGCAGATTTGTCGTTCATCCTGGCTGGTAAGAAGCATGATTTTGTTTTGAGATTAGCAGTTTAGTTGCCATTAACCAGAATGTGTCACGTTCTAATCTTTTAATAACAGGGTGGAAGCTTCGGCTCTTCTATACAGACGGGCAAATGAGAGGGACTTTGCGGTTAAGATATAACAACGTTATCCCCTGGAAACGAAATCAGAATGGACTCAAGCAACCGACCCCTGGATAAATTGGGTACCAAATGAGCCCCAGTGGATAGAATGACTGAAGGAAGGGCATGAGGTGCCTCCTGTGACCAATTGGTTTGAAACCCCGGAAGGATCAATCCGGAGCTGGTCCGTGGCGGCTTGCACCAAGGGGGTAACACCTGACCTGGTACAGCCTCCCAGCCGATTATTGCATTGCACCTAAAGTTATAAACTAAAATGAATAATAATCCACGTTCATAACAAAGGGGGAGGGCCTTAACGGGCTGAGGTGAGTGTTAGGCAACAAGGGGAGATGGCTCATATCAACCAGGTGGAGTATCGGAAGAAAAAAGCAATCTGGTGGAGGCTGCTCTGTCCTCTACTGTCAGACGATTACTCACGGGCTTAAAAAAATTGATTTAAAACTGCCTTAATTGTCGTAAAAAATGCTTCCAGGCAGTAAAGATAACCAGAAAGCATATTCAAATTGTAAGTTGTAACATTCTTTCAAGCTAATTGGTTACACAGAAAAGAAGCAAAAAGAATTGATCTGTGAAATAAGTCCAAGGGGAATAAATCTCCAATGGGTGAAGCACCGTATTTGTGGCTCTATATACCAAGGCATTTAATTTTTTTTCATTTCGTATTTGTAAATGGATAGTCTTTCGAAGTCGTCCTTTTTTTAAGTTCAGAGAAATTTGTTAAACAGTGGTGGTGGTAATCTGCCGCAAGGTGGATGGAAAAAGATTGACGGTGAGCCCAGAAACACAAATGCGTCAGTCTGGTTTGTTCCGTTCAGTTTTTTGGCAGAAAACGACCTTTGCTTTCGTTGTCAGTTGTTGGTGTGGTATGAAGAAACCGTCCTTAGCGGGTGTAGATAAGTAAAATGCGGTCGGATAGCAGCCATGTGTTGGGATTTGGGAAGCTGGAAATTCTTTGGAGAGACACTAAAACCAATTTCAAACGGTAGTTGTTTTTCTCCCACAACTATTAAATAGACAATCTTCAGTAAAATTTATCATTCGAGAGCTTTAACCCGATCTCTCCTTGATGGAGTTGTAAATTTATTCAGAGTTAATTAAGACCTAACTTCTTGTAGGGTTACTTTAATTTTGGTTTGATTATATTGCAGCTTTTCCCGTTTTACCACACATGAAACAAGAGAGGTTGTAGGAGAGAAGGGAGAAAATAGTAGAAAAATATCAGGGTTTACTGATTAATTTTGGGTTAATATTTTAAGGAGTAGGCTTATAATTTACAGTAAACATAAGCAACAACCGGAGGAAAGCAAGCGCTTTCGAACGCATACCCCAGAAAAAGACTTAAATTAATAATTTTTTAATAGGGTCTTAACTCTTAAGCCATTTGCCAGGATCATGGGCTCTCGTAGGACTTAGTGTAGGACCACCTTGCCTCGGTCCGGCCAAAAGGGTGAGACTTGCCTCTTGGTGGCATAAGCACCAGGGTACTCTCAATTGGAATACGTAAATCCCAGCAAAAATTGTTATCCAAAAAGGCCAGAAAACCAATTTAAAGTCGTACCACAATCTATGTTTCCATGAAGCTCAAAAAAATATGCTTTTTCCATAGCCTTGCCCAATAAACGTTTTTAATGAAGCCTTGCCTAAGAGCTCATAAAAGTATGTTTTCCCATAGACTTGCCCAATATACTTTTTTCACGAAGCCCAGGCTAAGAGCTCATAGAGTTATGTTTTTTCCATAGCCTAAGTTTTGTTCATTAAAAACAAAACTATTATTGTCGGAGAAATAAAATAAACTCTCCTTGTTTAGGGTATAGAAGAAAAATAAATATAGATTATGTGGAATTTGAAGGTAATCCCTCTCATTATTTGTAGACACATAAAATATTCTAATGGGATCATAGCTCTTTGTGTGGTGGTACTTGAGAGATGTACTTGATGGATCTACCTACGTAAGTGTGGGGGTATGGTTGTCTCCTGTGAAATATTTGGGTTTGTCTTTCTAGATCATTTATGATAATCCCGAGGTATGTGCATGGTCTTATAAAAGTTCAACATTATATTGCGGGGTTCGTTCGAGAGTAAGAGTTCCAGGAGTGTTGTGAGGGTATCAAACATAGTTCACTAAGTTCAATAGTACTTCACTCGGTGGATCTGTTTGTTGGCTCATTTCACTACATATCAATTCAAATCGAAAGATATTGATACCCAAATATTCAGATCTTGTTATGCCTAGAACAACATAATTCCTGTGTGTGTCATTTTGTGGGGAGTTGTTGGAAAAATAATACGCACAAGCGTTAAGCGCGTGTGTGTTTTCCCATGAGTCGGGTCCAGGCATGGTTCCGGGTCTAGGGTCTGGGTTTGGGTCCAGGTCCTCTTATTGGGTTAAGACATGACTTAATCTCCTCTTCCCAAAATTTCCTATCTATTTGTCGATTTGGGAATTAGGGTATAGAAGACAATTATAAACATAGTTTATGTGGAATTTGAAGGTAATCCCTCTCATTATTTGTACTTGTAGACACATAAAATATTCTACTATATAAGAAATAAATAAATATGCATTAGAAGTGGTCATTGGTAAATTGAAAGAGTGATTGATGGCAATCTAAATCGTCTTGGGTTGTTGATAGTAGTTAGCAAAAACTTGCATAAATTGGTCATATTTCATGCAAGTGGTTGGGTTTATTCCAACCGCCAATTTTAAGATGCCAACGTTTATTACCTGAGTTTTTTTAAAATTTATTGAATGGAATCGTCTGCCTAATTGTGAACAAAAAAAAAAAAAACAAAGTTGGCTCTCACCAAATCATCCCTTATTAGACAGAGCTAAGTGAGAACTATTAATAGGTGTCTTATAAAACGATATTCTTGTTGATCGTTTTCTTCATCCAATATAAAGTCAAATTTAGTTAATATGATGGATTCTTATTTCTACGCATTCAACTTACACTAGACCCAATGCCTCTGTTTTCGGAGAGATCAAATTAATAAAATAATATCGAATTGAATAAGTTGAGGTTGTTGGTTGGTTCAATAGGTATGAAGTTGTTGACTTCATCCATTAGTCCATTAGCTCACGCCAACCCAAGGAGTTCTTCCGTTGGGCCTCTTGTTCCAATTGTACTCTTGGTCTTTTTTAACCTATAATACCCCGCTTTAAACTCTGAGAAGGATACCAATAATCTCGTATATATCTACATTTTTAAAATTTCCAATACCATAGATTTTGTTCCACTGTGATTTAGTATCTTGTTTATGTCAACTTAGTATTATCTGTGGAGTAAGCTTTCTCAAGATAGTATTCAATTTGTTATGTTTACTCGACAAGGAGACTAATAACCTTATATTTAATTTTCATAGTATATATTTTATATACATATCAACTTACTAGTTACTAGTATTACTTATGAGGGTAAAATTGGGAAAAGGAGAGTACATTAATGAGAAACTTTTCAATTTTTTTTTCCTATTGGGTGAGTTTGACACCATCTAATCAATGCATGATAAATCTTTCAAAAAATTGTTAGATGCATGACAATGTTTTAGTTTGAAAACTGATATCAATACTACCGTATATTCACTATAGGCTTTACACCTGGACAACCTAGTTGGCAGTCCAAACTAAATATAAGGTTTAAGGTTACCATAGGCTGAGAAACTCTTTTTAGTTTTGTAATACAGCAACATGTCTAGCAATGATTAGTTGTTAGGACTTTAATTGAATAAATCTTTTTCATGATAATTCCTTGTCCCACCTAGGAAGAGGGACCCTCAAGTATTTACCATGAAAGAGCTACCACCACCACTACCTTCCTAGTTGTCGGTCACAACCTTAAGTAGCGTCAATCTTTTAATTTAATTTAATTTTTGTATTTCTTCTTCTTTTTAATAATATCTATTCTAGCATCTCTTTCGAGAGTGGGAGGTAAGGGGTTTCCATGCAAGCAATCAATTTAGTATTGACTTTATTTTTATTTTTATTTTGAATAATGCTAGCTGCACCCTATCACATGTTTATTTTAAGCTATTAATGTCTAGGGTTTTATCCTCTAGAAAATAGGATTTTGTAAAATTTTTTTTTAATATTTTTAAGGTCTTATATTATCATGTACATCGGATAGGTGCGTCCCCTAGGTACATTCAGCACTACTCTTTTATTTTTATTCCTTTTTTCTGTTTGAAGTATGAACTTTGTTCTAGTATTTATTATTTATTATTTATAATTTTCTATTCTGAAAATATTAGCGGGGGCCCATGGACCAATCCTTGTCACCGGTTCCTCCTTAATAGGGCGAGATACAAGGAAATGATCAAATCTAGTTATTAACACCTCTAAGCAGCCAGGAGCCACTCTGGACCGTCGGATTACATCGCTAAGTTTCCTGCGATCGACGGTCCAGTTCGAAGGCGTCGGGTCCCACAGAGCGAGTGCGCTGCCCGCTTTACCAGATGATTCCTCCCCGAAGGGACAATCATCGCATTTTTGCTCAGTGTGGGTCCCACGGGAGCACCGTTAAGGAGGCGGAATTACTATAACAGCCCTCCTCGATATCAGCATTTGAAGGTGGAATGTTTCGGATAATTTCGGATATTCGCAGGGTCAAATTGGGGGCGTCGGGTATAATACTTTATCCAGTGAGGATTAAATGAAAAAAAAAAAAAAACGGCGACAGCCTGAGGGAGGGGGGACGGAGGGCATAATTCGAGCTTTAGTTTTTATAAGAGCACGGTCGGGGGGGCCCACAATGGGGAGGGAGGGCCTTCCCTGTAAAGGGAGGGCGGGCATCTCTTTTCTCTCTCTCTAAAAACTGTCAGGTCGGTGGCGAGAAGCGGGAGGGACGTATATATGAGCAGTTTTTCGCGCGACCGTCAGCAAAAATCGCAGAGCTCGCACCCTTTTAACAGCAAAAAAACCCTACAAATCCGGGCAGAATAAAGCGGGGGGGAGGAAGAACGGACGCATTTCGCCTACCGTCGTCGTTTTCTTTTCTCTCGTCCTCCGCTTTCTTCATCGGTCTTCTCTTCTTCTTTCTCTCGTCTCCTTTTTTTTTTTTTTTTTTTTTTTTTATTCTTTTCGTTTTTTTTTGCGCTTTACCTGTTCCCTCCTTTGCTCGCTTTTGCTTTTTGCCGGAAAGAAATCCAGATCGTTCCACTCGGTTGTCGTTTGGATCGATCAATGCAGCGCGTTTTTCCTCTTTGAGACGCGATTTGTCTCGGTTTCTGCTCTTCGTTTCGAAGTTTTTGGTGTTGGAAGAGCCTTCTCCATCAGGCTGTGGGATTGTTTTAGGGTTCCGGGAACACAGTTGGTCGAGAACGGTTCGAAGCTGAAGGAATCGAGCTCGAGCTGAAATGATTGAAAATTAGGCTTCTGTGGGGAAGGTTTCCGGCGTTTTGGAGTTTCGGCTGCTCAGCTGCTGCTGGTTTTAGCATCTGAACCGAATCGCGGATATTATTTTGATGGAGCGGGTTTAAGTGGCAGGATCAGATTCTGTTGTCCGTTTTGAAACTGCGTTTGTGTTTCGCATGGCTTGGATTGGTTTCGGTGGAGTCGTCGAGTTGTCCGCGTAAAGTACATGTGGATTTGTTTGCAAAAACAGCAGTAATCAAAGCTGTCAAGATGCTTTTTGCTAAACTGGACGACTCTCCAATGTTTCGGAAGCAGGTGACGACTATGGATTTCTTATGTAGTTGCGTTATAACTCTATCATGGCTACGATTCAGTTTTTTAACGCGATAAGTTATTGCCATTCAAAGTTACCGTACCTAAGTTTGTCTTATTCGACCTCGTGGTATTACAAGTATTTGGTTGTTTGAGCTTCCTTTAGAGATGATGAACACGCAGGACATTGTGGCTACCAAACTTTCTTAGCAGCTTGTCCGCTAGTCGTCATGATGTGACTATCGACTACGACCGTTTTCTTTATTTTTGTTAAACTTGATATCTCTTTTGTCCTAGCCACTGGTACACAATCGTTAGGCATTTTTTCCATTCATCAAAGAAGTTTATCGATTTACTTCTTTTTAAGGTTAGAGCGAATCTGCAGTAGCATCGAATGCGGTAGGTTGCGTGGAAATTGAGGAAACATGTTCTGTTTCTGGAGACACTATATGAAGCTTGTAGTAAAGTGGGTTGGACGAATTCGTGGCTATTTTCAACAATTAGATGATGGTTCTCTCTTGCTTCTCGTCTCCTCCATTGTTGATCTCTTATACCCTCTTGCCCTTCTGCCAATTATGCTGATTATCATTATCATTGAAATAATACATTAATTTACTAGCTCCATAACTTAGGTGGATCATTGCTCCAGAATTCCTAACTGAACAAAGGGTTCAGGTCTGATGGAATGGACATGTTTGTTGCTATTCCTAATTTTTAAGCTGTTTTGATGCTCCTCCGTTTGATCTCCAGGGTTGTAGTCAACCTTTGAGCTGGATAAAAATAACCTTTTGGTCTGTTCACTTGTAATAATGGCTATTTACTGAAAATTCTTATATCATGCTTATGGGTAAAGAATACTTCAGGTTGCTAAGTTAAGACCATGCAGTATGAATTATTGGAACTTTATCATATTAATTTTTTTGAATGAGAATATCTATGTGATCATTTTTATTTAGTTCATTTTGGTTGCTTATTTTCTTGTATAATGGGCTTTAATGTGAAAAAATCAGCACACTTTATGAAGAAAATCCTTTAGTAAACAAACCATTATTCACTTCTAAAGTTGTATGTTAATTTCACATTGCCGCCAATCTTTCCCAGCCACCCTTCATTTTTTCAAGTTATTTTTGCATGCATATATAGTATAAACATGTGTACTTTTTTCTGTTTAATTGCAATGTAATGACTGATTTAATATGGCTTCTTGAGCTTACAGATACAATCCCTTGAGGAGAGTGCTGAATCATTGAGGGAGAGAAGTCTAAAGTTTTATAAAGGATGTAGAAAATACACGTATGTATCTTGTATTTCTATCTATCCTATTCAGTATCTGCTTTCTATTTTTAGCTATCTGCATTGATATGGGTCCTATAAACCAGCTCTTGAAAAGTCCAATTTGAATAATTTGGCCTTTCGTAACTTAACATTGTGGCTTTTGGCTTTTTGGGGTTGATTGGTGTTTCAAAGTCCTTAGGAGCATTGTGTTCCCAGACACTTTGCTCCTAGGGGGCTAAATCTTTTTGGTGTGCGGATGTGTATGAGAGTGAGAAAAAGGGTTCAAAGCAGAAGCTTGTACAAACAAAACGACTCAAGCTTTTGTCACAACAGTCACATGGGGCAGTTTCTGGTATTAAAGGCCTTGGGTTCAAGGAAAAGGGGAGGGGGGGGGGGGTGCGACAAGATTCATAAGAAAAAAGGCAGCTTGTCTGATTGGGTATTTATGAAAGTTTGAGCTGTGATGGGCTATTAATCTAGCTGAGTTGGATCCTGGTACAGGAGTTTATCTCGGCCAACTCTCGTGATTTCCTTTTTGTTACTTCTGTTTTTGCTGAAACTATGCCTGTATGGTTGCTCACACGAAAAGGCAGATCATTGAAGATGCATTGTCTGTCAGAAACCTGTGAGACTGTTCTATTTGTCTTGGTCGCTTCTGTCTGAGATATAATTGAAGAAGTGGCCGGTAAAATGGTTGGATATGCGTGAATGCCTCTGGCTTGCATTTTTGATAAAAATGGGGCATCTTTGCCATGGCCTAGATTAAGTTTTCTTTTTTTTTTTTTGAGTTGTTTTACTCACAAATCTGAAGCTATTTGACCAATGGAAGAGGGAAGACAACTGGTATATATTTTGTACTTTTTTCTCATATACTTTCTTCATCACTTCAAAATTATAATTCTTTGTTTTCCGAAGTAAAGTGTCCTATTGCTTAAGTAGGAGTATTGACATGTTGGCGGATTCTCGAAAATAGAGGTGTGACAATGAAATTGTCAAAAGTCGTGATGATTAATAAGCTGTGACACTGGCTACAAGTGAATATGATCAATGGTGAAGTAGAAAGGAGGTCTCTACATTTTTTATTGGTCTTAACGTGGCTGGCAAGATTTTGATGGTGATGAATATTGAATAAAGATGCCATTTGGTCTACATTATCTTTAAATGTTGTTAGGAACATCATGATTCAATGTTTTGTGCTTATTCTGTTACTTATATTTTATTCTAGAGAAGGTCTTGGGGAGGCATATGATGGTGACATTGCATTTGCGAGCTCTTTGGAAACATTTGGAGGGGGCCATAATGACCCCATCAGTGTTGCTTTTGGAGGTCTGTCCAAAATTTTGTTTCACAAAAACAAATTCTTTTATATCTTCTACTCCTGTTCTTACTCATTGTGTAGATTTACCGTTGGTATTTTCTTAAAATTAGTTATAAGGTTGGACTGATAGATCTAACCGAGGGATAAAGCAGAATGGAAGAGGATTCATGTTGCTGACCTCAGTATAATCTGTATAATGCTATTAAGTTTGGTCTTCTCTTTAGCATAGTCTATGTGGTAAAAAGTTTGTTTTTCATGCATTTGTCCTCATGTGTCATGAGGATGTGCATGTTTGATTGTTCTCAGGTTTTTGGAGAACAACATCTAAATGAGTTTTTCCTTCTCATACCCCTTGGGTTGGCCAGAAAATCACCATCTATCTTGACATTGAATTTATCACACCTGCATATATTAATTTAGCAGTTAAATTATAATTATTTCCAAAGTATGGGAAAATTCAGTTTGAAAAACTTTAGTTAGGAAGTCGACATAATTGATACTATCTATAGTTACCAAGATATCACTTTTACCTGAAAATTTTAGCTAGCATATTTTTTAAATGAGTAATGCTATGTCCACGGCGGCCATGTGCAGTTTTTGCGCACAGCCCCTCACAGGGCATTATTTTAATGCCTTCGATTTTCGCATTAAAATAATGCCTTGTGGGGCTGTGCACAAAAACTGCACACGGCCGCCGTGGGCATAGTATTATTCTTTTTAAATTTACTGATGAAATATTGCTTCTTTCAGGTCCTGTTATGACCAAATTTACAATTGCTTTAAGAGAAATTGGAACATATAAAGAGGTCTTGCGATCACAGGTAAGTTGGTCTTGGTTAGAACTTCTTGGTATTACACCCTTTTCCTTTTCTTTTAATTGTGTCAATGGCTGTTTCATTTTATATGTAATTAATAAATTACAAAATCATGGATTTTGCTTTCCTTCTAGATCCTGTTCTCTTGTCCATCTTAAGAAAAAGTAACTGTGATCTTACCTTATTGTGTTTTTAGCAAAGAGTTGTTTTATTTTAGATGTTAACCTTTTGTACTCTATGCCTCTAAAAATTCTTGCTTTTTCATCAATAAAATTATTGCCATTCCATAATGACAGTAAAGAACAGGAATATGCATAGAAAAAAATGGAGGCTAGAACCTCTTCAAGATAACAGTGATGAATTGTAATTATTTTCTGCTTTAGGAAAACAAATGTTAGTTATTTTTCTGTTTTAGCTACTAATTTTTACTTTCAGGTCCCAGGAAAGAATAATTTCCCTAGATTGGGTTGATTTAGTTGCTTGATGAGCCTTTTGCTGCTTTCTTCTGGCTCTTCTTTGTCTAAAGTTACAAAAAAATGGCGTATCTTAAGTCAAGTCGAATCTCATTCTAACCTATCTGATCTGGTCTGTTTACCATAAGCGGGGAGGGAGGCCCCCTACTCCTCCCGTGCACCTTGATGAACTTCACGACCAAATCTTTGTTAAAAATCTACCATTGAGGTGCAACAAACTGTGATGTTTCTTCCCATACAGACATCTCAATGACCTTTTTAACTCTTTGCGCATTGGAATCCTCAACCCAAACTTGGTTGTCAGTAATGAATATGTAATCATCTGCTTGGAAACCCTTTGAGATCAATCATCTCCTTGTGGATTTTTAAGCAATTCCAACATCATCTCTCATTTGTGTTGATTGTTGATTGTGCTGCAAACCAGACATCAATGGTCCTCTAAAATTCTTTCTGTCAGGAGAGAACTGCCGATCAACCACAAGATGATCAACTGTGATTTTGTCTCTTGCGATGAAGCTCTTAGAACTTTTTGGTAACCATGGATACCTTGGGGCATATCTCTGTGGATATTTTAGACGTGTAGCATCTTTCCTCATTTGTGTTTATCAGCTTTGGGAAGGCCTTTACTCCAAATGCAGACTGCTCCAATTTTAATTGTCTAAAATATAGTTTTCCTCTAATTGTTTGTGTTGTCAGTGAACATATCTAATGTGAATCAGCTGGCCTTGGTACAAATCTCACACAAGCAAAGCTTTAATAGAGGTTGTGTACATATGGTCACTCAAAATTTTCACTATTTTTTGCCAAATGATTTAATAGTTTATCATTGGCTGGAAGGGAGAGGCCTCGCTCTCCAGGCTCCTCTTCTCTCCTTCCCCATGGCATGTAGCAGAAGGTAGTGGGTGGGCTTTCTTCGTCTAGTGGATTTGCTGCTGGGTGGTAAGGGAAGGTTCTTAGTCTCTGTTTCTGATGCTTGACCGTGATGAGAGAAGGAAAAGTAAGAGAGGGGGGGGGGGGTCTCCTGCTTTCCACTGATCGTATTTGGATCTACGATATTTCATTTTATTAGATGAGGAAGTAGGCGGTTCTGTAGTTTCCATAAAGGTATATAGACCTTAATTCAAATTACAGGGGTATATAAGACAGTAGGTGGTCTGGATTGAGCATATGATGTGCCACCTCGCATTCCTGTTAACCATAATTACTTTGAAGAACTTGGATCAATTATCACTTGTTTCTTAATCTATCTTTGCTGTCATGTACCTGTGAATGTCCACCACTCTTGGGTAATTGTGGGCATTGGGTTGGGTTTCATGGGTACCCAATCTAAAAAAAATAAGGATGAGGTGAGCTTTTTGTCCCTGCGGGTCAGGGAAGGGGAAGGGTAAAACCTGGTGGGGATTTCAGGTTGGGTTTGGGTTCCACCAAACCCTACCTGAACCTGACCTACGGAAAAGAAAATCTCATTATATTATTTGAAGAATTTCATATGTATTGTGTAACATGGGGGTTGGATTGGGCATGGACGGGTGTCTGGTACTGGGTGATGGAGCAGGGTAACGGGAAGGACATGGGGTCAGGTTTTGAAACCCAATCAGGTTTTGTGCAGGGAAGGGTTTTATGGTTCATAAGGTTGGGTCAGGTTTGAATTTTACGGTTCATAAGGTTGGGTCAGGTTCGACTTTTACGGTTCATAAGGTTTGGTCAGGTTTGATTTTTACGGTTCATAAGGTTGGGTCAGGTTTGATTTTTACGGTTCATAAGGTTGGGTCAGGTTTGGGTTTTTTTAGAACCTGACCCAACCCACACCCTTACTCTTGCACTTATATATTTGGAATACAACATCTACTCTATTTATCATGACAACATGGAAAACTACTATTTGTTTGCCACTTTGGTTGTTGTTAACGACTAACCACTATTGGTTGCTAAGAGCATGGTCTTATGACTTGCTGAGCGACTTGACTTAAAGTCAGACTTAATACTGCCTTAATGGTCCGAGTCCTCTCCGACTCAGACTGAGTCAGCTTGAGTCAGAGGATTAACCTGACTCAACTCAACCAGCCTGACTCCGATTTTGAAGAAGCCGAGTGGGGTCCTTAGTTCGAGTCATAATACCATGATCCAAGTTCCCTATTACCAGATTGGATCAATAGACAAGTGAAGTACCAAGAGGCATTGAGCTGCTTGATATTTCTTTCCACTCAAATCTCGTATTCTTTTGTTTCCCCAATTTATTTTTTTGCCTTTTTTTTTTTTTTTTTTTTTTTTTCGCGAACAATTTTTCTGTCTTTTGCTAATAATCTCTATTTACCTGTTGGGTGGTAAGATGATGCAACAACGTGCATTACAATCTTAAGATTTATTTTTTTATTTTTTATTTTTATTTTTAAAATTTACTTAATCTACTTCAAATGTTGTCTTTTTGTTTTAAACTCTATTCAATGTCTCTATCATATTTTACAGGTTGAACATATGCTAAATGACAGATTGCTGCAATTTGTTAACATTGATTTACATGATGTCAAGGTAATCATGAAAACCAATACCAGAGCAGAATTTAAGTTTCATTTCTCTGTCTTTTCTTCTTAAGATGGTGTCTAATATGAGCAATTGATGTGAGCTTCTAATTTCCGCAAAAAAAAAAAAAAAATCTTTGTGCAGGAGGCTAGGAAGCGCTTTGACAAGGCTACTCTTTTGTATGATCAGGTGAGCTTCTGAGGACTATTTACTGCAATTTGATCTCTGTTAACCTATTCTTCAAGCACTTGTTACTCAAAAAAGGGTATTCTGTTTCAAGATATGACTTTATTCTATATCTTTAGCAATATTATTTGTTTCTTTTTCGTAGTTTCACTTCTGCTGATTAATGCAATTGTTATCTACGAGAGTATTTAAAGGAGAAAAATTTAGAAAGATAAAACCAATGCATCCTTTGATTGAACTATGTTGCCCTCATTGTAAAATCAATAATTTTCTGATTAAAAAGAAGGGAAAATCTAGAAAATTTTCTTGTGATAGTCTTCTGGAGAGGGGAAAATGCAACTTTTGCTTGCAGCCATTGTGTGGAAGCGCAACCACTTTACCGTTTATAATTTTATCAATAGGTGGTGTGGGTGGAGGTATTCGTAAGCAGATCCCTCTACTTGCTTCCCTCCTTTGGCCCTTCTTTCTCTTCTCCCTCCTGCCCCCCTTCTTACTCCTTTAGCATTTTGCCCCTTTCCCCTCACGTGTTGCTCTCCTTGGCTGTGACATGATTGATGGTTGAGCTGGCAGATCTTAATGAGGTTGATCTGTTTTCTATTTAAAGAGGCTTTACAAGTTTTTGATCCAGATAAGGGATTGGGTATAGTTGTCTAAGTTTTAGTATAGGCAGTGAACTGTATGATTGAAATGGGGAAGTGGTAGAAGCACTTGATAGGGCAAAGCTTTGAGAAGTTAATGTGTTCCTTCCAAGGAGGGGATGCGGCTTATTGTTGTAATCCGGCAATGTATCACTTCATAGAGTGGCCATTGCTTATGAGCTTGTAGTGCAATCCATGGTTGCGCAACTCGGCCAAGTCGCTAGACTCACAACCATTCTTGTACCACCCTAGATATTGTGAAGTGTGCTGTTTGGGGGTTGAATTGGAGCTGACTTAGCAAATCGGCTCAGTCACACCTTGACTTTGGTGAAAACGATTTGGGTTTGAAAATGGTGCGACTCAGTTGTAAAAATATTTCAAAAAATTCTGAAAAATAACAAGCTATAAAAATTTACCTTCAATTTGATATGCAATAAGCTGTATGGGATAGTATAAAAAATAAGTTCATAATTTATATGTGCATACCAGAAACTATGTAATGCTGTTGATTGTGCGTATGAGGCTCTTAAAAGTATTTATTTACATACACTATTATATGTATAAGCTAATGAATGATATAGTACAGTAAATAGCTACTTTATGAGCATTAATCAGGAATACTACATTATGTACGATACATATGTATAAAGCATGAGTTAATTTTTGACACTTACATATGAACATTATATATTAAATTGAAGATATTTTTCTAAAAAATTTGGTTGTTTTCCAGAAAATTTTGAAATTTTTCTAAGCCTGAGCCCCACTTTCCTATCTGGCTCGTTTTGACTTGGGGTGCGATTCGGCAGGTTCGGATCAGGTATTAGAGTCACCCCTCCTGTTTGGAAGTGAACCCCTTCCAACCTGGATGAATCAGGCCAAGTCCTGGAGGTGAGTTGGATCAACTTGTTTTATCTGACTCAGATAGGTCAACCTGACCTGACTAGAACGACCCAATTCTTTCCAACCTGACCCATCTAGGCCGACACGGCCCAATTAGGTTGATCCAATTTGACTGGATTGACCCGACCCCCAGTTTTGAAGAACCTGAGGGTCTGAGACAACACCCAATCCCAGGATACAAAACCTAGCACTATAACAACCTTAATGTTATTGCGATTTTTAAGGATGTTAAGCCTGTTCTATGTGTTATGAAACTGGAAACAGCCTGTATGGTTGAACTGCTCTATCTTGGGCCCAGTATGTTTCTGTTCTAGTTTAAAAAACCCAGTAGGGTAAGAAACATTGTCTAACCCGGCCAGACAGTGGTTAAAATCACTAGCTCATGTAATCGAGAACACCCTTTGCAAGATGAAGGAGGGGGAAGAGCAGTGCTTCCCCACCCTTCCCTTTTTCAGACCACTTTTTCTGGCTGTCTTTTAAGTGTTTTCTGTAGTGGCTTTTGAGGGACTGGTCAAAATAGATGAAGATTGAAATGATGCTAAAACTCGCGAATTATGCTTAAAGACAAACCTAATTTTGCTAGTAGCTAATGTTGGTTAAGAATGGTGGAGGGTCCGTGGTCTTAGTATTAACTTTGTTGAGCTGAAGGTTTACTGGTGATTTTGATTACCCATCCCCTGGTTTAGTTGCCATTTGGATTTCAGTAAGCTCAAGTAATCCTTTCTGTTTCTGATTTAGATGATGGCTGGTCAAGGGGTAATTCAGGAGGTTAGGGTATGGAGATCTATTTAGAGATCACACTGGGAGAATTATAATATCTTTCACTGGTCCTTTTGGCCACTCTGACTCTACCACAGCTGAGATCATGGGATTGATGCAAGGACTGGTAGATTATTAATGATGAAGCTACTGGGCTATTACTCATTGAAGAGAATTCCAAATCAGAAATTTGTTGTGTTGCTTGAAAGCGGATCCACCATGGAGATATAAACACATTTTTAGAGAAATTTATGAATTATTTTGTGCAATTCAGTGTAAATGGAACTGGATTGCCAGAGAAGGGGCTTCAAACCAACAATTTGTTGTTTGGGACTTATTCGATGGCCAACTATTGCTCTGGAATTTTTATCAATGAAATAAACTGATTCATCCCTTTCTCAAAAAAAAAAAAAAAAAGTAGCACACATTCTGTTAAAAATGGAGATTGATTAAAGATATTAGTCGTGTTTGACAGAAATAAGTACTCACTGCTCAGGAGGCTTTTGCTAATGTCGTTTGAGGGACTGAAAGTAATGGAGGAAGCTTGAGAATGATGCATGTAAAAATGGTTAGCAATGCATTTCAAAAAAAAAAAAAAATGGTTTGCAATGGCTTGAAGAAAATAGGCCTAACCTTGGAAGTAGTTAATGTTTTTAAGAGTGGAAGATGCATAGGGTATTAAGTTATTGGGCTAAAGCTTTAGGCCTTTACTGATGAATATGATTATTTATGACCTGGTTGTTTTGCTAATTTTTCCTCGATATTGCGGCTACCATTGCCATCGGCTGAGGGATCAAGAACGTTGGAGTATGATAAATAGTATGAGCAGTGGATGGTGCTAAATTTACTTATGCGACAAACCTATATTGATAGGTCTGCTCTTGACAAATGCTGGACCAATGTATGATGTGCTGGTAATTTTGTTTCAGTTGTAGGATGGTGCTAAATTTACTAATGCGTTGAATTAAAAAAAATGTACAGCTGGTGCTTCAGTGCCAATTGGATGGTAAGAGAAAGATTGCATATTTTGGATGTCTGGTCATTCTCCTCGTCTGTATTGAGGGGAAGTATTAAATGATAAATGAGTACAGTTTTTGGCTGTCATAATGTGTGGTACAAGTGTGGAGATATAATCGTTTGGTGAACTTTTTTGCAATTTTTATTTATGTTGCTTTATAATTTTTACGTTTAATTAGGTTTGAAATGCGGAAAATTTTTTAGGCAAGTGTCTAAGCCAATTATTTTCGCCATTTTTTCAGGCACGAGAGAAGTATTTGTCACTGCGAAAAGGTACTAAAATGGATGTGGCAGCTGCTTTAGAGGAGGTATCAGATAATTTGACTTCAAATGAATGGATATATAATTTGGATTTTATGTTAAATGAAGCAATACTTTATGTTATTTATTTATTCATCATCATGAGATGATATTTGATTCAGTTATAGGCATATTCCAGGAACTCCACAATGCAAGGTCGTCATTTGAGCAGGCTCGCTTCCATCTGGTTTGTACTGTTTTCAAACCATTAGTACTGCAAAATGTTTGACATTTTATACACATTCACCATTTGATTCATGATACCTATTCAAGCTGAATGAGTTTCTGTGTACAAACTGATAACATAGGTACTAAAATCTTCTTTTCTGTCATTTTTTGCATAATTTTCTTTGTACAGGTGACTACTCTTTCTAATGTTGAGGCAAAGAAGAGGTTTGAATTTTTAGAAGCTGTTAGTGGGACAATGGATGCCCATCTCCGATATTTTAAACAAGTAAGTCAGACAACTTTACATAGTCATCACCTATGAAGTTACCAATATTTCTCTATTTATTGGTGATAGTGTTTTTCTCGGGGATTTCTATTTTGCCTTTGTTTTTCTTTTGCGCATCTCTGGAATTAGGTCCTGCTCTTTGTTCCCCTGCAAATGGATAGATGAATTGATTGATACTTCGATTGAGACTGACAGGGCTTCTGCCTGTGACTGTTTAAACTTTAATCCCAGGAAAAATGAGGTGTACAGCCTCAAGTTCTTTATTCCTAATTTCTTTGTTTGATTTCATTGGAACCATAAGTTGTTTTTATTGACCAGTCACATTCTAGAAGTCTAAATACACTATTTATATTGTTAAATGATGAGAGAAAATGAAAAGATATATATATATATATATATATATGATATTATAGTAAACTAAACAATTATAACTAAATGTGTATACTAAACTACCCCTTTTTATATTATGGAGCGTAGATATATATGTATCAAATACATAGGTTGTAGAGTGCACAAATGATATATTGACAGTAACCAGGATTACTTCTTCAAACTTGATACTTATAGATTATAAGTTGTGTTTGATATTCGGGCCCGAGCAATAAGAAAGAAATATTGAAGACCATGCAAAAACAAATCTGGCACGGTTCCAGAGCCACATGAGTTTTGAGAACCTGGAATAGAGATATATTTTCGCAGCACAAAGACTTTTTTGTGTGTGTGTGTGTCTATCTATCTATCTATCTACTATTTATATATATTTATATTGACTTTTCTCAATATTATTCATATTTTAGAAGATGAGAGAAAAGTGAAAAGATAAGAAGAAAGAGAGAGAAGGAGAGAAAGAGGTTGGAAGGTCTTCGGATAGGTTATATGATATTCATGGATCATATTTTTGGACGGATAGGTTATATGATATTCATGGATCAGCTAAATTCTTGGTTTGACCTGGATTTGCAGCCAAATAGGCATATCACCAACACATATATAGTCTGTCCCCTTCTTAGACTTTGATTCTTTAAGAAGAAATTATGGCTTATAGAGAATCTGCAATCGACTTTCTTTCGTTGTACCCTCTACCCCCCAGGGAAGTTGAAACCTAGTTGCCTTTTGGAAAGAGAGAGAGCCTGAACTACTGGACGTCAAAAGCTACCTGTTGCCATCATACAAAGTGAATATTACGGGCTTTTTTTTTTATTTTTTTTATTGTTAACAGAAGCCATTAATCTGGGAAGGGACATCTTCTTTTTCTGTGTGCTAAAAAATATCTTTCTGTTTTCGTCAATCAATTTGTCTCATTCTTCTGGGTTAATTATAGCTATTAGGGTAGGATTGGTCTTGGACCAATTCACATTTTAAACAAAGCAAGTCAGATGAATTATATATTGATTACTCTATGAAGTTACTGCTATTCCTCTTATTTGTTGGGCATCACGTTTTTCTTTGGAATGTCTATTTTGTCTTTTTTCCCCTCCGCTGAGAGCCTTTTTTTGCCATTCTGTTATTGTTTCTGCAGGGTTATGAACTTCTGCATCAAATGGAGCCTTATGTACATCAGGTTTGAGTTTGTGTTATTCACTAGAGTAACTGCTCACCTAAGTTTCTATCAAATATGACCTTAATCTTGCACGGAGGCAGATATTTTTGGTCCTTGCACAGCTATATGATTTGAGTGCTTTTAATAAAAATGTATGCTGTAGTAGCTGGGGAGCTGTAACATACATATTGCTCCTGTTTGCTTGGCTGCCTCTTGTACTTCTAATCCAGCCTAAAAAATGGAAAGTATCTCCCAGGTGTAGTCTATTATTTTTACTCGCTAATTCCAGCAGAGCTCTCTTTATCAGTTACTTGTTCTTCGACTAGTTGTTTGCATTAGGTTTGATCTGTTAGGCTCGTTTTATTGGTTCCTTTTGCTGCTGGAATCATCTATGAGTTTGTATATCATGAAGGTCGTCAGCTCTGTATTTTTATGTATTTTCAGGAGGTCAAGTGATTTGACCATGCTATTTCGTGGTTGTCCCATACAAACCTATTATATGTGTAGATAAGCCCTTGTATGGTACATTACAAGAGGTTGCAGTAGCAGTTTGGTGAAGATGATAATACTAGTTTTTATGATGTTCTAGCTTTTAATATGATAGTACGTCGGCCTTCTTATCTAAGGTTAACTGCTGATTTGTAGAAACTACATATTTTCCAGTGTTGCCATGGTTTGTCTTAGCAGTTTGCTGCTTCTAATTCCTTTTCTTCTTTTGCAGGTCTTGGCTTATGCACAACAGTCAAGAGAGAGGTCCAACTACGAGCAGGCTGCTCTTACAGAGCGGATGCAGGAATACAAGAGGCAGATTGATAGAGAAAGCCGTTGGTCAGCAAATGGCAGCAATGGTTCACCTAATGGTGATGGTATACAAGCAATTGGAAGGAGTTCTCATAAGATGATAGAAGCAGTTATGCAATCTGCAGCCAAGGGAAAGGTAGTGCTTGACCTTATTATGAATTAAGACTGTTATCAAGAATATCTGGCCTACAGCTACATTTGATGAATCTTTTATTATTTCCAGGTTCAAACTATACGGCAAGGTTATCTCTCCAAACGATCATCAAACCTCAGAGGAGACTGGAAGCGACGGTTTTTCGTTCTTGATAGCCGTGGGATGTTGTACTACTACCGCAAGCAATATAGTCGGCCATCTGTAAGTATTTCTTTGGGTTCACAAAATTTAAACTGTTAATTTAGAAAAAAATAGTTTAATAATATTAAGTGAGTGATGTAATGAAAAGATTATAAATTAGGAGAACACTGAGGAATCTGATTATTTCTGGAGAAATGGACTAAAGTCTAGACAAGAGGTGGTGATTGCCTTCTGACATCTTTGTCGAAGTTAGGCAGGTTCCTCCTGAAGGTAGGAGGCTGCTTCCCAATTATTGAAAGGATCTTTTCAAGCTTAAAAATATGTTGGACTATATTTTCTGGTACAATATGTTTTTGCTCAAGATCACTAATGGATGGAAGACTTATACAAACTAGGGTAGCTGTCTTCTTTGCCTGCCAACAGAATTTGTTGTCATAGGATCAGTGAGGTTGATCAGCTTTGTGGTTTTAATTGTTGTCATAGCTTAGAGGTAACACCAGAGGGATGTGTTGTGAGAGGTCTCGAGTTCGAGTCTCCAGGAGTACGAAGAATTAGGCTAATGCAGCCACAGTATTGTAATCCAGTCTAAATGAAGTGTGTATCAATCTCTTCAAAAAAAATTTTAGCTCTCTTAATTTGGCTAGTCAATTAAGCCAAAGGACCTTGAAACCCAACTTGTTATATTTATTAAAACCACCAATGAGAAATGCTCACAATCAGTTTGGTGGAAAGAAAAAGCTGCTAATTCTGCTTCTGGGTGTATGATGTAACCTTGGGGAAATTGAATGACGATGAGAATTTTGCATAGTGCCCCGAAATCATTTTCCATTACAGCTGTATATAAGTTAGGTGTTGGCTGCGGAATCACTCCAATATATTAGGGCTCCTATATTTATTTGCTGCCTTTTCCTTTATGGTGGTGTAGCTTAGAGTTTCTTCTGCTTTAAATCATTCATGCTGATGATTCCCTAGGATAGTGGCTTCTAGTCTTGAACTTTTAGGTCCTGCTGCACCCAAACAAATGCAGCAGCTGCTAGTAAAAGAATATCTTCCGAAATCACTACTGCTGCAGGATATTTTTATGCAGAGTGTCAAACTTCTTTTGAGTTGGTTACTTGCTCTCTCATTCTTGAAATAGAAAAGTTAGTTACACATCCTACACTTTAAACCCTGTGGTACTCGTCATTAACACTGGTTATTTGTTTAGGGAGGTGTAAGCCAGTTCTCCAGTCAGAGAGGTCATAATTCCTCTGAAATCGGTTCTGGGCTGCTAAGCAGATGGCTTTCTTCTCATTACCATGGCGGTGTACATGATGAAAAATCTGTGGCACATCATACAGTGAACTTGCTTACATCGACAATTAAAGTTGATGCAGACCAGTCGGATTTGCGTTTCTGCTTTCGGATCATATCACCTTCTAAAAATTACACTTTACAGGTAAAAGTTTCAAGATCAGAGGATTGAATTACTCCAGGCATTTTCTATTTTAATATATGCTGTCATGTATTAGTGTCTTTTGTGTTACTTTGCAAAGATTTCTGGATTATGATCATGGACTTCAATCTTGATTTTTGATCAATTTGGCTTGTTTCAAATTTAGGCAGAAAGTGCTATGGATCAAATGGATTGGGTGGAAAAGATAACTGGAGTGATTGCATCATTACTAAGTTCACAGGCACCGGAACAGGTTACCATCGGGGTGTTATTTTATCAGTGACTCCTTTTATTGAGGTTTAACATGAAGTTAACGAGTGTTTCCTTTATTTATTCAGCGCCTCATTGGGAGTCCTATTGGCAGTGGTCACCACAGGGCTGCCAGTGAGAGCAGTTCATTGGGAAGTTCATCTGACCTTGATCATCTAGCAATTGAAGAACTCACAGCAGAAAGGAATGTTGTAACTAGTAACCATGAACGCACAGGAAGAAATTCTCAACAGTTACGGTTGAGTATTAAGCATGAAAAGCCAATTGATGTGCTAAAAAGAGTCCCTGGAAATGATAGATGTGCTGATTGTGGTGCACCAGAGCCTGATTGGGCATCACTGAACCTTGGCGTGCTTGTTTGCATTGAATGCTCTGGGGTACATCGTAATCTTGGTGTACATATATCCAAGGTAAATAGTGTAAAGTTCCTTTTACTTAACTGTTAGTTGAAAAAATTCATGACTTATTAGTTACATATCATTTTGGGATATACCTCGGCCCAACTTTACATGGTATCAGAGCGGGTACTCGTATGTGGGCCTCCACGCAAGTTGTGCACATGTAGGAGCCCAAAGGAAGGTCCACTCATGCCGGGGAGTGTTAAAGTCCCACATAGATAAATGAGTTAAAAAAATTGTGACTTTTTAGTTGGAAAAAGGCTTCTTAACTTATGCTAGTCATTTTGTGATAGTCCTTGGCCCAACTTTACATTAACAATTTGTTACAATGTTTTAATTTTTCTATAATTTTTAAGATTGTTATTTACAAAAATGTGATTGTAGGTGAGGTCACTGACTCTTGATGTAAAAGTTTGGGAACCTTCTGTTATAGCTTTGTTTCAGTCTCTGGGTAATACATTTGCCAACTCCATCTGGGAGGAATCATTGCCATTGAGTAATGCTTCAAAAAGAGATGACACCTCTACAAGGTTACATCCTTCCCCTGCTTTGTGTTGGCTACCACATACTACAATCATTCCTTAGTCTCACAGTTTTAATGACTTTTTCAGTTCAATGGAGTATGAGAGAAGGCAACAACAACATCAGATAGTTCTTTGCAAGCCTAGTTACGCTGATCCTATTTCTATAAAGGAGAAGTTCATTCAAGCAAAGGTATTGGATATATTGCTCTCATATAGTAATATGTTATTCGTTCTTCTTTATCAATTCCATTAGCATTTCATTGCAGTGTATGTTTTTTAGACCTTGTCTAAACAATCTTTCAGCAACATGCTTGAATTTTTGTCCTGGTCTCTAGAAAAAACCAAATTTGTGTTTGTAGCATCAGTTATGGTTTTTCTAAAGATATTTAGATATAGGTTCTGTGGAGGTAGCGAATGTCTTGCATCAGAACCATCCTAATGATTTGAACAAGCTGATACTTGCCATGCCTATTTCTGAACTGTATTCTTGGCTTGTGAAAGATTCACCTGCTTCCTAAACCAGATCTTTTCTATGGCCAGTATGCAGAAAAACAGTTTGTTCAGAAGCCACGTACTAGTCAACATCTTCTTACTTTAGCTCATCAGATGTGGAATGGTGTTCGCTTGAATGACAAAAAAACAGTATATCGTTTTATAGTAGATTCTGATGCCGATGTAAATGCCATCTATGGGCAAGCGTCATTCAGCACGTCTTTGACCCTGGCTAAAGTCATGCTTCTGAACGAGCGATCAGCCTCTTCATCATTGGATCGGAATGCAAGTTGCATGAGTGGAGAGTCCTTGCACAAAAATTCTTCCAAAAGTACGTCAAACAATTCAGTGGACTCTGGTGTGGACCACAAAGAAGTGGAAGAGTTTCTTGAGGGCTGTTCCCTACTTCATCTTGCGTGTCAGACTGCCGACTTGGGTATGATAGAGCTCCTTTTACAGTATGGTGCCAATATTAATGCCACTGATGTGAAGGGTCAGACTCCACTTCATCATTGCATTTTGAGAGGCAGATCTGCATTTGCCAAACTTCTTCTCAGCAGGTGACTCTTAGAATTCTTAGCTTTTCAAACCTCTACCTGTATGTTCAGTTTATTTTGTTTATCGCGTTTTTATCTACTTCTGCTACTTAGCTTCTTCAACTTTTATGGTTTCCTCCAACCTTCAAAATATCGGAATGAAAAATGTCAGGTGTAGACAATCCTAACTAATTAAACTATTTTATTGAATCACAACCATTTATTTCATTTTAGTCAGCAAAACAGTTGTCTTATATGTATTTTCAAAACATATCAACATTTAAAGTGAATATCTGAATATTTAGAAAATGTCTGCTGGTTTATTGTATAACTTAAACTGTCAAATATTTTATTTTTATTTTGTGAAATTCTAAAGATTGAAATCCTTTTTATTTTTAATATTTTCAATTGCTGACAACATAAGACTGCCGTACCACACTAATGCCTAACTTTAGAAACCTTTGGATTTAGTCTAATCTGATTAATCACCAATTACTAGAATCTATGAAAAACTTTAGGTTTTTGCAAACCATGAACTTAAATAATTGCTGCTTTTCTAAATACATTCCGACTAAATTCCTTTAGGCATTACTGACTTGCCCATGGACAAATCGGAAGCCCTCCCTTGGATTCAAGGCTGTGTTGGGATTCTTTCTCTAGTCTACTGGTGGTTGAAGGGCATTCAGCGGTGACTATTGTTGAGTCTCTTGTGGGTTTGCTTGTCCCAGTGGCCAGTATCTTTCATAAGACCATTGAGCCTTTGAAATTCTCCTGTCTTTATTCCTAGGGAAGCCGGTGAGGGTGATTTCCTTGTGCAAAGTGGTGCCTTTGAATTGCTTTTTTTTTTCTTGCCAATTTTATATTTATCCTGTTGCATTTTTTTGCCCACAGGATCCCTTTTCATTTCTTGTTTTATGTTGTTCTTTCCCAATTCAAAATATATTTCCATGCTCTTCCCCCAAAATAGTGGTAGCTAAACTTGAAGTAGCTTGGTTTAGTTATTAGTATTTTTGTAATTAATATAATGTATCATCGTTCAATTTAGTGATGTAAGAGGACACTGCTTGGAAGAGAGAGTAATGGGCTGGGTCATGGTTGGGTTTTCTTAAACTCTTCCCCTGCCAGTTCTTTCCTCACCACCCCGTGCTACAGGTTCCCTCCCAACCTCACTCAATTCAACTGAGTGACGGAAGAAGTCTGAACAACACAAGAATCTGTCACAACACTCTTCTTGAAAGCCAAGAAACAAAAAAATTTGACTGTGCCTAAGGACAAAAAAAACTGAAGAACATGTTTGTGATCTCTTCAGAATATGAAGAGTGATGAGAAGGATACATTTTTGAGTTTGTTGTGCGTGCCAAAACTTTTCTGGTACATTGGTTTGGTTCAATTAAGTTGCGTAAGAGGACACTACTCAGAAGAGAGTTATGGTCAGGTTTCCTTAAACCTTCCCCCTGCCTGTTCTTTCCAAACCACCCCGTTTCTGCAGGTTCCCTCGCCACCTCACTCAATTCAACTGAATGACAAAAGAAATCTGAACAACATGAGAATCTGTCACTATTCTCTCTTTTTTTTTTTGAAAGTTGTGATTTTATTTCATTTCAAGAAAGAATTGCATGTGCCGCAAGATGGGTAAAGTACAATAGCTTAGGGTACCCAAACAACAATGTGCTGTTTGTGTACCCCTTGCTTGGCAAGTAAATCAGCTTTGCCATTCGCACTCCTAAGTACGTGTGACCAACATGTCACCAAATATGATAAATCAGAAATTTCATTAAAAGTAAAGAGGTGCCTCCAAGGAGGCTTTGACTTCCCTTGACACCAAGAGATGATGACTTGTGAATCTCCTTCAACATGAAGTGGCCTCGAGACATTCAAACTCTTGAAGCATTTCAGCCCTTGCAATAGGCTAAGTGCTTCAGCTGTGGTGGAATCATTCTGGCCAATTGGTCCAGCATAAGTTAGGATGGTATCCCCTTTTGAGTCTCCGATGAGTTCTCCAATCCCGGCTGGTCCCGGATTACTGAGAGATGATCCATCAAAATTCAATTTATAGGACTGATCTAGAGGGGGCGCCCACTCCTGAATTTCCTTCCTTGCACTATGGGCTTCATAGGCATGATCCTTCCATGGCTTCCCCTCGGAATGAGGGTTGTAATTTGAGCCACCCCACAACATGATGTAGGATACTATAGGTAATGTCCTTCCAATGCCTGACCTTATTGTGAAAAACCCTGTTGTTCCGTTCCTTCCAAATGCTCCATGATATGTATTACAAACAGCAATTGTACATAGTTCTACCCTTTTTGCCCAAACCAAAGGACCCAACTAGAGAATCAAGCCCAGTTAACTCCTTAGAGAACCAAGTGATTTACTGTTTCAGCTTCTTGGTTACATAAGGGACATAGGTTGCTTACAAGCTGCATTTCTCTTCTCTCCAACAGGTCACGAGTAGGCAGCCTTTCCCGAATGAAACACCAGTTAAGAAATTCTGTTTCCTAGGGCATGAGAAGTTCCAAGCAATTGCTGCAGCATGCCTATTATTGATCCCATCCAATAAGCATGTGTACCCCGAACTGACAATGTATACTCCTTTTAGGCAAGGTCTCCATATTAATTCATCAGGTTGGTTCCTTATCAGATAAGCTTTATCAATCTCACATATCAATTCTGAAAAACATAATGCTTCCTCATTATTTAGGGCTCTCCGAAGTAGTGGAATCCAGTTGACATTCTTGATTTGTCCAATTGGTGCATATCAGATATGAGGCAGCTTTGGTTTCAAGCAAGTGAGAAGAGATTGGGGAACCTATCAGCAAGGGGGGCATCTCCGATCCACCTATCCAGCCAGAACCGGGTTTTGTCTCCCTTACAGGTGTAAGGGGCATCTCGAAAAAAAAAAGCGATCCACCTATCCAGCAGGGAGAACCTCTATTACGGTACATTTGTCTCTGCTGTAATCAGCCCTCAAAGCAAACTATCATTCACATTTAATCGCCATAGGTGTAAGGAGATCCATTTGTGAAAAAAAAAGCAGAAATTTAATTAGCCTTCTCCAAACAGGGCAGAGACCTCTATTACGTACATTCTCGATCCACCAACATCTTGACCTGCTATCCGTCCTTTGCAAAAAATTATGGTGTCATCTGCGAATTGAATGATCGGAGTTGGGAATTTTCTATAATAGGATCAATCCATCCTTGCTCAACTGCAAGATGCATTGGAAATAATAGGATCAATCCATCCTTGCTCCTTCACCAACAATATTCACCAACAATATTAAATAGCATGGGGGACAGTGGGTCCCCTTGCCTGAGTCCTCGAGATGGTTTGATGCATCCATGTGTACCCCCATTTATAATTATGGAATAACTAGCAGATGATATGCATGTCATGATCCATTTTCTCCATCGTTTATGGAACCCTAGCTGTTGCATCATATACCTGAGATACTCCCATGATATTCTGTCAAAGGCTTTTTCAAAATCAAGTTTCAGAATTATCCTTGGTTCCTTTGACTGGTGACTAAGATGTAGGATTTCAAGGACACACATTGCAGCATCCAATATGCTCCTACCCTTGATGAAAGCCTGTTGCTGGGGAGAGATTATTTGATCCATGACTTTTTGTAGTCTCCCTGCCAATATCCTTGTAATCAATTTATAAATGCTGCTAGCCAAACTGATGGGTCGGTCACTACTCTCTTCTTGAAAGCCAAGAAACAAAAAACTGTGCCTATGCCCAAAAAAAAAGAGTTTCAGGCCACAGGAAAAACTGAAGAACATGTTTGTGATCCCTTCAGAATATGGAGAGTGATGAGAAGGATGCATTTTGAGTTTGTTGTGCGTACCAAAACTTTTCTGGTCTCTAGAGATATTTGTTAAGGATTCTTGTAGATGGATCTGTCATCAATTTTCAAATGGAGTTATTGTAGCCATCCGTATGAAGAACAGAAAGGATATGACTACCACCACAAAAATGGGGACAGCAACGACAGGGACAAATGGGGGGTGTTTCTCAACCTCGTCGACAGATTTCAAAATCTGGAAAAAAGGAGAAGAAGAATTTTAGGGTATGAGTGATATGAAGTTGGTCTGAGTTAGTTTTGAAGCTAATACCCGTGATGACTTTTTTAGTAAGGAGCCCGTCCCATTTCTCAGGGGTAAATGCGAACTCCATCCTACTGTAAATGGGTTGCATCGTGTCACGGGGCTAGACTCTGCTCCTCGTGTGGTACTGTCCTTGGTGATACTTCAAGCGACAGATAGGCCTTTTGTCCCAGGCTCTCTCACCCTCCAGCAATAATGAAGTTGCTGGTGATCCTCCTTGGAAATGTTAGCGCAAGAATAAGAAGATAGGAGGAGAGATCGCAGAGAGAAGATTGAAAGAAGAAAGAATAGGAGACAACAACGATTTAGATTAACTTGAATACACAAAAGTTTTCAAAATATGATCTTCAGCCCTCGACCCTTGAACAACCCAAAAAGAATATGAGTTTGTGAACACATCAATCCGTATATCGTGAATGAATTACATAACCACACAACCCCGGTGCCTTGATAGAGTTTCCTTGTCTAAGAGGATTCTCTTGAGATCTCTTTTGAGTTTCCACTTCCTCTCGGATTCTCCAAAGAATCTGGCGTGATCCTCACAATTTCCTACTCGAATTGGGAAGCTTGGAACTATGCCTTCCTCGGTCTCAAACAGATTTTCTATCTGAATCTCCCACATCGGATGAGTGCCACGTCTCATGTTGACCCGCATCCGGCACAATGTGGGTCCTCAGAGGTCCCAACAATTTCTATTTCAATCTCTTCCTTAATCTTTAATTGATTGAGCTTCTTTTAACATAATATTTCAGCACCTAAATGTGACTGCTCTTGCGAATTCTATAAACTTGTGCCTTCATCTTCTCTAATGCTTGGTGGTTCCATAGGGACTGGAGGAGTAATCAGCTTTATATCTAGAATAATGCCATTATCAAATGGCATGTGAGGAGATGTACGCATAGCATTACTCTTATATCTATTGACCCTCGTTCTTCATGATTCGCTCTTGTTTATATATTCATGTCTTAGGTTGCAAGAAAAAAAAAAGAAACTCTTCTATGCTTCAATTTCTTCTTTTATATATAAATGATAAGTTCTCATTTCAAGAGGAAATGAAAGCATTAATGGGATATGATGAATCTTTCCTTTTTCTTATGACAATTGAGTAAATTTATGTAAGAATCAAGCAAGCTTTGTAAAAATGTGAATATTATGACCATTTTCAAAAAACTAATTTGTGAATATTGTGGAGTCACACCCTAAACCCTAAACCCTAAACCCTAAACCCCAAAGTGATTTCCATACTTCAAAAGGTGGAAATAGATGGGAGTGTTGGTATAGGGTGTATAGTTGAAACGAATTTCTTTTTGTGGATCAGAAGATTCATTTACTGCTGCAACTATTTTGGGCTCCAAGTCTTTTATAATTTTATAATCTTATCAACCAAATTTGCTACATAAAATGACAGGGGGGCAGATGCACGAGCTGTTGATAAGGAAGGGAAAACACCTTTACAGCGGGCGATTGAAATGGGGACTATTATTATTGATGAAGATGTTATTGTTCAGCTAGCAGATAACAGATGATAGTTCGGCTGTGCAAGGTTAAACACGATAGCCCTAGTATAGTAGGGAAGTCCAGTGAATGGGCTTACTCCTATGTTGTTGTAGTTTTATGAAACATGGGTCTAGTCCCTGATATAAGATGCATTTTGGATAGCAGGGTGGGTTGTTACCGACTCACCAACTCTTGTATGTTTATAGTCACTTTTTTTTTTTTTTTTCTTTCTTCCTTCTCTTTCTCGCCCATCCCCAGCAAGCTTGAGAGCCGTAGTCTTTCTTCCGAGCTTTGTAATTTAATTTTTCATTTTGTGGGGTTTGGTTTGCTGCATCAAGCCATTAAGCTGTGTGGTCCTGTACATTCAATTTTTTTCACTGTTAGAGTTTTGTCGGTTGTTAAGCAGCGATCAAAGCCCTGGGGTCGTTTGGAAATCCCAAAAATCTGTTTAGTTGGGTTTTATACTGAAGGTATGTTGCCAAAGGGCGTGTTTTGTTCGTGGGCTATAGATATTTGGACGATTCAAAAATTCCGTTTGTTTGATATCAGTGGGTAACATACTTGTGGAGCCACTTTTCGAAGTCCGCTTTGGCCAATGTATTAGTTTGCTCTTTGTTAAAGGCGTTAGTTTTTGGAAAGAGTTCTCTTTGGAAAAATTCATTTTGGACTTCTTTCAAAGCTTGTAGTGTATCTACTTCCTCAAAGAGTAACTCTTTGATAAAAAAAAAAAAAAACTTTTAGCTCCCTAAAGACGTTAACCAAACATGCCCTATGTTTTAGCTGAAGAGTTTATCGCTAGTACTCCTAACATGTCCGAAGGACGCTTTGCCGGCCACCACAAAACTCGAACCAGGAAGGCCTCCCAATTTTATCGTTTCTGGAGTATTCTAGTTTCTTCATATCTGAGAGGCATCGAAATCAAATATTATAGGTGGCCACTAGACCTAAAAAATGTGGTCAGGATATAATCCCTATACGAATCACGATCAATCATGTAAAACAGGCTGCAATTGGAGAGGCATCGCATTCTTTGCATAAAATGGGAATAATCACCACTGAGGCTGCAGAATGTTTTCGTAGTATCCTTGACGTTGGGATTTTGTATGTGGTGGATCTCTATGGTGGGGTCATGCACGTCTGGGAGGATTGATTAGTGAATCGTTTCGCGTCTTCATCGTAGCTTTTTCTTTCATCCTTTCGGTTGATCGTGGACGCATTATGCGATTCGAAATAAAACTAAGCATGGATCATTTGGCTTAAAAAAGCAGATCGACATCATGATTAAGAGACAGATAAGGTTCCAGGAAGACCCAGCGGTGTCTTTCTGTAGTGGTGCGTCGGAAAGTAACGAAGCCACGCAGCCATATATAAAAAATAAAACAATGAGTCAAACCGGGTTGGATTTCATATTTTTTGTAATTTTTTTTATCTACAAGTGTTAGCGCGGTGTCTTTCTGTAGTGGTTGCGTCGGAAAGTAACGAAGCCACGCAGCTATATAAAAAAAGTAAGACAATGAGTCAAACCGGGTTGGATTTCATATTTTTTGTAATTTTTTTTATCTACAAGTAAATGTTAGCGTTTCATTTCAGACAGCAGGAATGGAGACATATAGTCAGACAATTTATTGCGAATACATTTTTCCGAGATAATCGTGGTAGGGGTAAGTGTCGTCTTCGTACAATCATTCAGAAAAACTGTTTTACAAAATACGGAATTTCTTGAATCCAAATGTGAATTTGCCGCTCTCCCTGGAAAAAAGAAAGAGCCATATTTCGCAAAAGCATCTGCAAATAAATTAGTTTCCCTGTATTGCTGTTGAAGGCTCACTCAGTGGCAGGCTGTGCAGATTTTTGCGTCACGCATTGACCCATGGCGCCGTCCTTCAGTGTCCCTGATTTGCCATGCATAAGTTGGATTACAAGCTACCAATCCCCCATATTAATACACGATAAATTGGGTAGAAGCGTTTACTTAGAAGTAATAAAAAGATGCAATGACATGATTTCGGCCTCATTATTTGTTTTGTGGGGTGTAGACAAGTAGGATAGGATGCTAGGTGCACCATGAGGATCTCTGAGTACAAGACCACTACCAGCTATGCTCTCAAAGATAGCAGAACCATCAAAAAGAGTTTTATTCCGAGTACACCAAATCTCCCACATAGTAGCAGCAACAAACACATGTACTCCGGGTAGATGTTTAGTGTTGGAAGACGAAAAGACCTTTACTTCAAAAAGCTGATTGTCGGTCCACTAGGGGGTCAAATTCGCAGTACATAAGTATATGAGTAGGAGACATTTAAGATGTCATACAGACTTGAAAGATCATTTAAATAGACGGTAGGTAACCTGCCTAGTACACACAGCCATAAAAACATCTTTTGCTTGGCCTATAGAACATTTTTTTTCAGTCAATTTATGCATTATTTGGGCATAGTGATATGTCATTTTGACTGAGAAAGATCTTTCCAATGACAGACATCCTGATTCCTCCAAAGTGAGACATGGATATCTAGGATGTGATTAAATACATTAGAGGGCCACAGCTCTTTGAGGCAATTTTCATTCCAGGTCAGGTTTGTCTAGAATAATGGTAAAACTTTCTCAGTAGTTTCTTGTGGTCCCAGGTTGTTTCTGCACAGTGCAATTAGAGGAGCCTAAAATTCATTTAACCTATTATCATACCAAAAGGAAGTTTTCAACCCATCACCTATTTGGTGCTTTATATATCCAATGAGCATGGGAACATGTTGCGAGATCTACTTCCACACCATTGAGTTACCTTATTTATTTCTTGGGGGAGTGATGTGTGAGGATTGATATTTGTAAAAATTCACTTTCATGACTTCTGTAGTTTGTGACTAAGGCGCAGATGGGGAACAGCAGAACACAATCAAATTTTTTTTAGAAAAGTTTGGTACTCCCAAAACTAGCTCAATCTTCTCAAAATCGACTTACCAACCTTATCTAACTATTATGTCCTTCATAGAGTATCAAAGACTTAAAGCTGCGCAGATGGGGAACAGCAGAACACAATCAAATTTTTTTTAGAAAAGTTTGGTACTCCCAAAACTAGCTCAATCTTCTCAAAATCGACTTACCAACCTTATCTAACTATTATGTCCTTCATAGAGTATCAAAGACTTAAAGCTGATCATTCGGCTTCCCCATTCTACACTGCCCAGGGAGAAAAACAGTGGTTTTGTCAATTCTAGTCTCGTTTTATAAATCCAATCACAAAGCTAACAAGAGTTGCCAGTCTGAGGGAATTAAACGATAATGAAAGCATTTCCCATCCTCCTTAACAGTCTTTTCTCTCTCTCACTGTTCTCTCTCTCGTCTCTCTCCCTCCTCTCTCTCTCTCTCTCCCTCCCTCCCTCTCTCTCTGCCCTTGTCTCTCCCGCTCCCAGTCTCCCTCTCTCTCTCTCATAAGGTCTCTGCTCACGTCTCTCACGTTAAGCTGAGGGCTCCCCAGGCTCTCTCTCTCATATTGTCCCATCCTCTCTCTCTCTCTCTCTCGTCTCTCTCTCCGTCAGTCTCATCTCTCTCTCTCTCATAAGCTCTCTCTCACAAGCTCTTCTCTCCATTTAAAAATTATAAATAACAAATAAAAATACGAGACATGTTTGAGAATATAATCATAATTGACATTTTTAAGTGCAGTTTGCTATGATGTGAAGTTCAACTCTTTGAAAAATACACTAGAGAAGAATATTAGATCTAAAATAATATTTTTATTCACATTTTCTAATATTACATTTTCTCTTTTCTCTTTCTTGCACGCCGCCCACCTCGAGGCCCAGCATGGGAACTCACACGTGACAAGTTATGGCCCCGTAAAAGGAGTCGGGCTACACACGGCCGCGTGCTTTTTCCTTTACTTTTTCAATTTTCAATTAAAAGGCCAGAAATGAAAAATCTAATTATTTATAATTTTATACCCCAAAAATTCCCCTTTAATAATATTTTAATCTTATATTCTTTTCCGGAATCAAAAGACGCGCCTCGCCTCTGGAGCTCAAATCCCTAGATGCTCGATCCAACGGTTCAAGGATCTTTCTCGGACCGACGGTCTAGATTTATTTCTCTCTCTTTGCTCCTCTGTGGCGGCATTTCGCTTTCCGTCTCGTGATTGTGACAGAGCCGCTTCTGTCTGCGTCCATGGCAGTGGACCCACCGCACGGACCAGAGAGAAAGAGCGGGAAAAGGGGACAAGGCTGAAGAGAGAGAGAGAGAGGGCAGGGGGTGGGGGAGCAATTGCAAGGCATGCAGTGGGGGCATATGCAATTGAAATCCCTGGTTCTCTCTCTGCGCGACGCTTGCCCTCAGCTGCCTGCCTTCTTTTCTCCGCAGAGTTTTTCTTTTTCTAGTTTTTATTTCATTGAAGATTGGAGTTTTTGGAACAGTGAAAGTGTGGAAAAAGGTTGAGTGGGAAAAGGGTAGGGATTGCTTGATGCTCTCGTGACCTCGTTGAGGAATTTTCTGTCAGAAAGTTCGGTTTTTTTGGTCGGAATTCTGAGTTCCTGTGCTTGTTGGGTGGTTGCGTGGTGCGATTCCTGTGTGAAGGATGCTTACGTCTGCTTGCTGGATGGAGTGGTAGTGTGACAAATGCGTCTTGTTGGGGAGTGGAGGCTGTTTGTGAAAGCTTTTCGTATCGTATGTTTGTTGGTCGACGAACTGAAAGGTTGAGCTTGTATCGAGAGCTTTCTTGAAGATTTTCCTGAGGTTTTGGTCTCTTCCGTTTCAACGTAAATATGGTTTTTTGTTTATGGGTGGGGAAGGAAAGAGCGTTGTAGATGGGTTGGTGCCGGAGTACGATTCTCTGAAGCAGAAGAGTTGCGGGGTTGTTTTTCGATCGGTAGCACTAGTTCCAGTTAGGTTGGTGGACGAAGAAGCTCAGTTGAGCTATACGTTTGAAGGTTCTGAAGTGTTTTTTTTTTCTTTACTTTCTTCTGCTGTTTTTTCTCTCTTGCGCGGCTTCGTTATTAGAGGTATTTGGTCGATTTCATGGGGGCTGTTAGAGCTAAGCGATACTTTTGCAGAGAAGCGCTCATTTTATTGTGCCTATGTCCAACTTTTGAATGCCTCGGAACATCAGAGGCTCTTCCCTTCCGTCATACCTCCCATATCTTGTCCCAGCCCCCAGCGTCATCTAGGGTTCCTGGCTTCAAAAACCCACTTCGTCGAGTTCTTCTGGGCCTCCTTTTTGGATCTTTTACCGGAGTTTTCTTGGCAGTCCTTTTCGTTCTTCTTATTCGCTTCTTTATCCAGTATGTGAACCGACTCCCGATCCTTAAAGGCCCCGTCATCTTCTCGCCTAAGATTTCTCCAAAAACTCTCCTGGTGGCTCTTTCTAATGAATCTCAGTTGCTAGGTTCGAGTCCCAATGGGAAATACTACCGCGTGATTCTAGATAACGGGCTTGTTGTTGCTGTCAAGAGGCCTGAACCTTCAGAAAATGGTTCTCCCCAGGTACAAACTAAATCTGTTAAGAGACAGATACAGATGGAACTGGAATTGCTGGCCTTATTAAGGCATCGGAATTTGATGAGCTTGAGAGCTTATGTTCGGGAGTCTGATCATAGATTCTCTCTTGTTTATGACTATGTGCCGACTGGTAGCCTTGAAGATGCGATGAACAGGGTTCGAGCTAATCAGTTGCAACTGAATTGGGAAATTAGGCATAAGATTGCAGTTGGAGTTATAAAGGGTCTCCGGTATCTGCACTTTGGATGCAGCCCGAGAATTTTTCATCATGATTTGAAGCCGTCAAATGTGCTGTTGGATGAGGAGTTTGAACCAAGCTTGGGGGACTGTGGGTTGGCTAAACTTATACCTCATGCAAGTAGAGGAATGTTGGCTTATATTGCTCCAGAGTGTTTACAGAGCAGCAGGTAATTCTATAAATGATTTGAGTTTGTGTTGCTAAGTGTGTCAACCATTTCCATTGTAGTTCTGACTCGTTGGCCAAATCTAGACATTTTTTAAGTGTTTTTTTTTAAATTATTAAGTTTGTGTGGATTCAAAAAAAAAAGTTTGTGTGGACGTTTGGTTCAAAAAAAAAGTTTGTGTGGATTCAAAAAAAAAAGTTTGTGTGGACGTTTGGTTCAAAAAAAAAGTTTGTGTGGACGTTTGGTTCAAAAAAAAAGTTTGTGTGGACGTTTGATTCAAAAAAAAAGTTTGTGTGGATTTCTCCCATCAATTTTATTGCTCTGCAATATTACTGTGCTGGATAGAACTATCTGATTTTGATACCGTAAAAGGGATCGCTTCCAGACAGGGTAATGGTGAAGCAACTGGGGATTTTTGGGAGTTTAGCTTATTTAACAGTCTTAAAGACTAATGTACCTTTAGAAACTGACCTGAATTAATTTATTAGCCTGATTTCTTAGTTCCTCTGTTCGGCCTGTGTAGTGACTAAATTTGAGCTCTTTTGTGATTCTATAGATATACGGATAAAAGCGACATCTTCAGTTTTGGAGTAATTTTAGCTGTGCTTCTTACGGGGAAGGATCCATTGGATCCTTTTTTCAGTGAAGTGGGTGGTGGTAGCATATGCCGGTGGCTCAGGCATTTGCAGCATACTGGTGAGGCTCGCGAGTGTCTGGATAAGAGCCTTTTAGGGGAAGAAATAGAAGAAGATGAAATGCTAATGGCCGTAAGAATAGCTGTTGTATGTCTATCGGATTTGCCAGCTGACAGGCCATCAAGTGATGAGCTTGTTCCTATGCTCACCCAGCTTCATAGCTTTTGAATGGTATGCTTCTTTCTTTCAACTCAACCATTAGTAGATTTTTATAAGCCGGGTTTACCTTTATTTTGGGTTTTAGAGGGTTTCATTCTGTAAACTATCATCTGTGTTTGGAAACTGTAAAATGTGATTTTTCAGCAAGATTCTTCTTCTTTTGTGATACTCGGCAGCGGTAATGGCAGATGGTGGATGGAAAGGATACAGATCACCTGAAAGAATTTTTTTTTATAAGAGAACCTTTTGCACAAAAGTTTTTATTTAGAGAAGGAATCGTATCTGAATGTACTTGTCATCGAGGTCTTGCTCTACATGGGCGTGTTTTGGGAAGTTATTTTCTGGGGAGGGTGGAGCGTGTGTGCATGATGACCTGCATAATTTCTTTCTGTTGGTAGCCATACACCCAGTTGGTTTTGTTCATATGCCACTTATCAAAATCTTACGCTACCTCATCTTCAAAACAGAGTTGATTCAATCCAACTAGAAGGTGGAATCAAGCTGGAAGGCTGGTTAGAGCTCAATTTTCTTATGCCACTTCAAGAACATGATTCAGCGATATTTGTGGGGTGGAAGCTTATTTGTGCTGAAAAATGCCGAATCAATTGGACAGCGAAACACAATCCAGTCCAGCAAAAAGATAAAGGGAGGCTTCCATGCAAGTCAATTCATGTCCAATGCCCATTTTATTTTTATCCTACTGACGACATTGAATGATAAATTGATATGGTGCGCACTATGAAAACGAAAGGAAAAAACCCAAAATAACAAAGAGCAAACACCGATTACACGGAGAAGTTAACATGGGAGAAACTTCGAGACAGAAAGGGCTTTGAAGCAGCAGGCCAGCAGAGCAAAAGAAAGGAAAAGATTAAACAGAAAAAATCAGGAGCTGATAGAAAAGCTGAAAAAGGGTGCGGCAGCAGGCCCTTCACAGTTCGAACCATCTGTAAATCCATGCTTTGAGTTAATTTAGCAAAGAGCTTTATTTTCTTGCAGATTTTGTGATAGGTTGGTGAGGAGCTGTTAGACCCAAACAAAGGAAAAGTATGTCACCGTGACCTGCCAACCACCGTTCACTTTTCACTTTGTCACTTTTATGAGACAAAAGTAAGCAATTCTGCCTCCCTTCATACTTGGGGTGTAATGGAAGGTTTTGGGTTCAGGTTTCTTTGGGGCATGGAAATAGAAATACCAAATTTAAAAAAAAAAAAAAATGGTGCCTCGATCTTGTACTAAACTTAGTTTCGACTGGACTCGTTTTTTAAATGGATGCCCAAATCGGATTTAAAAGATCTCAGATCTAGTTTGAACCCACTGAAGCAGACAAATCAACCGCCATTTTTACTCTCAAGAAATGCCAAGATGAGCCTAGTGCGACTCATTATTCTATTAGAAATGCCAAGATGAAAACTCTCAAGAGACCATATGATTTACCATAGTTAGAATGAAAAAGAGAAATTTCTAGGTCAGATAAGATTCCAAAACATGACATTCAATTCTTATACGTATCCAACTATGAAAAATCTCCAAGTGTGGTCCTACCGAGCTCTGCATTATTCACTACCATACAAACTCCACCTTATCTACTCACAAAAAAATCTTTGGATTCCCACGAGGATTGCTTCCTTATCCAGAGTCCATAAATGTTGGACAAAACCTCCATTCCCTGATCATCTCAAAGAAGAAGAACATCATCTATAACAAAAATGCAGGCAGCTCCATGCTTCTCGCTTCACTTACCATTGACGCCCACTAGGACTGCAGCACCAGTATGGCGTTCCCAAACTCGGACAAAAACTGTTTTCCCTCAAGTGAGAGCTGTCATGCCACCGGAACCTACCACCGTGGATTACAGCTCCTCGAGTTCGTAAGTAGTTCTTCACTCTGCTTTTCATAATCGTCTAGTGACTGTAAGATGATGATCTTTTGACTTGGGGTATTTCAGTGTTTTCCTGCAGAAGCCTGTGAGACAATTGGTGGAGAAGCTTGCTCGGCGACCATGTATCCTGAAGCGAAGCTCAAAATGGAGCCAAGCAACACAAAGGTAAAAGCAGTTTCAGAAGAGGTGGATAGAGAATACTTGGAATATAATGAGTCAAAGACGTAAGATTTCTGATTTCCCTTCTCTACCTGGGTTGTAATTGTATAATCCACGTTCATTTGTGAACTGGGTTGGCGTCAGAGTAGACAGACAAGCTTATCTGCTGCTGTATGTTTCAGGGTGTTCCCTGGTGAGGCATGCGATGATCTTGGAGGAGAATTTTGTGAGGCCGAGTATCAAATGGGTGTCTTCCAAGACAAAGCAGTCTCTTCCTGAAAGAGAATCATCCTTCTATCCCCTCTACTGTAAATTTCAAGTGCTGAGAGGGAAAAGGAGAACAGTTGCATGTATAGTACATAATCAACCTCCTGTATCCACATATGTAAGATCTTAGTCTAACACAAGTTTATGGAATCATAGAGGAAACCACCCCGCTTTCATCCTCTTTCCATATCTCCCTTTCTTTGACATAATTCCAAGTGTCAGTAAGCAAGCATGGGTGCTGTCCTAAGCCAAATTCTGTAAAATAAGTTCAGTATGATGATGCACTTACTTAAAAACCATTCTTTCAGGATCTATAGGAGCCACGATGTCTTCTAATATGGATTGCTACTGTCATGTGGAAGTGCCACAAATCTGTTCTGAAACAGTCAAGACCTTCCTGGAGTATAAATGAACTTCCTAGAAAGACCTAAATAAACACATAAAAAAGCAGTTCAACCTAATGTTTAAATAAATGAAAGCAAAGCAGAAGGCAAGATAGCTTCTTTAAACTTCTACAAGCTAAAAAGCCAGAGATTTGTAGATTATGAAAGGAAGTGAATGACACTTATGAGACTTGCATAGGGATTATAATTATGGAGTCTTTAATCAAGACGAAAAGGTTCTATAAGAGCCACCTTAGATGACAAAAAGTATTTACTAGAGCCAAAGCTAGAAGTACTTCTATAAAGTGTCCTTCCCGACATTTGATCTGTAAAAGACAGCCTTTGCAAACTATCCCTGTAGCATAAACCAGGAGATCCAATTATCTGATAATTTCACCATTTACAAGACTTAGTCCCTTCCTCGTGCTTTCATTGTTCAGTTGTTTCTGATTTCTTATCATTTTAATAAAATGAAGCACAATTTAAGGAATTCAGGACGACTGTATATGCTAGCTGAGCATTGTTGATAAGGGAGGAGACAGTACAAAAGTGGCTGGGAGAAAGGAAAGAAAGAGGAAAACAAGTAAAAAAATCATAATTCTCACGGAATGAGTGAATTTTGAAGAGAGAGGGTGAAGAGGAGGGGGATGTTTGAAGAATTTCAGAGACAAGAAGAAGTATGAAGAATTTCAGAGACGAGTGGAAGTCTTTCTTTTTCCATTACTTTACTCTCAAAGTTCATGTATCTGATTATACAAGAGCACGCTCCAATTCTGGAGCTAATTCTGGAAGTCCAGAAAAGGATCCCATAACAATTGGGATATGTACAGAAATTAAATTATCCTACAATCTCGAAGGATCTTACAACCCATATTTCACAGTTACCGCTCACACCAACAATGATCTCCTCGGGCCTAGAGCCACCATTGAATGTATAACTGATTGTCTCCTTTTCGCCACAAGTTCTCTATCTGATTCTTGGTTTTGTAACCTCTTCTGCAATCTTCTGTTCAAGTCCAGAAACGAGATCCTTCTCATGATTTCAGATAGCCAAAAGAAGACAAATATCTCCTAGATTAATGCTATATCCACTCGCAGAGTAGATGCCCTCGGCCACAGCCACATAAGCCATCCACGTTAGAAGCTGACGCAGCATCCAAAACCCCCGCGTCTCTCTCCCCCTTGCCTCTTTTCCGCCCGCCTCTCTCCCGCACCCATCTCTCCCGCCCGCCCGGACTCTCCCTCCCGCCCGCCCTCTCTCTCCGTCTCGTTTCCGCCCGCCCGGAGAGAGATGGCGAGACGAAGAGAGATGGCGAGACGAAGAGAGATGGCGAGACAGGAGGGAGGGACAGGAGCAGGAGGGAGAGGCGGGAGGGAGGCAGGCAGGAGGAGAGGGAGGGCTGCGGGCGGGAGGAGAGGGCGGGCGGGCGGGAGAGGAGGGGCCGGCAGGGAGGAGGGGCCGGCGGGAGGGGCCGGGCGGGAGGGGGGGCGGGCGGGCGGGAGGCAGGCGGGCGGGCGGGAGGGAGGGAGCGGGCGGGCGGGAGGAGGAGGCAGGAGGGCGGGCGGGCGGGCAGGAGGGAGGGCGGGCGGGCGGGAGGGGGAGGGCGGGCGGGCGGGCGGGAGGGAGGAGGGCGGGCGGGCGGGAGGGAGGAGGCGGGCGGGCGGGCGGGAGGGAGGAGCGGGCGGGCGGGCGGGAGGGAGGAGCGGGCGGGCGGGCGGGAGGAGATCGCCAGCGGGAGGGAGGAGATCGCCGGCGGGAGGGAGGAGATCGCCGGCAGGAGGGAGGAGATCGCCGGCAGGAGGGAGGAGATCGAGAGACGAGTGGGAGATGATCGAGAGACGAGCGGGGGAGAGGGGAGAGACTAGGGCAGGAGAGAGACGAGGGCAGGGGAGGGAGGAAAGAAGGGGCCTTGTGAGATTCTGACGTGGATGGTAACATAAGCCACCCACGTCAGAATGTTGCCGAGGGCATCCACTCTACGAGTAGATATAGAACGAGTAATGATACGGGAACAGCCGTCTCAATATTCTTTTTTTTTTTACATGCTATTAAATTACCCAACATCGTCTCTCAACCTTAGAAAACAGAACATAATGTGGATGAGTCGTGATATACGCACTGCGGCATTTTACTGTCGGTCTTTACAGTCTGACGTGGACGTCTTATGTGGCATCCATGTCAGCTGCCCATTTGGCAAGGAGGGAGAGAGGGAGAGAGGCTGGAGCGGGAAGGGGGGCAAGGGAGAGAGGCCGGAGGCGGGAGAGGAGAGAGGCCGGAGGCGGGAGGGAGAGGAGAGGCGGGAGGGAGAGGGAGAGGAGGCGGGAGGGAGGAGAGAGAGAGGCCGCCGAGGGGAGGAGAGGGAGGAGGAGGTCGCCCGAGGCGGGAGGAGAGGAAGAAGGAGGCCGCGCGGGCGGCCTCGGCCTCCCTCACACGCCGTGTGCGGGTGGCCTCCGCCTCCCTCCGCTGCGCGGGCGGGCGGAGGCGGCCTCGGCCTCCCTCACAGCCTTGTGGCGGGCGGCCCCTTCCTCTCCCTCCTCTCGGCGGCCTCCCTCATGGCGCCTCCGCCCTTCCCTCTCCTCCCTCTCCTCTCCTCTCCCGCTCCGTCCTCTCTCCTCTCCCGCTCCGTCCTCTCTCCTCTCCTCCTGCCGTCCTCCCTCTCCCACTCCGGCTTCTCTCCCTCTCCCGCTCCGCCCTCTCCCTCTCCCGCTCCGGCCTCTCTCCCTCCCGCTCCCGCCTCTCTCCCTCTCCCTCTCCGCCCTCTCCTCTCCCGCGCCGCGCCTCTCTCCCTCTCCCGCTCCCGAGTCCCGCCTCTCTCCTCTCTCCCTCTTTGCCAAGTAGGCAGCTGGCGTGGATGCCACATAAGACATCCACGTCAGACAGTAAAACTTCAAAGTACTGATATCATTTCTCAATGTGGATAGGCAATCCATAGTAACTGTGGTCCATTATCTAACACAGCCAAATTGACAATGCCCAAATAGTTAGTTGCCACATGAAGACAACATTAAAAACGTTTGGCAGTGTTCCCTGAAAGTAGATTAATTCATCCCACTAATACCTGGTCTATTAAATTACCCAAAAGAAGAAAAATAGCTGTTTGCAAAAGGAGATGTTGCACAATGACATGTTTTCGAAACATAGATACCAGAAGCCCATCCTTTTATAAAACCATGTGAAGAAAGCATAATACAGGTAATTACCCAAGTGCAAAATCTTTATTCCTTCACAAAGATTTTAACATGAGAAGAACCAAAGCTTGAAAAAAGGACCCCATCTTTCCGCGAGAGAAACTCGCAAACAGAGGTTTCATTTCCTTAACATGAAAGTAGAATATCGGTTCAAAACTTTCCCCATCAACATTTACTCCATGACAACTTTTGCCCCATACGCCTTCATCTTCTCGATTATTTGCTCGGCTTCCTCGTCAGAAACACTCTCTTTAACCTCCTCAACAACCTTCATTTCTGCTCAGCTTCATAACCCTCTGATTTCAATTCAAAAACATTCTTTTCGGCTTCTTTTAACCCATTATTTAAGAGAATCGAATCACATAATTTATGGCAAATGAAGAAATATGTCAATTCGCCTTGCAACAATAGCTATAAATAAAATCGATATTATTGAGATGATTATTATGACAAGAATGCAATCAATGAGTATGTCACAAACTTTTAGAAAGGTGTTTTTTATTTTATTTTTCAAAAATTGTGTCTCCTACATCAAACCCCTTATAACCGTTTCTTATATAAGTGCGACTGTAACGACCTTAATTGTGTCTTATGCTGAGAATTGAGATCACTATAATAGTAAGACATGAAGTCAAGTCTTTAACCCCTTCCAGTTGAAACTACATCGAAACCCATATAGTAAAAAGCCAACACTATCTCATATCAAGGATTGCATCATTAAACAGATTCATCTTGGTAAGTTATTTCAAGTATAATTTTAATTATTTATTTATATTCATTAAAGACCCCATGAATGAATTTATATAAATCTACGTATTTCTTTCACCTTCTAAGTACTATAATACAACAAGGGATGGACGGAGGCTTGCCAATTGGAGAGATTTTTTGGTGCCCCTTTGATGTGGATGCATAATTGTCGCTTTCATTTTTAGACTGGAAATTAATGAAAAAACGACAGCTATGCAAGAATTGAGTAACTTAGGGAGTGTATTACATTTTTTAAAAAAAAGGAAAATGCTAGGTGCACCTATGCAAAGTTGTTATCCCCGTACCAATTAATCTCAAATATAGCTCCTTAGGGTTTATCCTTTATTATTTAAGATTTTATAAAATAAAAATATTTTTTTATCTTTTTTAAATGTTTCAGATTGGCTGATAAGTGGAGCTAGCATTACTATTATAAAAGGTTTAAAAAAATCCACATTATTAGGTCAATTCAACTATGTAGTACTGAGTTCAGTTTGGCATATTGAATCTGGGCCTAGACTCAGAGGGTCCATTTTTCTTACAAATGTCCCAGTTCAATTTGAACATGGGAACTTCAGTTTTAGTATTTGGGATTTCATTAATAATTAAATGTTATACTTCTTAATTTCATCTTGAGATTCTTCACTATATCAGTATATATTCTCACCACACCATTTTTTTGAAACAAAATTAAATGATTTATCAAACCCAGCAAACTCACATGCTTATAAATGAAGGTCGTTATTTGTCATTCTCAAACTAACTCTTTAATTTTGTGTCCTTTTCACGTACAGTTTTATATCCAAATCAAATTTAAAAGTATAACAATATAGTAATAATAGCAACTAATAATAGTTATACAATAATTATCTTTTTTTTTTTTTGTTATCATAGTATACTGCAGCTTCATGAACTATTTGACTTTGAATCTCACACAATTACTTGTCCACGCACCTATGCATAGTACCTATGTCACGTACATATTAATCTAAACCATTGATTCCTAGGGTTTATCCTTTACAATATAGGTACTATGCATAAGTAGTATTAGCATTACTCTTTTGTGGGTGGTTCAACTACCACCTGACCCAAACAAATGTTCCCCACAAGTACTAATTAGGTGTTGACACTAGAAAACAACAAATTTCCTTGACTATGATAGTAACACTTACACAGTTGTTCACATTAATTGTACATAGAACCTAATCTGATACCTCTCCAAGATATCATACAACTCTCGAAACCTCACTGATCAGAGTCACAGTTTAGCAGTGTGTAACTCTTAATTTGCCAACCAGGTCTGAACATAAAAGAATATCGTACATGTACATATACCAAGCAGTACAAAACTACAGTACTTGACTCCTATACATCATATATAGGTACCCGATGGACCACCTTCCTCCCTGTTATATTATACCCACCATTTTTTTTTTTTGGAGAAAGAGAGCGAGAGAGAGGGAGAGCTAGAGTACCCGGCCAATATCTTCTCCAAGAAATAACACAAAACAGTTTTCAAGCCAAAATATTACTCCATATATACCTAGTTAAGTGCTAATTACTCCCCCTGATGTGGACGGGTGGGCATCGGCATATCCAGACGTTTTGAGGTGGTGAAGCCTCCATCCACCACCAGGTTATGCCCCGTCACGTACTTCGCCTCGTCAGACGCCAAGTAGACGGCGGCCCACGCCACATCAGACTCCTCGCACGTCGTCCCCTCCAACTCACCCAACCCTTTCACGATCTCTTTCAACTTCGGCTCGTCGGCGCCCGGGTAGAGCACCCTGAACTGGTCGAGGACGCCCTTGGTGGGGATCGCAAAGGGGGAGATGCAGTTGACCCGGACGCCGTGCCGACTCAGCTCGCTCGACGCGGACTTGACCAGGCCGGGGACGGCGAACTTGGAGACGGCGTAGGGGTAGGTCCCGAGGCCGCCGAGGAGGCCGCTGATGCTGGCGGTGCAGAGGATGGAGCCGGCGCCGGCGGGGACCATGACCCGGGCGGCGTGCTTGATCCCGGCGAGCGTCCCCCGGACGTTGACGGCCATCACCCGGTCGAACGCGTCCAGGTCGAGGTCGGCGATCCCCGGAGGGTAGATGGGCCCCATCACGCCCGCGTTGTTGTACACGACGTCGAGCTTCCCGTGGCGGGACACGGCGAAGTCCACCGCCGCCGCGACTTGCCGCTCGTCCCGGACGTCGCAGGGTAAGAACTGGGATTCGGGACCGAGCTCGGCGGCGGTTTTGAGGCCGAGGTCGGGGTCGATGTCGGCTACAATGACTTTGGCGCCCTGGCGGATGAACTCGCGGGCCGTGGCTTTGCCTAACCCGCTCCCTGCGCCTGTTATGAGAGCCACCTTCCCATCCAGTCTGCATGCATATATATTGTGGAAAAATTTCTTAATTTCACCTGCTGCTTAATTCAGTACTCTACTCTCCGATCATTCTTGTTCTGACCCTACTTAATTACATTTTATATATATATGCCTCAATCAAAACAATCAAAGCTTCAAGTTTGTTACTGAAACTTTGGAGATTTATCAACCTGATCATATCTTTGATATACTTTGTTATGCACCCTTATAATGAAATCTATATCAAACCCCAAACTCATACTCAAAATCTCACATCGATCGGGTAACTGAACTCACTCACTTTGTAAAGTTCTTCTTTTTTTTTTTTTGAAGTATGTATAAATTCAATAACTCGATTATTCATCAAGGACCCAAATTGAGTTTATACAATTAATTACCACACTCATCTTAAAATACACTTCCAAAGTAGTACATTACGGAGGCATATATTCGTTAAACTTACCAGCCTAACAAATAAAAGAAGTTGGATAAAAAAAAATTAAAAGTCCATATTATTTTTATATCCAAGAGGAAGTTCGATTAGACAGAAAAAGAATTTATTAAAAAAGTCAAAAGCAACTGATCTCAGAGTCAAGGCCGCAATAAGGACGGAGAGGAACAATACCTGAAAGTCAAGTGACAGGGGGGGAGTCACAGACACGGTTAAGCAATATAAAAAGAGTCCGTTAGAAAAGGAAGGTTCGATGTGATCCAATCTTCCAATACGTCACAATCGTACCCCGACGAGAGCGACAAATCGACGGCCAAGATTGGATAAAAACCAATTGCAGAATATCCCCGCAGATGACCCAAAATGGGGAGAAAGAAAGAAGCAAGAAAAACGGAGCGGTCAAGAGGGGTAACTAAGGGAGAGTTGGATCGACACAACAAAATAAATAAATAATAAATAAATAAATAAATGAAAATGGAAAAGGAGTGAGGGAGACTCGGAGAGAGTTATTATGATTCGGTTTGGCAGGGTCACAGGTCAGGCAGGCGCGCCCAACCATCAAAGCCGAACCTAACCTCGTAAAAACTGTTGTCCTTATTTGCCAAAAAGGGCAAAAGAGAATACAAAAATAAAAATAAAAACCAACCTGAACCAAACGATATAATTAATTAATTAATGGACAAATGTTTATTTAATTACGAGACTGCCACTCTCACTGTTCCGCACTTCAGAGGGAGTCGCAGGTATGACGCTGCTCCATCTCCCGGACACCGGACTTCGCCACCGGAATGGCAGGTCTCGGTAAAATTTAGCGCTAACAGTGAAAAAAAAAACAAAAGACAAAGAGGAAGGAGACGAGAAGCGGCGGCGAACGTACCTTGCGCCGCTGAAACCGGCGGTGGAGAATCCGGCACGGCTCCCGACGCAATTATCACCGGCGAGCGGTACAAGTACTTCTCCAGTATGGATATGACGAAGCTTCCTCAACCTGTCGTTTCGTCTCCGTCATATATCGCATAAAAAAGATTCAACAAGTACGATGATACTAAAGAAAACTCCAAAAACTCCAAAGTACGAACGAAACAGTTAGAAGAAGAAGAAGAAGAAGACGATCGAAGAGCAGAAAAGATATGGACCTCGCTCGTTTAGTACTGTACCTTACAGACGCGAACCTCAGCATCTCTCCGACCGATGATTAGCAACAACCGATCGAAACGCAAAGAAGAAGAAGAAGAAGAAGAAGAAGAAGAAGAAGAAGAAGAAGAAAACGCGAGACCTCAACGACGACGACGATCTTTCGTTCCCGATCGAGAGGAAGGAAGCTTCAGTTTCGCCTTCCGTATTTATTGAGTCATCAGAGAGAGCAGCGAGGGAGGTTTAATAAAAGCTGCGCTTTCTTTCAGCCCGCACGCATTCCCATGCGAGAGGGAGGAAGCTCTCAGTCTCAGATCTCCGCCCTGGGCCAGGACTCGGAAAACGCCATTATTTTATTCCTCCTCGACAAACCACGGCGGAGGAATTGAGAAAAAAGCTGTAAGTAAGAACTCACTCCGAAACTTCAACGGAATACTTTTTTTTTTTTTTTTTTTAAAAATTAATATTATATATATTTGACTTTTTATTACTTTAATAATTTAATTACATACATACTATAGTCCAAATTTCAAGATTTGAATCTAATCGTAAAAAGTTTTTTTCTAAATAAAAAAAAACACAAAAGAGGAAATACATTTTTAAGAAAAAGAAAAAATTAAGTGTACGTAAAAATGATACACGTGTCGTAAGAACCGGATTTTTTGGTAGAGTGGTGGTCGTAGTCGGACAGCAACAACCCAGCTGTCAAGTATTTTTGGGAGAGGGACTGTTCTTATTTTTTATTTGTTACATAGACCGTTTTATGTTACTTGTACACTTGTCATATCTTTAAGGGTATTAATTATTTAAGACTGATAAAATTTAATTCCTATAAGCATACGTGTTTATACTTTATTATATATAAATGTTATAAATTATGAAACTTTTGGTTTTTGTTAGCTGGTATTAATTAAAAGCAGGCGCTTGAAGGGCCATGGTTCCCCAATTCTCGCAAAAGAGAACTTAAAAGAAGGTGAAGCTGCAGACCTCCCCTACTCTCCTCTTCCCTCATTACTTAAAAAAACTAAAAAAACTAAAAGAGATGGAAAGTTTTGGTGAGGTGAGCCTAGGAAGCTAACAAAGGTTTTTTTTATTATTATTTGGGAGACTCAAAAGGCAAAATAATACCCACTCTTCACTAAATTAAAGAAGACACGAGTTATAACTATTTAATCATATGTGAAGATATCAGCAAATTAAAGGATCGCACCCTGCTGGGATTTAGCCACTTATAAGTTATAAACCCATTTAATTAAACTAAATTTAAGTAAATTATTTTTTTTATTAAACTATTGACTTACCTTTTATATCCTTGGAGTCAAGCTTAGCAATTTAATACTGTCTAAAACATTATAAAAGAAAGCAAAATCAAGTTGGGTGGGTGTTGGGAACCCATAATGATATTTTACCATATTATATATATATATATATATCAAATAATTGGTTTAGTTAACTAACTGTATTATATATATATATATATATGTCAAATAATTGGTTTAGTTAACTAACTGTATATATATATATATATATATATATATATCAAATAATTGGTTTAGTTAACTAACTGTATTATATATATATATATATATATCAAATAATTGGTTTAGTTAACTAACTGTATTATATATATATATATATATATATATATATATATATCAAATAATTGGTTTAGTTAACTAACTGTATTATATATATATATATATGCTTTGTCATGGGAGTGGGTTAGGTTTCAATAAAGCTGCTAAGCCAAACCTTTGGTTATAAATATTGCACCCATGAGGATGTGCAGAAGGGATGCGAGATTTGTAGTGGGATTAGAGGACAAATAGGAACACCTTGTGCACGTTTCAGACAACAAGAGGCTTTTTTTAGGGAGTCTGTGACGAGAAAGAGTATACATAGCTCTGATTAAGAATTGCTTAAAAGATTTTGTTCCCTTTTTATGGTTATAGCCGATTTGGTCTAAAGTGAGCTTTGGTTGTGCGATTAGGCCGAGTTGGTTCAAATCCAGAGACTAAAATATTTGCCTTTGAAAGTGTTATACAATAGATAATGTTTGTCCATTTTTGTATATTATGTATATATATTCTTGGTAAACCCCTAATCTTTCATTAAATTAGAAAGCCCAATAAAGATATGAGCGATACTGTGTGTTTTTTATTTCAAGACTTTACATCGCGTCCAAGTTGCAGCTTAGTAAGAGCCGGAGATAAAATCTTCGAAATTTTAGGTTTTTTAATAAAATATTTTTAATCTATTCTATGGGTAAATCTTAAACTCTAGATTTTCTCCTAGCTAAACCGCCAACTATGCAGCACCTAAGAAAGTAAAACCTCGAAGAAAAATCATAAAATACTGATATCATTTTTCTAAAGATATTAAAAAGAGGATGTAACCAAACACTTAAAATTACATAAAATGAGACAAAAATGGGAGAGAGGTCCCATTTGTGTAAACCCATCGGAACTGCATCCTATGATTTGGTTCCATTAATCAAAGTTGTGTCTCCATGGGTCATAAGATTGAGTATTTCGCATATAGTTCTTAGAAAGCCAACTTTGTCTTTTCAATGTGTTCAAAAGCTGGATAGGCATAGGGGGGAACGTAACTCCCATGTGTGCGTAAATTGCTTTCTTTTACAACATTTGTTTCTTAAGTATTACTTTGATTTTCATGTCATTGTTGTGCAACTTGAACTTGGGAATCGATACGTGTTCTTGGCTTCGATCGACCAGGGGATGATTATCATTGGTCCGTCTGTTAGCTATCGATAATCACTACCATTGCTACAAAAAAGGCAGACAAACTCCACAGTTAACGCAACCCAGGGCATAAGAGATGCTGAGAAGAGGAAGAACATGGAGAGATGGCTGGACTTTTTCTTCCTATACAGTCAGGTTGGGTTGGGTCGGGTCTCAAAAATGAAATACCATCACCTCATCCAGGGACCGTGGAGTGTCCCGACCCGACCCAACCCAACCTGACCTGATAAAAAACATGGTGGGGTTTCTCTGATCAGCGTAACTGTAGAGAGTGTTCATCCAAAGGATATGTATGTTTCACCACCAGATTACACAAAGTCGCGCACGAGGAAAAACGATCTTATTTGGAGCAGTTTTCATACAATTTATTCCGAATGGACGCTCCAGTAGATTTGGGTAGCAAAATTCATATTTTAATCACGCTTGACGAGCATAAAGGCTGTTGAAAGATTTCTAACCCCTCTCAATGTTGGGAGACGGAACCAGCAGTCAAACGCTATATTCTCCAGCCAACAAACTTTTAAAAGAAAATAGTAATGATTTGAGCAGAGCCAGGTCGAGTTTCCTTAGGTATTATGAAGTAGATACCTGCTGTGGCATTCAGATCAGATTCAGATCAGAATGGTACCCCGTGGGTGCGCATAGCATTACTCAGAAGACAAAATAAAAAATAGTTCAGGCTGCTCCACTGAAACTGCAAGCAATGGTAGATCCATGCCCCATTTACCGAAGAATCGGAAAAGGCCCTTACTTTCAACAAAGCAAACTGCACTGCAGTATCAACCCATATTGAAAAGAAGTCAGATGCTTTAATGATAATCTAACTTTGCAAAGGAATCAACACTCGCCTCTCTCGAAGTCAAAATTCATACAAAACGAAATAGTATTGGAACCGCTGGACTGGTTGAAAAAGTATAAAAAGAGCTGTGCTCGTTGACAAACAAATGGAAGAAGAGAGGAACATCATCGTAAGTTTTACTCTTGACTACATTGCCACGGGAAACACATATGTACATAGGGGAAATGAACATAGACAGGCACGGGAGGTCTTCCTCACCTGTCTTGTCTGAAATTGAAGAAAGGCGCATATATCTATGACGCAGTCCAATATAAGATGGATGTGCTGGAACAAAACTACATTACAATCAAAACTGCGATATAAGGTAAGACCATCTCACAGCGATGGAGGGAATCACTTTACTGCGATACCAAACCCAAAACAGTTGTGCACAAAATCGCCATATTTTTATGCCTACCTCTGAATCCTGTAAAATATTAATGGAAAATCAAGGTTAGTTAAATTTGGACATAAACAACTCTGACCGGAGTTCACAGAAAGATCAACATTAGGGAACCACTTATCAATTACAAAAGAAATATCTACATTTGCTATCATCCAATAAATTCTTGAAGGGGGTAAAACAATAGACCTTTTACTCATTAACCATGAAAAAGTTCGAAGGAATTGTAATAAAGGTAGCAATCAAAGACTAACCATGAAAAAGTTCGAAGGAATTGTAATAAAGGTAGCAATCAAAGACTAACCATGAAAAAGTTCGAAGGAATTGTAATAAAGGTAGCAATCAAAGACTAACCATGAAAGCAAGGTCTGCGTTTAGAAAGGTTAGCAGTTTTCTGTATTGACAGCTGGTGAGGACAGCTGCTGACTTTTTGTTTCTGTCATATATGCTCTTTCTTCTGAAATAGTAAGAGATTCTTCAGTCCTTGAATTCAGTGTGCCTGGGTTCATCTTCTGAACTTCATCTCTTGTGTATATGAAAATTTTTCGAACAATATTACAAAATTCCCTGTTGTTCAAAGCAAAGATTCAGTCAGCAAGAAACCCCATAATCACCCTTTGTTGTCGTGTCTACAGTCCCCAACCCTTCTCAATTAAATTTCTCACCACCAAAAAATGGTTCTGTTAGCAATCTAATTGGCATTAATGTTTATAACTTTTTTTCCGAAAAAGCACTAATGTTATAAACTCGAGCTCGACTAATACAAAGAAGAGTGATTTTTTTTGTATGCGTAGCAATTTGATGTATAAAGTGTTGAATCTTACTGCCAGGGATCATCTCCAACAAGCATCATATCACCCTCATTGTCCGTATAAACAACCAACCAGTTCTTGTTAGGGTCTACAAGTTCACCATCAAATTCAAATAACTGATCTAACTCAGCTATTAGTTCAGTATAGCTATTGTACTTTGCAAGGTCCACAGATCTCACTAGGGCAACCCCCTGCTTTTGAACCTGCACATCATTTAACAATAAATTAAAAAAAAAGGTATTGAATCCATTTCAGTTTGTTTCTCAACAATTGCCAAAAAAAATATGGACAAAAAAAAAAAAGAAAAAAGGCAAGGAAGAAAATTTGTCCTTTAGATAATTGTAAAAACTACAATTAGAGGTAACCCTTGTTTGCTGCATTAAATTTTCTTCAAAAACCTAAAAACTCATGTTTCACGTCTACATTCAGGATCAGTAATTTAAAGAAGAAAAGCAGTTAAATGATATCGGACCTTTATGCAACTCCGGGAAGAACTACCACCATGAGTTTTGCTCTGACCATCTTTACTGGCCACCTGACATGTTGGAATTGGTTTCTCCTGCTCACATACAGTTACAACTATTTCAGCAGAATTTGTTCCTTTTGTTGGTTCTGATTGTGGATCAGACCGCATACAATGAGAAGGCGGACTTGCAAGTGACCGAGCTGACTCAGGTGCTACAGGGTTGCTATTCAACTGAATCCCAAAAAGCTTGTAATTCACCTCTTTTTTTGATGTCACTATTTCATTTTGTAGTGGTGGGATGGGCTGAGCCAATATGCCACTTGAGTGAGATGAATTTTCAATTAAAGATGGTGGTAGCGAAGGCGTCAACCAATTTCCAGGACATTGTTTCACAACCCCAAGATTTGGCAAATAGTTTCCATGTCCACCATGCTCAACATTTCCAGATTTTTGAAAAGGCATCTCACAACCTTGAGCGAGCATCTTCATGTTAGAGTCCCTTGAGAGTAAAGGAGGATTTGAAGACATTAAGGGCCAAGGCTGTGAGATTAATTTAAATTTGCCCTCATAGTCTTGCAGATAGTTCTTTGTTGGACTAGCATCATCTGAAGTTCGAAAACTTGACAAAAGATCTGAGAAGTTTTGCTCTGGCCTCATTAGAGTCGTCCATCTCTCTGATCTTAATTTTACTTGAGCTGAAGATATGTCCTTTTTCTCAACATCTTGAGATGAAGTCCACAGTCCACGCGGCTTTTGAGTAATTTCCAACTCATTCCCTTCAGCAAAACTGCCTCTCAAGGTCGAAACTTCTTGACCTTGCAAGACCCTTGAAAATCCAAGTGCATGGTCAATAGTGGCTTTACAAGCACCTAAAAACAGTTGGGAAAGAGAACTTCAGTTTCGAAGGCACCTACTTACCAACAATCCTAAAACCTGATAATTTTTTCTTACCTTCCCTACTCAGAACAGAGTTATCGGGAGAAGGAACTACATTTGCTCGAGGCCTCTTGGTCCTGGGTATCGGAAGCGGATTTGGTGCAGGGGTCAAAGCAGGTTCTATTTTCCAAGGAGAAACTCGTTCAGGACGAGGAACTGAAGAAGGCTCATCCCATCGAACCTAGAAAATAAATACAAGTGGGAGACATAAATTTCAAATAGAATATCAAATTACAAAAAAAAAAGTTTAATAGTACGAACCTTGAGGCATCTCCACTTTGACTGAGGCCATCTATCAGGATCTATGTCTCCAATTCCAACTATTGTTCCTGTAAACCTGCCAAATGGATTATATGAAGTTGATCAGAAGTTCAGCATTGTTAAGTGTGAAATGTAGTAGTAGAAAGTATATTAATTTACCTCTGCTCTGGGGCTTCTTCCCCTTCAAATCTCATTTTGAACCTCATCCCTATGAAGTGGTTTTCTTTAACAGACTCCATGTATTGATGATAGGGAACGATGAACTCAGAAGGGCTTGTTCTGTAACAAGAAACTCAAGAAATCACAACCTCTTGCAATTTCATGACTCCAAAGGAACTGAACTACTACATCAAGAGATAACCCCAGAAACTGAAGTTTCACATAAAGAATCTATTTAAATGAATTTGACCAAAGAACATGTCATAGCACACCTTGGCTTATAGTAGACAGTGAACATAGTTCCAGTAGAAACGGCATGCCACGCTGTTGCAAGTACACCAAGATGCATGCTATGACTAGATATAACAGACGAAGGAACATTGTTCTGCTGCCTCATGGCGCGTCTAACTCCAACACGCAGATCACCATTTTCACCTCTGAAACTCATGTGCAGATGTCATCAGCGAAAATAAAGCAAATTGAAATTAAAAAACATATAGAAAAAATTCACTGACCTGAGAAAAATAAAAGCATCCCCAGCGACAAGCCTTTTTGAACTGACAAAGACACTCCAGCCACTTTGAAGAAGATGCCTCCGTGGTTGACCTGAGGAACACAGTGAACAAAATCAAAACAAATAATCGGGAGTTCCTGGAGTGGTAAACAATGTGTTATCCAGGCCAAAGTGTGAAAATGCACTCCAATAATAATTAAGTTACTCAGTAAGATAAGTAGAGATATCATCTGTAACTATAAGATTCCTGAGTAACTATATCAAGCTATTATTGTACCATGAATACTAAATAGCTCTTCCTTTTCCACAGCTCTACCTGAGTTGTCCACTGGCCTTTTCAAAAAGACTCACTCCCATAATATGCTACACTGTGAGAAACCAATCATGTTTCACTATAATCCTTTAACACCGATGAAACATAGATAGTACACTCCAACAAATAATATACTTTTTATCCTAGAAATATTCATCTGAGAAATAACTCATTCCCTTTATTCCTACATTAAGCACACGCTCGAGGCTCTCTTCATTAGACTAGAAGGCCAGGAGGTGAGAGATACAAATACACAATTCAATACTCTTGGAGTAAACACTGATTTAAAATAGAGAGGACCACGAGAATGTAAAAAGTAGTTTATAAGAAAAAGTTGGAAGTGTCAAATGTAGTCAACTAAAAGTGAATTTAAGCAACCATTGATGCTTCAATTGAACAGAAGATCATAACCCAAAAGTAGAACAGTTCAGGCGGGAGAAAAAAGCATACTAGCAATAATGTCAATGAAGCTCGATTGAAAAATATAATTACCACGAAAAATATGGCGAAACCGCCACTCTGTTCCATGCAAATCCTTAGCTACCAATTCCTGAGTGGGAGGCTGGCGGCACATATCCTGATCGACAGACCCTATCTCAGTCATTCAATAACAACGAAGCAATATAATAATAAAAAAAAAGAAAATAAAGAGGGGAAATGGACTAAAGAAAGGATCTCAAACCAGCGGTGGTAGGCACTCATCAGCATGCCGCCTCAAAACAGAGAATCCGCCATGAGTGCTGGTGTCGGAAGCAGTCAGAGTCTTGCAGAAGGAATGTACAAGAGGTCGCGGAGGAGCAAGAGGGGGAGGTTCCTTGTCCACTGCATCCTCTTCTTTCTGAAAGGCAGATATTGAGAGTTCTTTAGGATTTCCGGCTGTGACTACAGCTACAGACAAAAAAGAAGAAAAACACCACAATTCATACCTCAGGAAGCAAAGTCACTTGAGCATAAACCTCGTCAGTGTCTGGTTCCGCCTATCACAGAAACAAAACTGTTAGGCCGGTCAAGAAACAAATCGATGAAATAAAACCATTTATCGTTACGGTTGAGGTAGAGGTAGAACCTTCAACTGGACATTGATGACACGGCAAAGGATCTTGGACGGAATAGCACAAGCAGGAACACACTGGTCAGCGACCTGATTTGTAGAGGCCTCCACCTGCGAAATCCGATGATGAATTCCAACTTCGACGAAGAACTCCAGCAACATGGAGAAATCCCATACTGATATAACCAACATACCTGCTCAATATGACCCTGTGGAAAATAGAATACTCTTTCCCGTTCCCGTGGAACCGTTACAAGCGGACCAGCACAGGCATACCACAGCTCGGTATACAGAGCGTCGTCCGATTCTATGACACGAAGTAAACAAAAGGAGGAGCCAGAACCACAATCAGGACACAGATCTCACCCGATAATTCCACATAACTCAACAAGAAACAGTAAAGGGAGCACGATTTGGGACATTTGTCACCTTTACAAAAAGAAGCAGGAGCTGAGAACCTCGGCACCTCCGAACAGAGTTTCCTCGGCACTCCTCCATCATTAGGCTCGCCGCAGACGGAAGAGAAGTTCTCCCCTCGCCCGTTACCGGAGTTCCCCTTGGCGGAAACCACCGAAGAGCTCATCGTTGCCAATTTTTCAAGCAAGATCTCTAGTCAACAAACTGCTCCGCCCACTCGGAAAAGCAGAAACGGCAAAAAACCTTGTGCAGTAGAAGCAAGTAGCAGCCACGTCCAGCAGAAAATTAATTGACGAAATATCCAAGTCGTAACTGTTATAGCCCCGACACCACCACCACCACCACCACTAAACTCGAGTTCGAAAATGGATGCAGCAGCGGAGTGATAGAACCAAAATCGCCCGGTACACAAAAAAAAAAAACGTCACGAACCTCCGGTCTCACCACTCCACACCGTGAACAAACAAAAGCACACACAAACACCTTCAGCTTCGTCACCGGCAAAACAGAATTAGTCCCCGTAAAACTTCAACTTTTCGACTTCCAACACGGGAATCCTGAAATCAAACACTCGGAAACACCAATTCCAGTACCAAAACCGATTAAAAGCTCACCGTACGAGCAAAACCCCCTTCGGCCAACAAATTCACCACCCGGAACCCACGACTCCGAACCGTACCAGCTCGAGAACACCACACGTCCCAGAAGAAAAAACCAACAAAAAAAAAAAAAAAACACGAAGGGACTAATCCGCAAACACGAGCTCCATATCTTCCTTTCCCTGAAATTCAACCAGTGCAGCAATCTCCTCCAGACATCGTTTTATCCACTTCTTCCTTTTCATATCCCCCCCTTCCCTCCTCTCTCTTTCTTCTTTTATTCTCCTTTACTCTCTCTCTCTCTCTCTCTCTCTTCTGCAACATAGACTCTCAGAGCCGTCCGCCAGGCCCAGCTGCCATAACCATCTCGCCCTCCCTCTCTCTCTCTCTCCTCTCTCCAAAGCAGTCCCCTCTCTGGCTCTCCTCGAGTGGAGTCCCGACTAGAGAGAGAGAGACCTTAACCGCAGGTCAAAAAATCTTCCCGCAATCATTTCAACCGCGGTCAGTTTTAAACCCGGGGCAGCAACCGGGAGCCCCGGTGACCGGCCCTTGCGTGCCGGTTAACCGGCAGGGGTCCCGGAACGCGACAACTCACCCCCGTCCCCCCACATCTCGACGCCGTCAGTCCCTCCCGCCACGCGTCTCCCTTATTGGCAAAATCCGCGCTTCCGCCGTCTAGATCGAACGGCGCTGCTCGGCTTCCCCGCGGAAAAGCTGTACCGTTTTTCTGGGAAAACCGCTCTGTCGTCCCACTAACAGGCAGCTATTTAAATTAACTTTACGGCCTTAAAAACCTTCCCCGCGACACGTGTCGGGACGCCGAACCGCCGTGACCGAGCGTGCGGTTAGGTTCCTCGAAAAAACGCCATTTTTTCTTCTTCTTCTTCTTCTTTACTAAGTTTACTTCGTTAATAAATAAATAAATAAATCCAACAAAAAAATTTATTTTTAAAATCGACAAAGAGTGGGGCCCACGGGGAAAGAAACCGTCACCCCGATGTTGGGTCCCTCGGGCGAGCCGGGTGGTCCAGGGCGGAAGAAGACGTCTTCTTCTTTTTCTCTTTTAATGGAGACGAAAAAGCCGTGGCGACGCGAGGAAGAAAACGATCGATTTTTGGAGGGGTATGGGGATTGATTCTGAACTGAAAGAGTGAAAAAAGTCGGGAATCTGGGCGTAAGAACGGTGTGATCCCTAATTTCCTTGGTTATTTAGGAGAGAAAACAGGACCTCGGTGCTGTATGAGCGGGAAGACGGTTTCTTCAAGGGGTTGAGTTAGGGGGGAATCTGCCGAAAAGGCGTGCCTTTGCTGTGAACCAGCATCGGCCTAAGATTACCAGAGCTCCCCCTTGTTTCCTTGGGGAAGGAAGGATATGGGCAGTTTTAGGCGTCTAGCCCTGTTTAGGCAAAGAGTTTGTTATCTTCCTTACGGGACCTTTTGTATTAAAAAATTTCCGGAAACGTAGCAGAAAAAAAAGAAAACCCCAAAACAAAAAGAAGAAACCCAGTTGCTGCAATTATGGGAGGTGGGGAGGAACGGAGTGATAACGTCATATATCGGAAGAAGTTATCAGCAATTACTGGTCTTCCGTTTCAGATTTATAAGCAGGGAACGAACGAACGTCGATACGTCGGACGTCGAAGCTCCCGCCGATGAAACACGATCGAGATCTTCTGGTTTCAGTTTCAAATGGCAAATGAGAGAACTGGAAAACGTTCGAATTTCTGGTAAGGAGAGAGAGCTGGATTGTTAGAAAAAGTTGAACAGAAACAGATGTTGCCGCGAGCCCTCTGCAATGGTCGCCTCCGATTCATCGATTCAACTACATCCCCGACATGGGTATGGCTTGGGAGTTGAGATCCCCACAACGGGGCATCACAATTTTGCATTTACAGGAAAAACGACAAGGTTGATGCTATAAACAGGAGTTAGCACAAGTACAATTTGAACAAGAGAATTAAAAGAAAGCAAACTGGCTCGCTTAATCCTTCCAAATTCCACAAGGAACCAAGGTAGGTCAATCGCCAGTCGCCATTTCTGTTCCCTCCGTAGCTTTCTGCAAATCTGGATTTATCGCTAATTTTCATTGAAAATCACGTGTTTTTATATTCTATTAAAAAACTCTGTTCCTTCGAAAACGTGTTGAATTATATTTAAAAAAAAATCTCAAACCAACCAAGTTTGTCCTAAAGTCGTATCAGGTGTTTATTTTACATTTTTTTTTTAAAAAATATATTTTTTATAAGCAAAAATACCTAACTGTGAGTGTGGGGTCCACTTGGGGGGACCCTCGTGGGAGTGGTCCTCCCCTACTACCTACTAGTCAGAGCCACGTAGGGGAACCCTCGTGTTACCCAAGGTTAGTGACTGAACCGGGTCAAATTTATCGGGTTGGTCGGACGAAACGAACGAAATAAAAAGGGCTCCCTTGTCGCTGCTCGCGTGGGCCTGGCCCACCGGTCCAATCCCGCACGCCTGGCACGTGAGATATTCTGAAAAGCGAAATTCGTATCGGGTCTGACGTATCGGGTCCCAAAACGATTCTGTCCTTATCGGTAGAGTATCGCCCATAAAAGCGGAAAATGTGAAGAATCTTTGTCCTCTTGAAAAGAAGAAGATCGTTATATAAAATAAATTTAAAATTTTTTAAAAAAAAAGTCTAGCGTATCGGGTCCCGTTTGACCAACCAAAGTAAGTTATTGGCCGATATTTTAATATTTCATATAAAACCTTTCGTACCGAAAAATTAAAAAAAAAAAAGAATTATCTTGATTCGGTCGTCGACCAAGGCCACGAGCAAAACCGTTCAAAGGTATAAATTATAATAGTAAGATGACAATTATATTTTAAATGAATGTAACAGTGTTACCAAAACCGACATAAACAGTTCTATTCAACTCGAATTAATAAGAATCTTCTTTTTTTGTTTCTTTTTTGAACCCCATCGGTTTTATGGGTAGGGACCAATAAAATCACATGCAAGGGAAAAAGTACAAAGTTTGAACTTATCATAGAAAGTAAGAATAATATTTCGCTTGTATCACTTCTCGTGTGATACATAATTTAAGAAATTATACATGATGTATAAACTTATTAAGATACTTATCGTAGTTGTGTACTCAGTCTCTTGAAGGAAAAAGTAGGACAATACGCGATCTAGAGAAAAAGGAGAACAATGCATGTTTCTTTTATTTTGGACAAAATTAATGTCTAAACAAACAAAAGAGGACCACATGTACTTGTTTTGGTGTGTAATGTTATGGGTCTCTTGTTTTGAGTAGTTGTCCAGTACGTTTGTTTATTTTTTTATTTTAATTTCTTGGTTTCATATGTTTTGTCTAAAATTAATGTCAAACACATACAAGAACGTTGGACACTACCAACTTGATTGATGATAATGGAAAAAAATTTAGAGAAACTTATTCCTGTTGGGGCAGGAATGAAATTGTAATTATAGATTCTCTTACCTCTCCCTAACCAGATTTTTCGTGTTTGGTTCGATTCTACTATTTATTTAAAAAATGTGACAAATACATATTCAAGCGGCTTATTAAAAATTTTCCACTTTCACGAGATTATTGACAAAACTATGATCTAATGTCTCCCCACTACTCTTTATTCAAGCATATGTCGAAATTGGTCTAGTGCTAGGCTGAAAATTAGGTAGGAGAGTTGCATACCTTGCAAGTATATCAAATATCACATTGAACTTATCCCAATGTATTTTAGATAAATTATAATCACTTTGCTATTTTATCACATTTAGTTATGTAATATTTAAACTATTTTATGTATATTTCCTCCCAAATATTAGCCACTTGACTAACATCCTTTCTAAAAATCTTCCACAAGCCCATCTCTATATTGTACGTTAATTAATATATTAGTTATTTTTTTCATGCCATGACCCTTATATGGTTGAATATTGTCAGCCAAAATTGTGCTCTATTAATAAAGTGGTTTTCTTATATTTAACAAATCGATGACATTAAGAAATTATTAGTAAGGCTGAGTTGATTTTTTTTTTGATGAAAATTTGTAATAATTGCAACATTTTTAATTATATGTTGAACTAGGTCCACTAATACTTGATCGTGTTGGAGGTAACTGAACTGAGTTAACTCAGACTTTGGTTTTCTGGTCGACTCGGGAAGAATTCTCTTTTATAAAGCGACATGTCTCCTTCTGACTCAAGCCCAGTCTAACCGCGTCAGCTCCTCATATATAACTCGGTCAAGGAATCGTATTTTTTATGAACGTGAATATTCTGAATAAATGACCGCATATTCTAAAAATCGAAGGGCTCGTCCACGGCACGGAGTCGTGATCCGCGGGACCGTAACGGTTTCTACTTTTCTACCTCGTCGGCACCTCCCGATCTTTTTCACGTTTGGAAAGACATAAACACCCATGCCCGAAACCGCTATACTGGTACGTTACGCCTCTTTACGCGGGTAAAATAGTCAATTTGTTGTCGAAAGAGACGACCCGGTTCACATTCTTTACCCCCGAAGACAAAAACATACAAAGAGAAAAGAAAGAAAATCACACGATCCACGAGGCCTCCGCCTTCCCTCCCTTTTTCCCGCGAAGCGTTAAAGCAACGAAGGCAGAGGTACTTACGAAACTGCCCCTACTGCCTAACCGGCTACAGCCGGTAATCACCAGGCTGGAAAATGGGCCCGGCGTCTGCTCCCTCTTCGGCCGACAGTCATCCAGAGCGAGACATGTCATTGGAATGGTCCCCACTTCTGCTTCCGGGCTAATCGACAAAGCTCTCGACTCGGAGCCTGACACCTCACCCGCAGACCAAAAGCATGTCCTCCTCCGCTTAATTGTCAGCTTAATTAATTAACCAATTAATTAATCCATCTCTCGCTCGAGTCACGTTACATAACCCCGTCCCTCCTCGAGGCGGCAAGGCTCGATCTGGTTGCTTCCGGAGCGCGGACACAAAACGAGTATTAAACTTCGCCTAATTTTCACTACTCCAGATGACTGCCACGTGGTCTGACAAAAAAAGTTACCGTTGACAGATCAAGTTTGGAAAAACCCGACCCGACGTTAGAAATGTGGAAACACAGACGAACCGAACCGAACCGAACCGAACCGAACTGAACCGGGAGAAGAAAAGGACAAGGTGGCGCACTGTCTCCACCGGGGGGATTATGCGTTTTAATGATAAAGATTAATACCAGGAAACCGAGGCGCACGTTTGAGGGGAGGTGGGCCCCGGAGGCCGAGGATTACAATTAACAATCTTAACATTCTTCTGGAAACGAATCGGGAGGTTCCACGTGGACGTGAAGCGAAAGAAACGGGTTTCGGAGAGTATTAATGTATGGCGGAGGGAGGAGGTGGGGTTTCTATTTTTGAGATCCCATGTTCTTGGACGTGTGTCGCCACGTGTGAATCCCTGGTGGGGGTGGATGATTGGATCATTAGTGAGCCGACTTTGGTGCCCCCAAAAAGTCTTGATTAGATCTTTGATTATGCGGATTATGCAAATAAGCGATTTCTTGTCTTCATTGGTTAAGCGGTTCCTAACTTCCTATATTATTTTTCATGAACCTATTTTTTAATATTTTACTTATAATTTTTATTTTTAAGATAGGATGCTCCCCCTAATCATGGGTTGATAGTGTGAGACTTTGTCTTATACATATAGAGTACTAGAGTTCTTAAATAATTCAGAAAAAATGATATTACTAATGTCACGTGTCATATTGGTAGTTAACTATATCACATATAAAAAATTTGATATAATTTAACAAAATTAAGCATTGTTTGAGAAAAAAATAATAGATACTCCCAATATTAGGAGGCAAGCACTGGAACATATAAATTCTTTAGAATAAAATTATATTTTTATGAATAATTGAGCAAAATAAAACAATATAAAATAATGGAATTTAGATGTAGTAAAGAAATGGCACGTATATGTGACCTTATATGGCTTTAGTTGGGAGAATTTCCGAAATGGATGGATTTCTTAATGTGAAGTACTAGGTTTGGTAGAAAGAGGGATGATAAGTAACCGACTTGTGTGTATTAAACGGGTTTATCGGTGGACGGAAAATGAGCTTGACTTTCCATTTTAGTGGTTATTACAAAAGCTCGACCTTTCTTTTGTCTTTCCACGATCTATATTCTTTTACTTGTAACAAGGAAACTCTTAACAACCAGTTGTCTAGGTGCAGCTCATGTAGTTGTGACAAAAGCGCGATGGGGGCACATAGGGAGCCACATCTGACCCTAGACAAGTGTTATGATTGGGAGTGGGGGGTGGGGGAGTCAAATGTGGTGGGTGGTTGAGAAGTTCAACCCATTCAAACCTAGATAACTTAATTTTTTTTTTAAAAAAAACTCATAGTAAAAGATTAACTATTTTGTTTCCTTGAGAGAGACTCACATCACTTTGGATGGGGAAGTAATAGCTACCACACCCATACTCTTTGAGTGGCTTCTTTTTGGGGGTTTTGGCATCATTTACTATCACAGATTCTTTGTTTCTCTCTTCTCTCTCTCTCTCTCTCTCTCTCTCTCTCTCTCTCTCTCTCTCTCTCTCTCTCTCTCTCTCTCTCTCTCTCTCTCTCTCTCTCTCTCTCTCTCTCTCTCTTTCTAGATCTCTCTTTAGATTTCTCTCTCTTTCTCTCTAGATTTCTCTCTCTCTAGATCTCTCTCTAGATTTCTCTCTCTCTAGATATCTCTCTCTCTCTCTATCTCTCTCTCTCTCTCTCTCTCTCTCTATCTCTCTCTCTCTCTCTCTCTCTCTCTCTCTCTCTCTCTCTATCTCTCTCTCTCGATCTCGATCTCTCTCTCTCTCTCGATCTCTCGATCTCTCGATCTCGATCTCTCGATCTCTCTCTCTCTCTCTCTCTCTCGATCTCTCGATCTCGATCTCTCGATCTCTCTCTCTCTAGATCTCTCGATCTCTCTAGATCTCTCTCAGTCTCTCTCTAGATCTCTCTGTCTCTCTCTAGATCTCTCTCAGTCTCTCTCTCTCTCTCTTCAATTGGCCGAATTTTGCTTGATGAAATGGGTTGACTATTGGAATAAAAATAAATCTAGAGTATTATGATCAGAAAATAAAGTTCTTGAATGATTTTTTATGATCAGATCTCTCTCAGTCTCTCTCTCTCTCTTCAACGAATTTTGCTTGATGAAATGGGTCTTGAATAAAAATAAATAGTTCTTGCGAGTCTTGATAACATAATAATAGTTCTTGAATGATTTTTTGCCAAATGTCTAAATTCTAATGCCTAAATAAAAAGAATCAATATCATCATTTGTACTGAATTGTTTTATACACGTTTTCAAACAATAGCACGAAATATTCTTTCAGCACGTAACTTATTTTAATCAAAGTTTTTTTGTAACTATGTTTAAGTCGATTGGAAATCGACATTGAAGGTTTACAGTTGAAATGTCTTCTTTAATCTGATTGATACACCACCAATTATATATAAATACACTTTCCCTGTCGAAATATTAATGAAATGGTGTCCATGCCAATAACAAATAAAAGGGAGAGTAATTTAATTTTTGAGTAATAAAATAATTACTTTGTGTACATGTCAAAGGGTTCTTATGACATGTTTATAGACGAGGAAGCAAGTTTAGCTCGTGTAGGTTTTCACGAGTATGAGATTACATCATAATTATTTTGAAAAATCTATCACTATTAAAAAATTGATGCTTGATTGAACAACTTATCGACCCATATATAAAAAGATGGAAGGACTTGTTTCATAATTTTGTATAATTTCATTTTGAAAAATTAATTTCATATACTTTATGTAAAACCGATCAATCCACTAATTACAATATTTATATTGGAATAACACATGGGAGGATATCGATGCTTCATAAATCATCACTATTTCATAATCTTGAGTTGATGTATATGTACATTTTTGTTTCTAGATTTTCAAAACTAATATTAAACTAATTATATTATTTTGAAAGTAATTTTCTCTCGAGATTTTAAGTAAGGAAACCAGCCCAATTATATAAAAAATTTTCCGCGCGTTGGACATTTAAAAAGATTAATTATAAATATAACTAAATAAAATTATATTTTCAATAAACAAAATTATCTTTTACTCACATTCTCCACGTGCATTTTTTGCTACAGGATTCTTTAATGTTGTTATTGTGGTCCTGGGCCTGTATTGGACCCAAGCCCTTCATTTGGGAAAAAAATTTCTTGCTGTAATCGTAGTTATCTAATAAAAATTTAGTAAGCTCCTCAATCCGTAAACTTCCCTCTTTTATTAATTATGTTATATTCATGTAACATGGTAAAAACATAATAATTAAAATCTTAATCAAATTAAGTAGCTGGTTATACTAATTACAATATGTACAAAACAATGTACAAACACATCTAATTTAATGAAGTGATAAAGTGGTTTTATATTCCATAAGTCTTGGTTTAATGGCTTAGAAAGTAAGAAGCTAACCGAATTAATGTGGTTCAATAGGTTCAAACAATTTTGTTATCGGTTTCATCTGTAAAATTTATAAATAATCAACCAATGTAATTATTTTAAATAGATATTTCTATTCTATATACTTAAACGTGTTATCTTTTATATATGGGGGTTCTTATCTTTTATACTTCAGGTAAGGCAAACCAGAAACATGTCTACAATGGTACCCAATAATTAGTCACTAGGTCACATCCACTTGCTTATTTTGTTATTTTTTAATTGTTAGCATGTGTACAACAAAATATCATTTCTCATAAATTATGTTACATAAATATCATTCATGTTTTGCTTTTTGTGTAAAATAGTATTAGCCATATAGTGATTAAGTTATGATTTTGCCCTTTAAGTTACGGTACATACATAAAACTGTATTTTATACTCATAAATCATAAATGGAATCTAGATTATTTATTACAAACTTATCTGTATTAATATATGAAATAATATAATTTCTTTTCAAACAATATGAATATTTTTCATGAATAATATTAATTAATAATTAATAATTTAAATAAAAAGTTTTTACTGAGGAGTTTCAATTAACATTTTTAAAATCTAAAATTTTACTATATGAAAAATAATTTTAGTATTGTGAGTTTTTACCGTGAGTTTTTATATCTTGATATGGCTGTTATGCTGGCTGGTAATCCAGATAAGGTTTAGAGTTTAGGTTTACCTATATAATAGATAGATAGTTTATACTTTATCTCTTATCTGAATTGCCAACGAGGACACCACATCATGCTGTAAACCCTTATAGTAAAATTTGATAGTACCATTATCACAACTCTTATTATATAGAGTATTGATATATATATATTGCCAAGTTTTATTGTAAGAGTTTACAGCATGACATGACATTCTCATTGTATTCGAGATGAGAGATGAAGTACTAAACCTTAGACCTTATCTCGACTTCCAACTAGGCTTCGAGTGTGCTATATTTATGTTGGGCCCTATTTATATGGGCCGATTCAAGTAGGTGTGTGGACCGTAATGCATGTGCAGGATCAATATGAGGAGGAGGCCCATAGATTTATATTTTTTTTTGATCCGAGATAGAATTTTATTGAAAATACCGCCCAACTCATCTGTCTGTACAAAGATGACATAATTCATGGAAAATAAAAAAACAAAAAATCTCGGATTAGTTGGTACAGAGAGCAACTGCTGAAAGTGGTCAGTCCTCTTCGAACAACGCGCTCTCCTCGTTATCGACAGAGACCGAAGCCCCGGGATTGAGGAACGCCTTCGGCCATTGTCCATCGAATGATCTCGTTTCCCGGTAACTTATCCTGAATAATGACTCTTAGTGAACAAATGTACCGGATGAATAGTCAGGAGGGGACGTCCGCCTTCTGTAGTCTTCTTTTCTCCAGGATGAAACGGGAGGAGTGGATCCTTCTCGGCACACTTTGCATTTTTTTCTATATATAATTTTATTTTGAGTCCTTTAGCGGAATATAGTTGGAATGCTTAGTTAAAGAGTTAAAAATTTACTTTTTCTGAATTATAGAACTTCTGGCCTGCCAGTTTATGTAGAGGGGTGGGTATGTATTTGCGTGTGATCTTTGGATAAAGATGGCTTAAGCGAAATAGGGGTGGATTTCTTATCTTATCTGGTGTTTTCTTATCTAGTTGGACCAACATTTTTTTTTCTTGTGAATTGGTTTTAGTATGGCTGTTGAGATATAGTGTACATGTTGCGGTGTTGAAGATATTGTGGTTGGCCGAAGATGTAGTTGGGGCAGCCATTATGAGTTTGGTTCTTATATTTCTTTAGTAAATTGTTTTTTTTTTTAAAATCGTAATGGCCTGCAAATAGTGATGTGATATTGTGGTGGATGTACTTATTGGCAATTGTATTATATTTTTTTTGAGAATCAATTTTATTGTAGTTTTCATAATTTTTTGGAAATATGTAGTCATATAAGTCGTTAATACTGCTCCTTCTCTTCCGTTCTTTGTCTGTCTTCCTTTTCTATTACTGCTTTTTTTATTACTGATACCTCATGCATGTTGAGGGACAACAAGATTCTTATCGGCTCTCTGTGTATGGAAAAAATGTGGGCTGATTTACTGGAGAATCTCCTTTCTTTGAAGTTTTCCTGTTGGTCATGGGCAGCGGAAAGTATTCAAGGAGTTTGACATTTTCTTTTGCTGTTTTTTGTTTTAACTGCTTGGTTGTTATTTGCTTTTGATTTGTTTTGGAATGACGCTTGGTTATTTTCTAATGTTTGTCCATTGTCAATTTCAAGGAATTAGTAAACATTGTCTCCTTCACTGAGAAATATATGGTAGTCATGCTTTCTAAATCAAATTTAGGGTCAAACAAATAGCATGACCTTCTAAATATTTTGCTCTCTTACTAACATTCATGATTCTGTGTTTTTCATAGTCATAAGGACAATAATCACAATATTATCATCATGAGAATCAGTTAAAATCCATGCTAGTTTTCAAAACTATGTAATAGTCAAATGTTCATTCTATGACAGTTTTGGAAATGGGTTTCCGTTGAGACGTGTTTTATTTTCCTCTTCTTTTTATGTCCAGGTTGCTGATTAATCAAACGGTGGGTCGATGAATTCTCTTCCACTGCCAACTTCCTATCCAGCAATAAAATCTGCAAATTTTAGTAAAATTCCATCAGAGGTATCCTTGAATTCTTATTCGTCAACTAAACAGCCAGAAACAAGCCTGAAAGGAGTGATTGAAAATGTGCAGTTGGTATCTCTATGCAAACAAGGAAAACTGAGAGATGCTCATGAATTTCTCAATGTTATGGATGCAAATGGTGTAGTTGTTGACAGTCGCTCGTATGAATGCTTGTTTCAAACATGTGGTAGCATGAATGCTCTATCGTTTGGAAGACGCCTACATAGTAGACTAGAAAAGGATGCAGGAGGTCTTGACCACATGAGAAGTTTATCTCCTTCTCTCAGAAGAAGTCTTGTTGAAATGTACCTTCATTGTGGTTGCGTTGCAGATGCTAGAAAGATCTTTGATGAAATGCCTGAAAAGGACCTGCCTTTTTGGAAGAAAATGATATCTGCTTATGCTCAAAGTGGGTATTTGGCTGATGCGTTAGAACTATTCTTGGAAATGCATAATAAGGGAGTAGGACCGACCTCCGACATTTATCTTAGCTTACTAGGAGCTCTGTTCACTCCTTCTGGTCTTGGGTTAGGCCAGCAGATACATTCACATTTATATAGAAGTGGGTTGCTTCCTAATGTTTGTATTGAGTCTGCCCTTTTTTACATGTATATACGATGTAGGTGCTTAGAGAATTCTATCCTTATCTTTGAGCGAATAAAGGAGAAGAATGTGGTGAACTGGACTGATTTGATGGTGGGGTACACTCGAGAACAAAAATATAAAGAAGCATTAACATTGTTTCGGCAAATATTACTGGACGGGGATGATCTGGATCAATTCGTATTTTCAATTGCTCTGAAGGCCTGTTCAAAGTCAGAGAATTTGGATCTTGGCAAGCAAATTCATGGCTATGTTACAAAACTGGCAATGTCTTCAGAGGTTTTTGTGGGGACACCACTTGTTGATTTTTATATTAAATGTGGACATCTCAAAGAAGCCTGTGTAGCTTTTGACAGGATTTCTCACCCTAATGATGTTTCATGGAGTTCAATCATTACAGGGTATGCACAAACTGGAAAATTTGAGGAGTCCCTTACATTGTTTAAGAATTTGAGGAGAGAAGGTAGTAACTTGAACTCTTTTATATATACTAGTATGTTCCAGGCTTGTTCGGGACTTGCAGATTTGAGCATGGGTAGTCATCTCCATTGCGATGCAATAAAGAGAGGACTCATTGCAAGACCTCATGGAGAGAGTGCGCTGGTTACAATGTATTCAAGATGTGGTTGTTTAGTTGATGCCCTTCGAGCTTTTGAACTGATTGAAGAACCTGATGCAGTTGCTTGGACTGCTATGATTGCTGGTGTTGCCTATCATGGTCATGCTTACAAGGCATTGGAGCTTTTTGATAGAATGTTAAGCTATGGTGTGAGACCAAATTCTATCACATTTGTGGCTATATTTACAGCTTGCAGCCATGCTGGACTGGTATTGGAGGCTATACAATATTTTGGCTCAATGAGTAAGGATTACCATGTGCAGCCCACTATTGATCACTGCAACTGTATGCTTGATGTATTTTGCCGAGCAGGTCAATTGGAGGAGGCACTTGAATTTATACAAGGGATGGAATTCGAACCTGATGGATTGACATGGAAAATTTTATTGAGTGGGTGTCATGCTCATGGTAATATTAAGCTTGGAAAGATTGTTGGAGATAATCTCCTCAAAATGTCACCGAAAGATACTGCTGGATATGTTCTGAACTTTAACTTGTTTGCTTCTGCTGGGAGATGGGAAGAGGCAGCTCATATTAGAAAACTGATGAAAGAAAATAATGTAAGAAAGGAGCTGAGCTGTAGCTGGATTACCATTAGAGGCAAGGTGTATAGGTTCATTGTCGGTGATCGGCACCATCCATTAACTGTTAAGATCTATGCCAAGTTGAAAGAGCTGAAACAATCATTTGCTAATCTGAAATCGACCCTGCCAAGAAATAAGGTTTTGTGTGATTTTGAGCAGAGAAATGAACAACTTCATGACCATAGTGAGAGACTAGCAATTTCCTTTGGCCTTATATCTGCACCTAGTAATGTCCCAATAGTGGTTTTTAAGAATCTTCGAGTATGTGAAGAATGTCATGAGTTCACTAAAATGGTTTCAAATATTACTGGGCATGAAATTATAGTGAGGGATTCATGTCGGTTTCACCATTTTAAGGATGGGGAATGTTCTTGCAGAGATTATTGGTAATTATGAGTCTCATGAGTGATATAGCTGCATTTGGCAATTCCAAAAACATATACATTGTGTACTATCAATTCATTCCCGATTAATTGGAGCAATAACTTGGTAAATAATTTTGAAAAACATCATTTTTTTGAATCACTATTTGTTAAATTTTGGATTTACTTGCATGTTGTGAAGGTTATTGTAATTCCATTTTGCACATTTGAAGTGAATGCTGAGGGTTATGAAACTCAATTCTTTCAGTATACTGAATTTGGTTGGCTAGCCCGATTAGAAGAATCGGGGAACTCACTGTATATATATTATGAAGAAAAAGTGATTGTGTTATTGGACAAACCTTGTAGACATTGTATCTCCATAAATAGTTGGTTGATATGGTAATGATTGAATATGGTTTAATCAAGACCTCTGAATCTGTATTTGGACGAGCTTTTATGCAAGATATTTAAATTCATTTCATCTTATTTCTTGGAAAAATGAAAACCTATATTAAGTTATAAGATTCTTGCAAAACTGAATTTTGATGGTTCCTCTATGGGGAACTCAGAGCCAGCAGGGATCGGAGGACTAATTAGAGACCATAATGGTCATTCTTTACTTACATTAGTGGTCCAATTGGGGTTACTGATTTAACAATAGCTTAAGTTACAAATCTGCTGCAGGGGCTGCGCTCCTTCCATGCTTCATTATTGAATGGTCCTCTCCATGTGGATTCAAATGTCATGATTTAGTGGTGCCAGAAGCAGATCACTCCACCATGGAGACTTTGGTCCATCATTAGTGAAATTTTGGATCTAGCAAATATTGTTGTAGAGTGGTTACATGTTGATAGAAGCACTAACTGTGATGCAGATGATCTAGCAAAAAAAAGGGGTATGTGAACAGCACTTAATTGTATGGACAATCCAGTAGGAGGCATGTGTGATTTTGACCCCTATTGCAATTCCCTATGTAGGCCAATGAAAACTTTCACTATCTTAAAAAAAATAGTTATGAGATTCATGCTAAGAGTTACCCACTTAGACAAGGAGTTCCATAAATGCTTACTTAGTTCCTCAAGAAAATTGCTTATATAGATTTTGATTTATAGTAGAATGTTTTCAAAATAGACATTTTTGATGAATGTTGGTTATTTTTGACCTAGCGGAAGTATTTTGAGTATTCAGAAATATAAAATTTGTACTTTTTCTAAATTGTCTAACTCTTTGAAGTGTTTTTGGAAAATGTTTATTTGGAGAACACAGGGAACCTTAATGAGGATCCTTTGATGGAGTGAAAAATTTTCAATATATTAAAAAGTGTAGTTCAAATCAGGGCTATTGTTAGAAAAAGTCCAGTACTTATTAGGTAGGAGAGTGAGAAAAATCTTCTTCTTCTTCTTCTTCTGCTAATCATTTGGAAATAGACCTGGATCTGAGCCTATATTGACATGGTATCAGAATAAGCTGCTGAACTTTGGCGCTTTATCTTGGGGCACAATTATTAATTCAAAAAATATTTTGCATGGTTATCCATGCCTGTTGACACCACATGAAGTTCATCTGACCAATATATTCATATTGGAAAATGTGGTGGTATTATATGCTAAGGTCAGCAAATTTTTTATTGATGATCAGCTAAATAAAGAAGGGATGTCTCCTCACAGCAGATTGCTACTGGGTGGGAATTTTTCTGCAATTGTAAAAGTGAGCCTATATTGACATGGTATCAGAATAAGCTGCTGAAATTTGGCACTTTATCTTGGTGCAAAATTATTAATTCAAAAAATTTTCTGCCTGGTTATCCATGCCTGCTGCCCCCACATGAAGTTCATCTGACCAATATTTTTGGAAAATGTGGTGGTATTATATGCTAAGGTCAGCAAATTTTTTATTGATGATCAGCTAAATAAAGAAGAGATGTCTCCTTGCAGCAGATTGCTACTGGGTGGGAAGTTTTCTGCAATTGTAAAAGTGAAAGTTTGAGCTGCTGTTGCCTTTTGTCTGCATGTATTTCTGATCATTATTATGGAGTGGTTGCTTCAGAAATTGATCCGTGAATGATGAGTGAGACTGAAAGCATAAAGTGTCAGGAGCGCAGGATGTTGAATCAGCATTCGAAGTTTCTTACTTACACAATTCGTATCTTGCAGTACTTTTATGTATTGTCTTTCAAAGAAGATGGATTACAATTAAAATTTGACATGGAATCTATCTCGGGCCACATTAGAACGATTCTCCAACCTTCTGGACCTATGGCATGGAAAATATGTTTCAACATGTTGCAAAGTCAACTCGGCCAGGTTCCTCCGAGTCGACTTGGTTCGACTCTATAACAGCTATTTGATGAGTTACTCCAGCATCAGCTTCTTTGGGTCGGTCCGAGTGCATCTTACGAACTCGTCGTCTTCAACCTCTGGCTGACTGTCGATTTTAAATGGTGGGATGAAGGTCTCTGGTTTTATGCAGATGACCAAGACCTTACTCCTCAACTCCAGCTCGGTCCACCTCTCATCCAGCGGCCATTTGTACGGTTTGATCAGAACACGGCCATAAGCCATGTTTCGCCCGCTAGTGGCGCTCTCGTCGAAGGCAATAATCTCCCCTATTTGGGCAGCAAGCAAGCTCAGTGCGTCTGCTCCCCACACTTCTACTGGAACACCCCAAATTTGCACCCTGTTAGTTGATGGTTCTGTTTCAATAGTTCCCTCTCATAGCTTAGTGTCCCAGCTAGGTATTTCTTCCAAATGATCCCATAGAAGCATCTTTTTTTTGGATTCAATATCTTTTGCCTTAATTAGCTAATCTCTTTGCCCTATATATGAAGCAATTGGCACAAAATCGAGGGATCACCTATGCTGGATCCAGTGTTCGAGATTTTGTGCATCTTCAATACGCCAATCAGTTTTGATTACCACTCCAAACTCCAGATCTTTGTGTCTCGATTCCCATTTTCGAGCCAGTCGCAGCATCTTGTCTTGTATATTCAATCTTTCTCCTCTGCTACTTATATTCTTTCCCCAACTTTGTTCTTCTCTGAATAGTGGGGGTGCAGCAGTTTCCTCCATACGTTGCTCTCTTCGTGGGATGGAATCTTCAAGGGATTTTTGTAGAACAGTCCAGGGCGAAGCTTCATTCAGCCCCTTCTCTGGGAGGTCCAGACGAGCAAGAATTTTCCGAGCCTTAAAATGGGCAATCTTGCATTCCCATGTGGTTCGCTTCAAGACAGAGATGGTAAAAAGCGAATCTTCCCACCATATTTCACGAGAGGAGTAGGTATTTGAGGCTAGGACCTTCTTCAGTTAGCTTAGAAAGCTGTCCACGATCTCCTGAGGTATCCGGATAAAAGCCCTCTTTTCTCCAGTCTCCACTTTCGCACATAACCAGCGACGAGCTGTATCTTCTTCGATGGAGAAGGAGGAACTACCAAACTTGCAGTGTCCCAAGCTCCTCGCAGTATGTTGTCTGCCTCCCTGTTGGCGTCTCCTTCGCTCCACGATTCGCCATTCACCGTCCGATGTATTCCGCTTCGTAGGTTCGATGTCTTCGCAGCGGCTAGGGCTGCGCCGTTGTCGACTTGAGCTACGGCATCGTCCCTGCTGTTGATCGAAAACCCCGTCGAAGGGAAGGGAAGGGAAAGGGGGGGTAGGGCTTGATCTTCTCCTTCGTGATTCTCTCGCTGCTCACGTCGCCATTGAAGCAACTTTTACTTGAAACATTTGAGCACATAAGAGTTATTGATAATTTCATCCAAAATGGTATGAAATTTTGGAGGAGACAATTATATTCATAGCAGACCATCAAAACTCAGAAACAATCTCAGCAAGGTTTCAGTACTTCGGATTTGATCTCAAGGATAAGTTTATGAGCTACCTCATACATTTACTTTTATGCAAAAAAGATGTATTGAAGTATTTACGGACTTCCTTTTGGAGAAAAAGATTGTGCCACAGGAAATAAATGTTGCAAATGTTCAATTAAATCTTTTTCTACCATGAATTTCACGAGTTGTGTTAAGCTTTGTCAAAAAAAAAAAAAAGAAGAAGAAACAGTTGTTTGTACTGCTTACATATAGTCTGCTCTTGTCTCTGATTTCAGTTGGAAATAAATATGCTAAAGGACATGGTCTTGGTGAAACCGGTTCCTTTAGTCAGTACTTTCAGACTAAGCTACTATTCAATTTTGAACCTAATGAGCGCGGGCTGAGGGCCAATTCGTTTTAGGCCTTACCGATTGGTAGTCTTTTCACTACATGTCCGCACCGAGTTGAGCAATGCCATAGAACTCATGCTGGCTCTCCCCATTGTGCTTTAAATCTCCTTCTCCGTAAAGAGAGTTCAACACTTTTGGGCAATCCTTAGCAAAATGTTCGCCTTCACAAACAAAACATCTTACTTTTCTATAGGACTTACCCTTCTCGCCTTTCTTCTTATCTTCAAACTTGAAGCTTGAGTCCTTCTTCTCGGTCTCTTCTCAAACCTCTTTTCTTTTCTTCATCCTTGTGGTCTTTTCGGGCTATGAGAGTTTTTAGAAATCTTGGTCTTCCGTTCATACTCAAGTAAGCCTCTCCGCCAGTGGACAAAGAGGCCAAAGTCTTGACTTCCAACAGTTCTTGCTCCGCCCAAGGTTTTAAACCAGCAAGGAAAGAGAAAAGTTTGTCCGATCGGACATATTAGAAATGCATAACATTAGAAGTAAATTTTGTACTACTCTAATTGTGCTCCTCTTGTTTCAAAGCTCTCTCCAACTTCCACATCTTGAGGAAGAATTGCGCCTTCAATTCCTTCTTAAAATTTTGCTGAGCATGTTATCATTGAAAAAGAATTCCTTCCATCAGTTTCATAGCACTATAGTATGAAAAGCCTCTACCTTCTCGATCCTATCCTCAATTGAAGAAAACGAAGCTCGATTTAGACATTCGGTTTTCGCCTCCGAAGTTGCCATAGGATTGCTTTCCGCTCTAAATCCTTCGACCTTGCTTTTTTTCCCATTTGTTTGCTTATCATTTTCGCAGGGTTTAATTGTTTCCATTTCTTCAGGCATTGCTTGTGTTATGAGTTAGAGGTAGTTTAGTAATTTTACTAAATTCTAGTTATTATTTGTTTATTGTGTTTAAGTAGTTTACTTATCCTCAAGCCATGAATGGTATTATTGTAATTTTGTATTTTCGGATTCTATTAATACATGGTTTAGGGTTATAGGTTATTAAGACCTTACAACCTCTTTCTCTCCTTCTTTCTTCCCCTTCTTCCTATCTCTTCACCTTCCTCTCTTCTCCTATCTCCCTTCACTAAATTTAACAACTTGATATTGGAGAAAAGGTTTCTAAGCTTGAAAAAAGAGGGTCCTTGTGCTTGCCAACTATAGCCAACTCATGCATGCCACCTCATTTGCCTAGTCACGAGCCACCTCATGTGCCACGTCATACCCGTGCCATGTCATCCGCCTGTCATCGGTTGATAGTTGGTCTTGTGCCTCTTTGTCGGTTGGTTGTCCATGTGCATAAGTGGTAGCTGTCTGCCCTTGTTGCATGTCCGTGTTCCATGCATATCGCATTTTGGTATAGGGAAGTCGCGCCCCGTTTCACTATGCTACTATTCAATTTTGAACCTAATGAGCCGGGCTGAGGGCCAATTTACTGCTGAGCATGTTATCAAGGATTCCTTCCATCAGTTTCAGTATGAAAAGGTTTTATCCTTCGACCTTGCTTTTTTTCCCATTTGTTTGCTTATCATTTTCGCAGGGTTTAATTGTTTCCATTTCTTCAGGCATTACTTGTGTTATGAGTTAGGGGTAGTTTAGTAATTTTACTAAACTCTAGTTATTATTTGTTTATTGTGTTTAAGTAGTTTACTTATCCTCAAGCCAAGAATGACATTATTGTAATTTTGTATTTTCGAGGTGGCTTTCTCCCTCATCTGTTTTACCTTTGTAAAGTCAGTTTTCTTTGATTAAGTATTTCTTTCTTTCTTTGTTTTCTTCATTTAGGCTGAACTTGCTGAATACCATAGGTTGAGGCTTGATCTAGCAGAACTTGAAAAGAGGGCGATGGTCGAAATCACTAGACCAGAGAGAGTTTGTATTTTCTTCTTCCGGGTAGACCGGTATGACAATTTTCTTCTTCCGGGTAGACTGGTATGACTATTTTCTTCTTCCTGATTTCAAGATTTTGCTTGTGAAGCATTCTAGTCATACAAATAGATCAAGTTTGGTATTATTAATTCATTTAAAACTGTAGGTCAACCTCAACTTTCAAAAAAAAACTGTAGGTCAAAGTATGCGATGGTGGTACTGATTATGGTTGGGTGGTGGTGGTCAATGTGGTAAAAAAAGCCAGCAGCTCCTTTAGGTGCTCTGCCATCTTCTCTTGGCTCTTTCCGTAGCAGTGGAGCTTATATGGTTAATATATTGCTCTAGTGCTCTCCTGGTCTAACTGAGAATGATTCCCTGCTGAAGCCATGCCCACCTCGTTCTGGGGAAAAGAGTGAAATGCATGTGGTGAGTTGAAAGATTACTCATGAGAAGAATGTTTGCAGGGTCAGTTTTATATTTCTGGTTAGATGGGCAGTTCAAAACATGGGTAATTTCTTTTTTCTCATATTCTGTCATTACAAGTAGAGGTAAATAGTTATCAAAATTTAGATTTAGAAATTAAATAATTAATACAATCTGGAAAAGGCACTGTGAGTATGCCACTATGGCCTATTCAATTGACAATCTTCCTTTCTTCTCTCCAAAAATGTTGAATGGGGAAAATAAGTTATGTGGCTTCTAGTTGATATATTGATTACTTTCATCTCCCTCAGTTGCTATCAAATCTTAGTATATTCAGTTTTCTGTGCTGCTTTATTATTTTGCATCTCAGACTTTATTAAATCAAATTGAACTACTCTGGTTTATTAATGTGTGATAATGTATATTTATGTAGAGGATCATGGTTGTATTGTTAAACATAAATGTACATAATTGTTATGAATTTTTAATTTTTTAATTTTTAGTTTTCTTTTTCTTGCTGTTGTTTTGTTAAACTGTAGCTATTAAAGGAAAATGTATGACAGAGACATTGACAAAAATAAGGGTATTACGAAGCAAATTCTCAGAACTGAGTCAGAAGATTCAAAATAGCCTGACCACTCTACTCTGATCTGTTTCCAGTCCATGTGAAGGTGTTCTGAGGGATGTATTTATGAGAGAGTCTTAGCTTTTTTATTAGCTTTCTTTTGGGTATGAACTGGCAGGATATGGGCATTGAGGATCCAGAGTTTGTTGACTTGGTTAACCAGATTGATGAACTAGAGCAGAAATTTGTTTGCTCATCCACACCATAAGGTTTGGCACTGATACTGGAAGTCTTGGTTTTGATAGATAATTTTCCTTGGTATAAGTTAATTGGACCTCTCCATGTGGATAACTTTACACCATGGCTTGTTTGGGGATGTTTCTAGTGTGAGGTATTGGGTTCAAGTCTCAACAGGTGTTATGCGTGCAGCACTATGTATGTGTCATCAACAATAACAAATTGTTGAGCCACTTGAATCATATAGCTTTCATGCCACTATTCATTTAAATTTATTTTTAACAAAGCTTTAAATCACTCGTATTGTGCTATGTAAGTAGTATTGCTCCAGTTTATTATGACACAATTAGCTGTTTGTCTCGAGGCATTGGGCTGCATGAACCAGAAGATTCTGCATATGTACTTTAATTCAGCTTGGGAAACATAGATGCATTGCCTCTATGTTCCAATGTTTAAACTGTAACATGTCGTCTCTACTATAATTAATTTGCATCACAAAATAGGGGAACTTCTATTTCAGTTGGTTTTCCTTGACTTTTACTATTAGTCTTGTTTTACCATCTCTTTGCTGCTTATGATCTTTAATCCATCCCCTCTCATCACAGACCCTCCAAGACGAACAACAACTGAAGTGTTGTTAAAAAAAGGCAGAGGTGAATCATGAGATTTCAACAGCTTAGGCCGAAGATGCATGCTTCTCAGGTATACTATATAAGTTCTCTCTAATAATGCTTCTTAAAGCTTGAGTTTATTTCTATTTTTCATTTGTTCATTTGCTTCCCATGTTTCTTCTATTATTTTTTCTAATGCAACTCAAATTGTATTTGATTTGTTTTATCTTTATATTGACTCTATAACAATTATCTCCTTTTTCGATAGTATCCATATGGTTTAACCTAGACTTAGTTTAAATATTATAGAATAGGGCTTTGTTTTTTTACACCTCTACCGAGCAAAGTTTATGGTGTGTCAGTGATGTAGAATAGGAGGTAGAAAGTCTAGATAAAGGAAGAACGAGGTAGAAAAGGAAGAAGGAAAGAGAAAAAGAGAAGAACGAAGAGATGGTCAATATTCAATTAATTTGAAAAGTGTCGTTTTACAATATGCACGGCCTATTTATTGGCTAATTGAAAAACCTAATAACAATTTGATTCCTAATAAAACACTGAATAAAAGATACACTAAATAAGGAAACAAAATCAAAATCTCCTAATTCTACTCTGATTAGAACTGTCAAGTCCTGTTTTAACGCCTAACATAGGTCTTAAGACCTTATGCTACGTCATTCCCCCCCAGTGGAAAAGAACTCAACTCCGGGGAGTTAAACTGCAAATAACAACCCAACAAAGCAGGGGCGAGCTGACGTAGGTCGTCTTCAGTAATCCAAGTAGCATCAAAGGAAGGACGATCTTTTCAACGCACAAGGAATTAGCGATCACCCCCAGTCACAGAAGTAACGTACTTATCTTTAAGAACATCCACAATCACATCTCACGGAGCAATAGGTTGTGTAGGCAATCGGGGAACCAAAACTGAAGATGGACATGCAACCATAGAAGAAGGCAAAACGGGAGGCTCAAATGTGCCTCGGTAAGCAAATAAATCTACCACATTGAATATGGGATTGATACACAAATTAGGAGGTAAGTCAAGGACATATGCATTGGATCCGTGTCGACGAGTAATTGCAAAGGGACCAATGGAGCGGGCATGAAGTTTCTTTATGGCATTTGGTGGAAAGCGTGCAAGGTTAAGACGAGCCATAATATACTCACCAATCTGAAATTCCTTAAACCTACAATGTGCATCAGCAAAAAGTTTATAATTTTCATTACTCAAAAGCAATTTTTCGTTTTATCTCAACATGTAGGTTATGGATGTTTTCCGCAAAAGTGTGGACAAATTCAGAAGGCCGATAGGCAGTGGGTAGGGGAATAAGGTCAAGAGGTTATTTGGGTGATAGGCCATAGACAATTTCAAATGGGCTTTTACCAGTGGTGCGATTGACAGAGTTATTGTAAGCAAATTCAGCAATGGGTAAAATGCTTGTCCCCAACCAAACAACGAAGCAAATCCCCCAAACTACGGTTAACCACCTCCGTTTGACCATCAGTTTGTGGATGAAAAGTAGATGAAAACTTCAATGTGGTACCAAAGAATTTCTAAAGTTTCTTCCAAAAGTAACTGACAAATTTAACATCGCGGTCAGACACTATAATAGAAGGCAGGCCATGTAAATGCACAATCTCCCTAAAGAACAGTTTAGCTATATGGGACGCATCAGTAGTCCTAGATCATGGAATGAAGTGAGTCATTTTAGAGAATCGATAATCACTACAAAAATAACATCATGCTTTGTAACAGTCGGTGGCAATCCTAAGACAAAATCCATACTAAGGTTATACTACGGAGAGTGTGGAAGAGGGAGTGGAGTATATAAGCCAATGTTTTGTTTCCGAGTTTTACTCAATTGACAGGTACAACATTGAGAGACAATTCGACCAACATCCTTTTTTAGAGAAGGCCAATAAAAACGATCATCGACCAAGGCAATGGTCTTATCTCGACCAAAGTGTCCAGCCAGGCCTCATGCATGTAATTCCCACACCAAGAAATCTCGGAGGGATGAACGAGGGACACACAATTGGGTATCTTTAAAGAGGTAATCATCACGGAGTAGAAATCTCACATGCTGTTTGGAGGGAGCGTCGCTGATATCATTAAATATCATACCAAAGTCAAGACAACTATGGTATTCATCACGGATACGCTCAAACCCCGTCACATGAGTGGTCATGGAATGGAAAACAAGGGACATCCGGCTAAGAGCATCAACAACTTTATTGTCCTGACCCGCACAATTCTTAAGGACAAAGGTAAAATCTTGAAGAAACTCAACCCATTTTGCATGTCTACCACTTAAATTGTGTTGGGAGTTCAAGTAGCGGAGGGCTTGATGGTCTGAATAAAGTACAAATTCTTTGGGCAAAAATAGTAGCGCCAGTGACAGAGAGATTGAACTATTGTATAAAATTATTTATCATAAGTAGAGTAGTTTTGTTTGGCATCATTAAGTATCTCACTAAAGTATGCTATAGGGTGACCTTCTTGATTGAGAACGCCACCGATTCCCATACCCGACGCATCACAAGCGACCTTAAAGACTTTAGTTAAATCCGGGTGGCATAACAATGAGGTAGTAGTGAGTTTGTCTTTAATGGCAAGAAAAACCTTATGGGCAGCAATTGTCCATTTAAATTCTCCCTTTTTCAGGCACTCTGTGATTGGTGCAGTGATAGTGATAAACCCTCTAATGAATCTGCGATACAAAGAGGCTAACCCATGAAAGCTACGAGCTTTTGTCAGAGTAGTTGGTTCGCGCCACTCGCGAATAACCTTGATTTTATCGGGGTTAACCGCAATTCTTTGAGACGAGACAATGTAGTAGAGAAAGATGACTTGACTTTGCACAAAGGCGCACTTTTTGAGGTTGGCATATATTTTTGCGGTTCTTAGAGCAGTCAAGACTTGATGAAGATGGTCTATATGTTGCCCCTCAGATTTGTTGTAAATCAAAATGTCATCAAAGTGGACCATAATGAATTTGCCAATGAAAGGACGAAAAATGTGGGTCATGACTCTCATAAAGGTGCTTGGGGCATTAGACATACCAAAAGGCATTACCACCCATTCATACTACCCAATCTGAATTTTAAAGGCAGTTTTCCACTCATCTCCTGGCGAATTTAATTTGGTGGTATCCACTCCGTAGATCTATCTTGGAGAACCTGAGCTCCAGCTAGGTCATCGAGCATATCGTCTAACCGTGGGATGGGGAATCGATATTTCACAGTGATCTTATTTATAGCTCTACTATCCACACATACGCCATGATCCATTTTTCTTGGGGGTCAACAAAACAGGAACTATACAAGGACTTAGGCTATAACGGATAAAACCTTTCTGCAACAAACCCTCTATTTGCTTATTCAACTCAGCTCGCTCGGTGGGGTTCATCCTATAATGTGGAAGGTTAGGCAATTGGGACAGTGGTAGGAGAAAGAGAAACAGACTTTTGTGCAAGGGTAAGGGTGTAGTAGAGCAGTTTTAGTGCCATGAAGAAACGAGTAGGTGTTATCTCGGTCAACATGCTTAACATCATGATCGTGCAACCAAGGTCGACCTAGCAAAATGTGAGCAACATCCATTAGTAAGACATTATAGTACAAGTCCTCAGAATAAGGTCCAATATGAAGGGGTAATAATGCTCCGTAATTGGAAGAGAAGTTTTATCTACCCAGGCAACTCTGAAAGGATGTGGATGGGGTTCCGTATAAAGATTGAATCGAGTTAGAGCTGTCCTAGAAATTACGTTCATGGTACTACCCCCATCAATAAAAATTTTACAGGTTTTGTTTTTTAGAGGAACAATAGTGTGAAATATGCTAGTGCACTTCCAAGTGTCAGGTGGAGCTGGAGCAGACAAGATACATCTCATTATGGCAGAAATAAGATGTGGATCAATAGGAGGATTGTCATAGTTGTGATCCTCCATAGTAGTAATAGAAACAATTTCAGAATCTCCCTCAAGGGTGGTTTTATCAACACGTTCTATTGCTAACGTGCGATTTGGACAATGGGAAGCAATATGACCCTTTGCATGACAATAATGACACTCTATGGCATTCCAAGGAGCAGAGTATGGATTATGAGGAACCTTGTTCTCACTAGGAAGAATTGCAGAGCTAAGAGTTGTGGAAGCCCACGGGAAGGTGGACTGTGGTTGAGGGTTCAACTTTGGCGAAGGAGTCACTTGACCTTGACGAAGATCATTAGATGAGATAAAAGCACGCCTTTGGAGAGGGTATTAAAGGTATTTTTCAAACTTGAGGGCTTTATGATACACCTCCTCTAAGGAGTCCGGGGCATGGATAGTAACCTCTCGTTTGATATCCGCACGTAACCCATTAACAAACCTAGACATAGTGAATCTTGGATCCTCATTGATGTCACTCCTTCATAACAGTTCTTCAAATTTGGCAATGTAACTGTCTACACTAGATGATCCTTGCCTATGGTTTAACAATTGGTTGAACAACTGGTCCTTATAGTAAGGAGGGAGATATTTTTTTCAACTTTTCTGTCATCTCAGCTCAAGTAGAAATGGGTCGGTGTCCCAATAATGTTTGGTGGACCCTACTAACTTCATTTTCGTGAAATAAATGCGTTGAACATCATTCATTTGGTACCACTTACGAAACTTTGCACTTATCCTCTTCTGCTCAAGTTCTATCCTATGATGGTCTTCACATTGTGTATCACCATTTGCCATAGAACGGGAATTGTCATTTGTAAGCCAATGTGAATAATACTCATTCCATTGCTGTTTTTTTGTTAGCTCATCTTTCTTCATGCTGAAAGAATTTACCGGTTCAGAAATGATAAATTTGAATGCTTTAGAGGTGCTTGTTATCAAGGGTAGACGATGAGGTTAGTTGCAAAATAGAGCTTTATTTTAAAATACTTGCTGAAAACTCATGTTAATTTCCAGTGCCATAGAATCCTTCTGATTCATGCTGATATGTCTGTTCTGTTTGCAGAATTATAGAAACCTCTACAGAAGTGAGGTGTTAATTCATGCTTGTTTTGCAACGAAAAGAGGATGAATATTCAAAGTTCTTTCATTGAACGAAGACCTGCTGTGGTATTCCAATACCTAATTTACAAATCTTTTGAGAGGTAATGCTCATCATATTAGAAGATTAATATAGGTAATTGATTTTGCATCACGCAATCTATCAGGCTCAGGCTAATGCCGTGAAGGTAGAAATTGTCACCTGAGAGCTAAACTGAGCAAAATGCACTTGTTCAAATTAGTTTACTTAACCTTGAATTCGATAGTTTTTATATAATAATTAAACCATTTTATATATGCCATAATGAAATCAGCCAAAATTCAAAACAAATTACTCAAACAATACTCAATCTCCTTTCTCACCGAAGCCATACAATTTATTGATGCTGAGTTTCTCGCTAGTATCTTTTTTGCCAAATAATCTGCAACAAAATAAACTTATTTTCATCCTGTTGTGAAGCTTGCTTTTGGTGATACTCATAAGACAGTCTCTGTGATTGATGTATAATTCTGGAAACGTCAGTGAGAGATGAAACAGTGTTTGTAAGACGGCAGATTGCTGCATAGGGAATACTTGCATTGTCAACACTTATAACTTTAAACACCTTTTAGCAAAAGTTTGCGCTAGTGGGGGGAGGGGGGACGGGGGTGACCTTTCCCCTTTCTGTATGGCTATATCTTTGGCTGAAGGACCTAAAGAGAGGAGATGCCTCCTCCCTTCTATTACTTTTCTGAAAAAATGTTGCTGGAAAAAAACGAGGACGGGTGCCTTTACCCGTGACAAATAGGGGAGGCAGGGGAGCCCTTCGCCATCAGTTTCTAATGGGACTTTTTATCGAAAACAAAAGGTGGAGGGACCCCTTCCCCTCTCTGTGACAGAAAACAGGGGAAGACTTCTCTCTGTTTTTTATTGATCTCCTGTAAAAGTATATTTTGGGCCTTTCTCCTCTTCGTTATTGTAAGTATTGTCTATCGTTTATTTAATAGATTAAATGGCTTGTTTAGTCCTGTGGAGTACTCTATTTTTAGTTCATTTTAGAGAGAAGATTTATGCACCCCAAAGTGATGGAAGCACTTATCAATATTTTCAACAATAAACGTCCATATGATAAAATATTTGATGCACAGACCATTAATTTTATACCAAACATGCATGTCACTGGAAATATATCTAGATTTCTTGTTCCATTCGTTTTGTATTTGTAAAGTGTATCGAAAGATTTCTTTATCTATATGTTTCACTTAAAATTAGAATATTAAAAAGAGTAATGCTAGATACCTAGCAATGCACCTATCCGACCTACATGTTAATCTAAGCCCTTAAAAATATTTTTTATTATAAAATATTATTTGCTAAAGGATAAACCCTAAATATCTATGGTTTAGATTAATAAGTGTGTGAGATAGGTGCGTAGTGCAACTAGTATTATTCTATTAAAAAAAGGGCAATGACTGGCCGAATTATGTTCAAAGTAAACAGTTTTTTTATAAATTATTTCTTGAAAAAAATTAATGAGAATTTAAAGGCGTGGTTTCCACTAGTGTTTTAAAAACCGAACTGACCTGGCCGGTTCGACCGAGTTCAACTGGAACTGGGACTTTGAATGGTTCTATTTTCTCAAAGACCCAAAAATGGTAAAAAATCGGATGACAAGTCGGTTTTAAGTGGTTCAACTGTTGAACTAGAAATCGGACCGGACTAGTTGAACCTGTCTATTTACCTTTTTAGTATTTTAATAGTTTTTTGTATTTTTAATTTTGTTTTTTGTATATAGAAATCTTATTATGTATTTTTTAATGAGAAATAACTTTATTGAACCATGTTGGGAGTTCTATGGAACTGGTTCGCTTTTTAAAACATTGGTCCACATATAAAGTTAGAAATTTTTTATTTTATGACGTCATGACTATACATATACCTCATAACGTGTCACTTGATTAAAGTTAGAACTCTGTTTTTGTTAATATGCCTCAATCATTAGTCAAGTTCGATGTCAACAACATTGTTAGTAGTGTAGTAACAATTAACAAACACTTTTTCTTCATTTTTATTACAAGCTTTTTCCTTTAAATCATTGAAATTATTTTTAAATACAGGGATCACGGGAGGTAACCTACCATTTCTTCATAACGGTTTATCAATTGATCTACTTATTAACTTCTATTCTTGCTTCCTGAAAAGGATTTTTTTTTATTTTGTTCTAAGTGGTCTATGACTAGTTCATTTGTCTATATTAGCAAGCACAATGACTAGTCCCTTTCAAATATATAAGATAAAGGTCAATAGATAATTGCCTTTGTTTCTATTTAGGTCCCATTGACCCCTTCCACTTTTCCATAAAATATGAAAGGACTAGTACTAATGTTGGTCCAAAAAATGAGTATGTTTGAAAGAACAAGCCCCAATCATCATCCTTTTTCCCATTCATGCAACAAGCTTGATTTTTTCCAATTTCTCACTCTACAATTGAAAGGGGATCCATCAACTTTCAACCATGATTTTTTACCAGCACGTAGGTGTTAAGCACACTCACCCTAAACAAAACACGTGAGCAAGACCCAATTCAAGTTCATCTAGTCGCTATCGACCCGCCAAGTCAAAAATTTACTTCTCAAGTTTATTTTTTTTAAATTTTAAAAATTTAATACACCCTTGCAAAAACACAAATATACAAAAATACAGAGAAAAAGTAGTGAGTTCATAGCTTTGGTATTGTAAATGAGCTTGTTATTGCACATGGCTTTGGGGGTTTGCCCTTCTTCTCCCTTATCTTTGGCACTTATTGCTTGGTGCCACATCCCCGTGACACCATTCAATGACCCATTTCCAATGGTTTCAAACTTTAAAGAACCCTGTAATGAAATCATGACCATATTGCCCCCGCCTGAGGTCTCTCACGTCGATTCCACCCCCTGGGCTTTTTCGTCATCTGGAAAATGAGTTGCAAGCTGGTACGCGGTTAGCCCACATCGATTTATTACAGGCCGTACGTTCCACACGGGCAGTATCTACGTCATTGAATGTGTACGGGATGGACGGTCCGGATTGCGCCGGAGTTCGGAGAGTTGGTACGAGGGTAGAATGGTCCGATAAGCGGCGGCGAGGAACTTCCGGTTTCGGTTACTGTTCCGACTTCGGACCGTAACGGTCTCTCTTTCTCTCTATAGGGAGGGTGGAACCCGAACCCGGGGGAGCTGAAGGGTGGGGGCCCTGCCAGGGGGAGTGGGTGGGTGGGCCCTGCAGGGCGTGGGGGATTAGAGAGAGAAAATCTTAAAAGGTCGGGGAAGAAAAAGTGATTCGTATTAGGTGGCGGTGGGGGGGTGAATAGTAATACTGGAATACTGACGAGTGGGAGAGAGAGAGAGAGAGGGAAATTAAAAAAATTCACGAGAAACTTGGGTTTCCCTTCCCCCAATTTATTCCCCCTTTTCCTCCCTCCTTCCTTCAGCCATACATTTTCTCTCTCCTCGTCTCTCTCTACTCTCTCTACCCTCTCTCTACCCTCTCTACCCTCTCTACCCTCTCTCTACCCTCTCTACCCTCTCTCTACCCTCTCTCTACCCTCTCTCTACCCTCTCACCCTCTACCCTCTCTCTACCCTCTCTACCCTCTCTCTACCCTCTCTCTCTCTCTACCCTCTCTCTACCCTCTCTCTACCCTCTCTCTACCCTCTCTCTACCCTCTCTCTACCCTCTCTCTACCCTCTCTCTACCCTCTCTCTACCCTCTCTCTACCCTCTCTACCCTCTTTCTTCTCCTAGTCTCTCTTTCTCTCTCCCTCCTCTCTACTACTCTTTCTCTCTCCCTCCTCTCTACTACTCTTTCTCTCTCTACTACTCTTTCTCTCCCTCCTCTCTACTACTCTTTCTCTCCCTCCTCTCTACTACTCTTTCTCTCCCTACTACTCTTTCTCTCCCTACTCTCTACTACTCTCCCTACTCTCTACTACTCTTTCTCTCTCTACTACTCTTTCTCTCTCTACTACTCTTTCTCTCTCTACTACTCTTTCTCTCTCTACTACTCTTTCTCTCTCTACTACTCTTTCTCTCTCTACTACTCTTTCTCTCTCTACTACTCTTTCTCTCTCTACTACTCTTTCTCTCTCTACTACTCTTTCTCTCTCTACTACTCTTTCTCTCTCTACTACTCTTTCTCTCTCTACTACTCTTTCTCTCTCTACTACTCTCTCTCTCTCTAAATCTAAAGGGCAGTCGGCTGACTGTCTCGACCTGCAGCACTTTCTTAGTCCCCCTTGTTCTCACGTAAAAATGGAACATAGCTCTTACTACTCGACGCTTCTGGGTGACACTACTAACGTCTGTATTTCTCTCTCTTCCCTGCACAAGTAACGTATCTGGCCACCTCTGCCTTCTTCTTCTGACACAACACCCCAAAACACCCCACCTTCTTTCTCTCTCTACCCGTCCTTCTCTAGTTCACATCTCTCCCTCCCGGTCTTAAGTCCCGCTTTCTCTCTCCAATCATCCTTCCTTAACCCCTTCTCTAACCTCCTCCCCTTTTCGCCACTTGCTTCGTTACCAGGGAAGCAAACAGTAACGCAGGGATCCACAGGGATCCCCTTTCGCTTCCCCACGTTACCCCTCCTCTCCTTTTACCGAATTTACCCCCTCGGATAAAACTCTAAATGACTAAAAGGCCCCTTATAGGTGAGCGAGGTTGCGGAGGGAATCTTTTCGACGCCGGAGATTTTGAACCTCGTAAAGAGAACACCTGGCAGGGCCATAATTGCGCTCGCCGTTCTCGCGCTAATCGACGGCTCCGATCGAAATTTCCCAGCGGGCCCGCCGGCAGGACCTTTTGTTATTCAACCCTCCCTTTTTATTTCCCATAATTAATCAATCGATGGAATGTTGATAAGAGGGGAAGAAAGAGGAGGAGGGGCAAAAGGAGGGGGGAGAGGTCCCACCGAACAAAGCAAAGCCTAGAGAGAAGTAAACTAGATATTAAATCGGGTCCCGCCTGATGCGATGGGACCCGCGGAATAAAAGGTGAGATTTTCCCGAACAAAGGAGGGGCGGTGCCCTTATTAGTAATTTGTCGGCGGAATGAGAGAGGGTGGAGGGTTAATAAGTCCATGCAAGCGAATGATGGGCAATTTGAAAAAAATGGGGAAAAAGAAGCAGAGGTAGGGCCGGAGAGGGGTAGTTCGGTAATTTGGTGAGGCTATTATAACCACTAGTGTCTGAGCAGAGAAACGTTTTCTTGAGGCTCTATCTCTATCCATCGCTTCGCTGCAGAAAGGAAAAGAAGCTCAGAGTGCAGAAAAGCTCGTCGCCTTTCTCCCCTTCTCTGCACCTCTTACGCTACCATTGCCTTTACAGTGTTTTTCTCCGACCCTTTTTTCCTTTTTTTGTTTTTTGTTTTCTCTCTCTCTCTCTCTCTCTCTCTCTCTCTCTCTCTCTCTCTCTATCTCTCTATTTTGTTGCTTTCATCTCGTTTTGAGGTGGGGGATTAATCGAGGGAGCGAAGGATGCTGTCGAGGGTGAACGGCGTGGTGTGGATGGAGGAGGGAGGGGCGGCGGGGGCGGAGGAGGAGGACGCTGTTTCGTGGACCAGGAACGGGGAGAAGCCGGACGAGATGGGTCTGTCCACCTTCAAGTCCATGCTGGAGGAGGACTGGTACGTGAACGCCGCGAACCCGTCTCACGGCGAGTTCCACAACATGGAGACCCACCAGGATATGAAGGACATTTCCTTCTCGTCCCCTCCCGTCGCCGAGAACCTGCTCCTCAACCCCGTCGACTCCTCCTCCTCTTGCTCCCCCTCCTCCGTCTTCAATCTCGATCCGGGTCACGTCTCCTCCTTCTTGCCTCCTCCCAAGAACTGCCTCTCCTCCCTCCTCAACTCCGTCTGTTCCAACCCTTTCGATGCCGGCTTCGATCTGGGCTGCGACCCGGCCCTCCTCGCTCCCCAGATCCCGACATCCTCCCCGGTGATGCTCGGCGGGTTCAATCAAATGCCCACGACGGAGCTGAGTCCCAACGCCCAGTTCGCCAACACCACCCGTTTGATGCCGCTCAATGACAACCCCAGCTTCAATTCCGGCGCTCTCGGCGGTTTCGATGGCTCTTCCCCGAGTTCTTTGTTTCTGAACCGATCGAAAATCCTGCGCCCGCTCGAGATTTTCCCTCCCGTCGGAGCCCAGCCGACGCTCTTCCAGAAAAGGGCGGCGCTCCGGCAGAACTCCGACAAGGGAGCCGGCCTCGCGCTCTTGGGCTGTAATATCAGAGGCCGTCGGCGTGCTTCGAGGACGAGAACGAAAGGAGGCGGAAGAAGAGCGAGGAGGACGAGATGGACGAGGCGAGTTTGGATGGGTCCGGATTGAATTATGACTCTGACGAAGGTGGGGCTGCCGATAACAATACGGCCAAGGGGGAGGACAGTGGCAAAAATGGAGGGAACAATTCGAACAACAACAGTACTGTTACTGGTGGCGATCAGAAAGGGAAGAAGAAGGGCTTACCTGCTAAGAATCTCATGGCGGAACGAAGACGCCGGAAGAAGCTTAACGATAGGCTCTATATGCTTCGTTCAGTTGTTCCGAAGATTAGCAAGGTGAGCGTTATTCATTACCTCTCTCTCTCTTCACAAGTACTTAGATGTTATTGGTGCGTTGAGAGATTCCGAAAATTTCCCTTCCTAAAATGCGATGTGTGAGTATGGTTTTGGAGAGCACTTTAAAGCTTGCTTTGCTGAACTTTCTTCTTCCTCTCTCTCTCTCTCTCTCATTCTCTCTCATTCTCTCCCTCTCTTTCTCCGCGTGTCTCGTTCTTCCATGTCCAACGTTTGTAGGTTGCTCATTAAGAAGCCTGAATCTTGTATGTTTCCTGAAATGTCTATTTTCCTTTGGTGTATGCTTATTCCTTGTCTGTTATGTTAATTGCTTACCTGCGCCCTCCTCCTGGGTGAGTTAGTTTGCAGTAAATGCTCTGGGACACTGCCTTATTTTGGGCCACTTAATATAGTTTGAGCTGAATCTGGTACTAGTGTTAATAATACTGCTTTAGATGTATTTTTCCCTGAAAATTATGGATCCTTTATTAACTCCAAAGGCATTATTCAGGTATATGCAACAATTACTCTGTAGTAGATCCCTGTCTGAGATCAGGTTTTTGAAATTCTCCCGTTCTTTTTGCTGCAGATGGACAGAGCTTCAATTCTTGGTGATGCAATTGAGTATTTGAAGGAGCTCCTTCAGAGGATTAATGATCTGCACAATGAACTCGAATCAACACCTTCTGGGTCTTCTCTACCTCAATCTGGAAGTTTCCATCCTTTGACCCCGACACCAGCTACACTTCCTTGCAGAGTCAAGGAAGAGCTCTGCCCAAGTTCTTTACCTAGCCCGAACAGCCAACCTGCAAGGGTCAGTTCTTTGAAGCCGCAAGCCTTGAAGCTTCGTTTTTATCTTGCAGAATTGGTTAAAATATTGGAAATTATGATCTGGAAAGAATGAACCCATGACCAAAAGTTCCTGATCTAGCATGCCTTCTTTCACTTGCAGCCTGTATCCTTGATCGGGAAACTATTTTGTCACCTTGAATTCAGGTTCACTAATTTTACTTTTGCTCTTGAATTATGCAGGTCGAAGTGAGGGTAAGAGAAGGAAGAGCTGTCAACATCCATATGTTCTGTGCAAGGAGACCGGGGCTTCTGCTCTCCGCCATGAGGGCTCTTGATGGCCTTGGTCTGGACATTCAACAAGCAGTCATCAGCTGTTTCAATGGATTCGCCCTGGACGTTTTCAGAGCTGAGGTTGTTTACTTCCTCATTTCCACCCTAATTGACAAAATTATCTTTGCATTATTCTCAGGCAGCCTATGCTTAGCCACATGGTTGCCAAGCTGATCACCATTAGTAAAACAGAATTGAGTGACCCATCTTGGGAAGGGAAAGCAAGGTCCATCTGGGCGGTTAGGACGGTTTCAAATATCTCATAACAACCTAACGAACAAGGCTGGGTCATTGTTCTTCCTGCTTATCGTGTGTTTTTCTCTTTCAGCAATGCAAGGAAGGGGTTGATGTTCTTCCGGAGGAGATTAAAGCGGTGCTGTTACACTCTACCGGGTTCCAGGGAGCGATGTAAAGGGAGGAGGAGAAGATGAAAGGAACAACGGGTGTAATCCAATCGGAGGAGGCAAACAGTAAATTTTCTCCGAGTGAGAGGAGTTTGTTAATCCTGCTGCCTCCTCCCTCGCAGGTCAAAACCGAACCGCTCTCAGAGCAAGCCCCGAGATGTGTGGTTCTTCGCAGAGACGTTTTTGTGTTTCTGGGCCATTCTCCCCCTTTGCCTTTTTCTCTTTCGCAGTGAAGAAGAACAGTCTGTTACTTGCAATTTTTAAGCTGTGAAAAATAATATAGTCGTCGTTTCATTTCATTAATTCTGTGGGGCATTTCATCAGATACGTTCTCTGCATCGTCGCTTTTTCGTGTTTGTAGGCGTTGTTCGCATTGAGTTCTGTGGGGCATTTCATCAGATATCTCGCCTGCATGGCTGCTTCGAACGTTATTACGCACTCGATTAATAATGCAAGCACCAACATTAGGAGGGAAGGGACTCGGAGTGGGGGGTTTGCTTTTTGTCCCCGTACGAGAAGCACACGTGCGGGTGTACGTAGTATGGTCAATGCAAACACTAGAGGGGGCGCCGTGGGGGTAAATCACGGGAGTCATGTTACGCGATCGTGGTTCAAAGATGGCGTCGCCGCGGGGGTCAATTTATTGGTCTGGGTCCAATTCAAACATAAATAGTCATCTTTTTTTGTTGAAATTGTTTTTTTAATTTTTTTCTTTTTTTAAAAATAGAATTTTACGGGTCTGAGGTTGTTGATTTAGAGATTTTTAATTTTTAACGATTATTTTTATTATAATATTATCATCATCATCATTATTAGTATTGTTTACTTATCATGCCTAACTCATTATAACAAGTACTTATATGATGCGATGCAAGGGTCAAAATTTGGTTTTTATTAATATCGTAATTTCAATATCTACTCATAATTTGAAATTTGACAAAAGAATTCAAAGAATATGGCATAGCTAATAATTAAAAAAGATCTCTGCATCGAATATTTATATTGTAATATATAGTAGAAGAAAACCCTATCAATATAATGGTTCCATGGTCTAGCGGTTAGGACATTGGACTCTGAATCCAGTAACCCGAGTTCAAATCTCGGTGGAACCTATTTTATTTTTTCATTCTTTGTTTATAAGAGATTACATAACTATAAGATTATTGTAATCGATTATATATCCACGTTGTTATCATCCCTTAATCTAAAAGATTTGTTAATATTTATTTCCTCAAAATTCTTGTAGATATAATTTAATTAAATTTTTTTTGTTGTTTGTTTTCTCAAGATGTGTGGTAATGCAAAACCTTTAAAGGATAACATTTAAACTTATGACACAAGAGTAAATAATATCAAAGAACTTAAAATATACATAATAATCCTGAGAATTGTCAAAGACGATAAGAAGTAAATGATTTGAAATATATTCAAAACAAAAGAACCCCCAGAGCTTCCCCAAATAATTTCACAAGTGAGGCAATTCAATTGGGGTAGGCACACCCAATTGAATAATGATGTTTGTAAATACTGTTTGCATACATTTTGGGTACACCCTTCACCATAGAAGTAGGGTATTAAAATATTTCTCTTGGGGGTCTCATTTATGCAGTGGGATGTACCTAAAATGTATGCAAACAGTAATGTATGCCTAACATTACTCCACCTAATTTTTGGGCTCTCATATCTTCTCCAGAAACAGCGAGCATCGAGGGGTGGTATGTAGTATTAGCCACAGCCATGGAGACATAGGAGCGGTAATTGAGTACTCTTACATCTGTCATACGTTCGGTTTGGAACGCTCCGGACGTCTCACTCCAGCCATGAAAGAAGCAGCAAGAAACTCATTAAACCAGATGTCTATGCTCCAACTTCTACAGAGATCATTATAATATTTGCAGACTAAGTAGGATTTAGAGTTCTGAAAGAAAATACTGAGAAAAGGAAACTTGGCTCGCGCACCAACATTCAACAGATTCTTGCCATACACTATTTGTATTGGTGTGACAGACGAGGAGAGAAAATGAGAGAATATAATCTATTTTGTATGGATGAGATAGAGACATTTTTTTGAAGTCTAGGTAACAATTGCAGAGAAGTCAAATATTCACAGAGAGTGTACAAATTAGTAGGGTGGAAACAAAGAATAAAGGATATTCAACTTGTCATTGCTTATGCTCCGGTCTTCTATCCCTTAAAAAGGTATTTAATCTCACAATCCCAACAATATTGAAGGTATTGCGGGTACAACTATGGTATCATTTCAAGACTCTTCCATAAGAATGAAAGCTTATGAGGCTGGCCCAACAAAATTTGACCTCCACCAAAATTGGAAAAAGTTGCAAAACACAGGCTGCTCAGTGGAGATAAATTTGTACTATGAAAGATAAATTGTCCAAAATTCAGAACTAGCTATCCATTCTTTGCAAACAAAAAAAAAAACAACTAAATCAAAGACCAAACATGTTAACTATTTGAGTATCTCAAGGCTCTGGTAAATAAGATTAATCATTCACTACACATGTAGAGATAATAACAGAAAAGAGCCATACTAGGATTCATAATTACTGCTATGAGGAAAAGCAGCGGAACAATACTACATGATAAAACGGTGTGTGACACATATCTACTCTAGTCTCAAACTATCAAAACATAGCATTAAAATGAACCATTTTCCATTTGAGGAAAAATAGAACAAAAATACATAAAGAGAACTGATTTGACTACTTGGACCAACTTTCTTATGCCTCTCAATCAGCGGATCTATTTGTTATGCCTCACAACCTCAAAAATCTGTGTCATTATCTCAACAAGTCCATTGTCTACGGCATGAACCAATTGGGATATTATTGCAAGAGGCATTCAAGATTTCTAGTCTCAATTTTCTCACACAGTCTCAATGCTATTTTGCCTGCAAATATGCCAACGAGCTCTTAGAGAAGTGGCAACATAGACTGCTAATGGAATGAATTTCTTGTTGCTTCGGGCATAACCTAGAAAATTATTATGTAGTTTGATCAACAATCCTACATAAACAACCCAAAGAGAATTTGATAACCAGTTGTATAAATCAACAACTCTGACTATCTCAAAGTGGCTTCTCAAGTCAACATTATTAATCGTGCATCATGTGTTGTCATTCCCATGGATGACTCTATAGGTGTAAAATGATCACCTTAAAAAAATAAAAGACAAAAACAGATGAGCATGAGAGAGCACGAGAGAGAAAGAGAGAGGCAAAAACAGAGAGAGACAAAGGTACCTCCTGGGACCTTGCAGAAACCCTACCATTATGGAGAACATACCAGCACTCTAAAAATTTCTCAAACTTATACACCTAAGATGCTCAAGGAGAATAGATTCTAACTTACATAAGGCACTTGACTGAAAAAAAAACAAACGAATGAAACTACATAAGGCACTGAACTGAGGATAAGATAGACAAATGAATGAGACATTCCAAACAGAAGAAATTCTCTAATGAGAACTTAAACAAGGTGTAACACAAAGACAAGAAAAGAAATGAAAGGCAGGTGTCAGCGATATTTCTCAGCAGTGACATTTCCATGTTTTCGTAATTGTTGTTGGGCTAAGTTTTGCCATAAAAAGTATGGGCAACTTGGAATCCGGGATAAAGATGGAATCCATGGAAGTCGAGGAAGGACATCAAAATTAGAGCAAACGATTACACACCAAAGATTGCAACACAAACTGGATTTAGAATGAATTACAAGAAAAATTGATTCAAAGAAACTCGACAATGTGTATCGTAATTCTACAAAAACTAAGTATTCATAGCATAAAGAAACTAATTTTGATGATTTTATTGATCTGTGATCATATATTTATAAACAAAGATTTCAAGTTCAGTGAACTAAAATAACAAAGGTTACAAATCAGATGGGGATATGTTAAGATTTTGAATAAAGAAAGAATAGGATTTTAGAAAATATGAGAAAAGATATGGGAGATAAGAATGGCGAACTCAGTAGAATATTAATTGATTTAAACATTGGTAGGACTATAGACACCACCAATTTCCACATTGGTATAATATAGTCCGTTTTGGGTCCAAGCCCGCACGAATTTGTTATTGGGTTCCACTCAAAATGCATCTCACCAATGAAGATGGTGTTCCTTATAAACCTATTATATTCCTCACTTCTAGGTTTCTAGCGAACGGGGAATTTGTTTGTATACCCAACAATCCTCCCTCGAACAAAGTTCCACCGAGCATCCCCCCAACAAAATCATCAATCCATCTTCTTCGAGTACAACTCAACTCGAGATCTCCTTATCCTTGCCCCAAACCCAAATCCTCTCCACCAGAGTGCATTGCTTGTCTTGATAGGCTAATTACGGATCCATGCGCTCGATAATCAGGGTTCACCACCTTTTCATTCGACATTCTTAGGATTTCCTCCACATGGCTAAGTCCGAGGCATGACTCTGATACCATTAAAATCAACTACTTATGGCACTAATGGATTGTATGTAGTAGTTTGGGAACTCAATATCTGAAATTACATTTGATTTTAACCATTATTTTAATAAAATGCTAGGCTAGTATAGATATCATCATGAGTCCGGGCATTACTCCGATACCACCAAAATCAACTATTTATGATACTCATAGAAGATATGTAGTAGTAGGTAACTCAACTTTTTGGAATTGCATCTAATCCTAACCATTCTTTGAATCAAATGCAGGGCAAGTACAATTAACACGATTGCAACAACAACACGATCAAAAGAGAAAATTAAAGTCCTTACAAGAAGGAAAATTAACCCATTCCAAGCTCAAGAAGCAAAACATTGCATCATCCTACCCTCATATTCAATTACTCATACTCATGAGTGGAACACATTCTTAGCACCTTGTATCAATTCATCGAAATTGTTGTCTTAGAGGAATCATATGTTACTTGAAGTGGAAAAAAACAAAATGTGAAAGTAATGTAAACAGTGGAAATCCATTATACAAGTTTGTTGGAGCCACATGCCCTTTTTGTGAATACTGATTGGAGGATAGCTCCAGACACCAATGCCCCTGTTCTTTATTACAAAATGACTTTTTTGAGGCATGTGGCACATGAGAACTTAATCTCAACATCACGGTTTGCTTCAGCTGTTTCTCCCACTGGAGTTTGTTTTCAAACTCTGTTAGCAAAAAACCAATTGAAACCCACAAAAAGGAAAAATACATACAGTCAAACCAAAATAGTCTTCTTTTCAAGCTCAATTCACTATATAGCTAATTTAACTTTTCAAACTCAAACTTTTTGTCAGCTAGCAATCCCCCCAATGACATTACTGAGAAATTTAAAAATCGAAGCACTTGTGAAGGAGGCCAAGGCATACAATGAATAATGTAGAAGCTCATGCATTGGTGTCGCACTATGAAAATGGGCAGATAATTTCATATGAGGGTCCATTTGACATAATAAAGAAAAAGCAGAGGCCATGGCCCAAAGTTGAGTTGGATAAAGAGATAGAGAGGGTATGGAGACTTCTCATGTGAAAGGAAGGAGAAGAAAAAACAAACAAAGTGAAAGTACAATGGTGGGAAACACAATGACAAGTCTTTGGGGTGGTGGGAAACACAATGACAAGTCTTCAAGGTGGTGGGAAACATAATGATAAGTCTTCAGGGGATAGGTAAACTCCTTCATAGCCTGTATACACCGTGTACAACGTACCATCTTTTTTTTTCTTTCCCTTTGAGGCTACATTGATGCATATTGAACCTTCCGATCACACGTCGTTCTAACACAAGTTTTGCTATTTACTTGGGTCACAACTGCTATTTTTTATGCCAATGTTTTGTTATGATAACGTGAACTCAATCTTCTTCACCTCAAATCCGGTTGTTCATGGTTTGAGCAAGCATATTGAGCTCGATATACACTTCATCAGAAAAACATTTGTCGTTAATATATTTACTCTTAAATACATTCCAAGTAGTAGTCAACCTGCTGAACTAAACTCAATGTCGTGGCCCCATATTGGGTTTGTGGGAGGGTGTTTAAGTAGTAACATTTTACTGAGTCTACCACTCTTATTCCTATATATTCTCTCATATCGTCTAAAATCATATTATTTCCCTATTCAAGCTTTTATCGGTTCCTCATCTAACCCATCACATTTGCTATTCAATTTACTGAATTTGTAATATTTGTATATAACTTGATGAAAAAAATTAATAAAATCATCAACAATTAGTTTCCATACATGGTATCTCCTACACATGTACCACATGGGTGGAGGCCTACATATGTGTACTCGCTTGTATACCATATACAATTGAGTATGAGATCTATCCAAAAATGACTAGCCGAAGTTAGGAAATCGGATTCCCATTAATAAGTCTGGATCGTTTCCACACGTATTTGAATGTGGGACTAATCTTTATGTAAAAGTAGTTACTATTCTACTTAGTCTACCGTTCTTATTTCCATATCTTCTGAAATTATATTTTTTCTTTATTAAAACTCATAATGGATCCTCATCTGACCCATAAACTTTATTATTTTAGTTCACTGAACTTTAAATCTTTGAATATAAATATCTGATCGAAGCTTAATAAAATCATCGATAGGTTCCTTACATGGTATCAGAGGTATTCAAGAACCAGAAATCTATCAATTTTTCTCCATTTCATTATCAATAGCATTTTCGTCTAATATGTTTTCCTCTACTTCCGACCAAACAAAAAACCCACCCTTTTCATGTTGTTAAAAACATATATTAGGAAGTATCCCTCAAACTCTCAGCAGATAACTTCCTAATCTGGAAGGTGCAAATTCTCTTCTTTCTGCGAAGTCATAATCTTCTTAGACTACTGGACGACAACCTCCTACAAACTGCATCCTCTCAAAATAATATTGCAAAAAAGAAATAATTGGATCAAATGGCTCTTGGATGGCTCCTCTAATCGCTCTCCGATGTTTTTCTCCCACAAATGGTTGACAAACAGACTACCCATGACATCTGGACAACCTTTAAAGAGATTTACGGGACCGTCACTCGTTCTCGTATACAACAATTAAAGATAGAACTTCACACTCTGCAACGTGGCAGCAAGACTGTCCACAATTATCTCATCCAGGCAAAATCTTGTCTCAAGCACTGGCCAGTGCTGGCAATCCCGTGGTTGATGATGACCTGGTTATTCATACTATTTGGGGCCTCAGTTTTAATTCGATCCTATTGTGGCCGTAATTGACTCCTAATCTTGTCTCAAGCAGCCATGACTCTTATCATCGACCTTTGGTAAGTCACGGATGCTCTTCGGGCAATCATGGAAGAGGTCACAATCAATCTTCTTACAACCCGTCTGATAAACCCTCCGTTGTTTGTTATCATTGCAGCCACTTATACCACATGGCCAACTACTGTTGATCCCCTGAGAATGTTCTCCAGACCTCCACTGCACTTTTAGCTTCCTCCCAGCTGCCCCACAGATGGACAATTGGTTTTTAGACTCTGGACCATGAATCTATCCTCGTCTGCAATGGTCAATGCCTCTCAATTTCACAAACTGGTCAAACTTCTTTAATTCTCTCCTCTGGTAAACATGCTACATTTTCTAATTTTTTGGTTCCAGAGATTCCTAAGAAATTACTTTTTGTTTCTCAACTCTCACATGCTAATAATTTTGAGGTGGGTGGCCGGCAGAGAAAGTGGGGTGAAGAAAGGATTTTTTTTATTGTGAAAGCTTTTTTCTTTTATCTAATTTTCTTTTTGCAAAAGCTTTCACTAGAGAAGTAGAAATAGCAAAACTATAATAGGTCTGGTATGAAGAACCCCTTTTGGATGTATGATTGTAATATTTTTTTCTCTCTAAGATCCCTTTTGGATTTGAAACAATAAATAAAGAGACTCGAAAAATCTGGTATACATTAAAAAAACATATGGCTGATGACTCTGCTCCTCTCACTTTCTCTCGTCCGTTTTAAATAGGGGAAATACATTAAATAACCTTCCTTTACTACTGATTGGTTCAGGCCTTATGGTGTACTTTCATTTACTCTAACACAAAAAAACCATAATTAAGCAATTTGAGCAGAAAGAGAGAGCGAGGGATATTTTAATGAAGGGAGAAATTTTTAATATGACGTGGCCCTGATATTAGGCCATGTGGTGCAACTGTCTTGTCCGTTATATTTTGCAAAAGTGTACATTTCTTCCAATCCCCATTTGTGCTCTACTTGGCAGCGAATTCAGGAGACAACCAAAAACAATGGAGTCACTGATTTTGAGTCAATTATGGCTACAACGATCCCAAATAGTATAAAGAACAAGATAATCGTCGTCCACTGGTTTGCCAACACTGACCAGTGCAGAGAGAGATTTTGCATGGATGAGATAGTCGTGGGCAATCTTCCTGCCACACTGCAGAATGTGAAGTTTTGTCTATAATTGAAGAATACGAAAACAAGTAACATTCTTGTAAAGCTCTTCAAGGGTCGGCTAGGCATCTAGTCGTGGACAATCTTACTGCCACACTGCAGAATGTGAAGTTTTGTCTATAATTGAAGAATAAGAAAACAAGTAACATTCTCGTAAACCTCTTCAAGGGTCGGCTAAGCATCATGGGTAGTCTCTTTGTGAGCCATTTGTAAGAGAATAGCATCAGACAGTGACTAGAGGAGCCATTCGACAACCATTTGATCCAATCGTTTCCATTTTGCAATATCATCTAGGGAGGATGTGGGCTGCAGAGGTTGCCGTCCAAGAAGATTATGACTTCAATGCCCTTTGGGAGAATTTGGAGGATAAAAAGTTACAGGAGGCCCTAATACCCTGTCTTGTCATCATTTTTTTTTTTTTTTTTTTTGGGAAGGTATCTCCCTGGTTCTATCTCGATGGACTGCTCTTCAGATGGCTATAGAAGAGGAATTTTAAAGTTTTGGGCGGCAGGGATTTTCTCGCCAGAAGTCTGATCAGCTCGTATCGGACATTCTCAGCTGGTTTGCGCAGACCCAAGGTAGTGTCATTTTCGCTGATTTACGTAGTTTTTCATGTGCAGCTTTGGAAGCTTAATTTGGGAAGAAACTGGGTTGTTGCCTCTGTTGCCAATACAGATGAGCATACAGACTGATTGAGAGTATTTTCTTTGTCGCTTATCATGTGTATGTGGATATGTATATTAGGATGTTAATTAGTTGTTAGTTCTCGCAGAGACCCATTATATTGATGACTTAGAGAATATTCTGGACGAATGCATGGTTCTGTCTTTCAATACAGAAATTGAAGATGGCAGTGTAGAAGAGGTATCTTTCTTTTTTGGGATTTAGGTTTTAGTCTGTTAATTGTGTTATTTTGGTTATGGTCTTCTGGTTACAAGCATTTTTGTAATCAGATTACAGCAAAGTTGACAAGGACAATTCAAATAGTCTGTTATATTGGTTTTGATGCATTTATTCAACAGTCAGTGAAACATCATGTTTAAAAGTCTAGAAATTCTCTTTTAACGGTAGATCTTTCATCTTTAAAATTTCTAAATTAAAATCTAGAAAGATGTGTCACCATAAACTTCTCTGATTGACAAACATCACAAACTCGTCACATATATGTCCTTCGTCTTCTTATAACCATACCTGCTTCTTACCTGGGTGTGGCTTGTTGAAATGGCTTCAATTTGATCTCGTGATGAGCTTTTAGTGTCCAATCCTTGTACTCTCCAGAAAATGAAGAGAACTACTGGTGCTTCTTTTATAACCCGATTTAGGTAAGTTAATCCTGCAACAATAGCACTAAGCTAAACTGAGTAGGCTTGAACAAATCTTCTTATAATTCCACTTCAATTTGATCTAGCTTTTTCTTTAGAAAAAAAAAATCCTAAAGCTTGAATTTACATCGAACTAGCTTTGTCAACTTCAAGTTTGGCTTTGAACGGAAGTTATCAATATTGAGTATTTCAAGAATTTATTTTCGGTTCAGCTTGGGCAAAATTTATCTAGATCAGGCATCAAACTCACTAGCATTGCAAGCGGGCAGGAAGGGAGGGAGGAAGGAAGGTGTAGCCACCTGGTTTTAAACAATCACAGACTATGATATACTAAAAAGTTCTCGTGTACATTAAGTTTACTTAAGCATTGTTGATCGTAGTGGTTTATACTGTCTGAAAAATCAATTTTTTACCTTTTTTTTTCTCATTTCTCATATTCAGATAGCTGAAAAGTTGATGATAATGCATGAAGACTGTCTTCAAGGGAATTTTGAATCCATTGAAAAACTTAGGAACACATGCCCCGTAAATGGCGTTTCTCAAAGCAGACAGGTAATCTTTTCTTTTCTCCTCTGAGATGAAAAATTTTATTTTGCACTTGTAAACAGTTGAGAGAGAGAGAGAGAGAGAGAGAGAGAGAGAGAGAGAGAGAGAGAGAGAGAGAGAGAGAGAGAGAGAGAGAGAGAGAGAGTGATCCGTATACCGATGATTTTTATTTGTATTTGGTATTGTTGTTTTAGGTCAGTTGTTTTGGGTCGTTGATGGAAATGGTGATAACAATTCTGACGAAGAGGATTCAGCGATGGCAGTTGATTTACCAAAACCTGGTGTCCCGTTCTAGAGTCAAAGCCAAAATAGAACCGGAAAGTGTAGATGATGGTTGGACTGTTGTTCCCTCAAGAAGAAACATGAGCAAAAAATGAGGTCAAGAGCTCTCAGAAAGCTAGGTTTTTTGTTTCTGAAAATAGATAGCTAAGTTTTTTTATTGTGTTAGTATACCACTAATGATATCATAACTATGTAAACCTCTGAAAACTGGTTACTTTTGATATCATGTTCACTCTCCTTTTATTGTCCAAATTGTGGAAAAAGAAGTCTCACTATGAGCATGGCATGGCCTTTATTACTTAGTATGTACAATAATCTAATGTTTTGTACATATTATAGGAGCCCACAGCAAGACAGTTGATATCCCTATAACCCCACTGCTTTTCTTTGAATTCCTAATGACTTTGTGTAAAGGATCAAATCTCTAAGGAAAAATGATATAAGTACTTATTGGTTTTACTTTGAGGTTTTACATCTTGACGTAGCCACATAGTTGGCGGTCTAGTTAAAAAAAAATGTAGGGTTTACGGTTTACCTATAGAATAGGTAGATAATATTTTTTTAGAAAGAAAAATTTTATCTTGGAGTTTATCACTTATCTGGACTATAATGTAGATGCCTTTTTGAAACCCATTTAGGTAAGGGTAATATGGTAAATTTATTTATATACATAGTTTAATCATAAATTATTAAATTTTCATATGAGTGGTGATACGAGCATTTCTAAATATTACAGCAAGAGTTTACATCTTGTGGTGTCTACGTTGCAATCCATGTAAGAGATAAACTAGAGATAAAATTGGCAAGATTTTTTTAATAAAATATTATTTTCTTATTCTATTGATAAACCCTAAACCCTAGATCTTCTCTTACTTGAACTTCTGATCACAATGTAAAAACCTCAAAGTAAAATACAAAAGTACTGATATCATTTTTTATCTAGAAATATGAGTGGTGATATGACGTAAAACCTCAAAGAGTAATACTATGTCTACGGTAAAGTGCAATTTTTGCATACAACACTTCACATGGCATTATTTTAATGTACTTGATTTTTACATTAAAATAATACCCGGTGAGGGGCTGTGTATATTTTATTATTCAACCTCAAAAGTAAAATAAGGCAGTACTGATATTATTTTTCATTAATATTTGATAAGAAATTATATGGTAATTGAGTAAAAGATAAAATAAAATGATTATTATATTTAACAAAAATTATAGTTAAAAACTTCAAATAAATTTGTAAGAAGTAAGATTTTTATTTTGAAGGTTTCGCTATTTTTCTAGAACAGGGAAAAAGCACAAAATGTCCTTGAATTTTAAAATGTACGAAGAACCCAAAACCAGCCCACCCGTGCTTTAATAAGAAAACTATGGTTAGTTGTTTGGGTCTAGCCCAATCATGGTCCATTAGAAACTCCGTTCAAGTGTAAGCATTTCGCAGGATGAAGGTTTTAATGAAGCCTTGCTCGAAAACCTAGCGGTAGCGTGCTCTGCTTTCAACGCCGTTTCCTGACAGTGTTTTATTTCGCTGCTTCTTCTTCCCGAAAGACAATTGAAGAGGAGCAGACGATTGTTTCCGCATAGTGGATATTTCCAACTATTTTTATGAATTTCAATAACGGAGGTGACCCTGTCCAGCCACAGGTTCTTACACAGGAGGCCCTTACCCTGTTGGGGGAAGGTATCTCCCTGGTTCTATCTCGATGGACTGCTCTTCAGATGGCTATAGAAGAGGAATGGGGCGGCAGGGATTCTCGCCAGAAGTCTGATCAGCTCGTATCGGACATTCTCAGCTGGTTTGCGCAGACCCAAGGTAGTGTCATTTTTCGCTGATTTACGTAGTTTTTCATGTGCAGCTTTGGAAGCTTAATTTGGGAAGAAACTGGGTTGTTGCCTCTGTTGCCAATACAGATGAGCATACAGACTGATTGAGAGTATTTTCTTTGTCGCTTATCATGTGTATGTGGATATGTATATTAGGATGTTAATTAGTTGTTAGTTCTCGCAGAGACCCATTATATTGATGACTTAGAGAATATTCTGGACGAATGCATGGTTCTGTCTTTCAATACAGAAATTGAAGATGGCAGTGTAGAAGAGGTATCTTTCTTTTTGGGATTTAGGTTTTTAGTCTGTTAATTGTGTTATTTTGGTTATGGTCTTCTGTTTACAAGCATTTTTGTAATCAGATTACAGCAAAGTTGACAAGGACAATTCAAATAGTCTGTTATATTGGTTTTGATGCATTTATTCAACAGTCAGTGAAACATCATGTTTAAAAGTCTAGAAATTCTCTTTTAACGGTAGATCTTTCATCTTTAAAATTTCTAAATTAAAATCTAGAAAGATGTGTCACCATAAACTTCTCTGATTGACAAACATCACAAACTCGTCACATATATGTCCTTCGTCTTCTTATAACCATACCTGCTTCTTACCTGGGTGTGGCTTGTTGAAATGGCTTCAATTTGATCTCGTGATGAGCTTTTAGTGTCCAATCCTTGTACTCTCCAGAAAATGAAGAGAACTACTGGTGCTTCTTTTATAACCTGATTTAGGTAAGTTAATCCTGCAACAATAGCACTAAGCTAAACTGAGTAGGCTTGAACAAATCTTCTTATAATTCCACTTCAATTTGATCTAGCTTTTCTTTAGAAAAAAATCCTAAAGCTAATTTACATCGAACTAGCTTTGTCAACTTCAAGTTTGGCTTTGAACGAAGTTATCAATATTGAGTATTTCAAGAATTTATTTTCGGTTCAGCTTGGGCAAAATTTATCTAGATCAGGCATCAAACTCACTAGCATTGCAAGCGGGCAGGAAGGGAGGGAGGAAGGAAGGTGTAGCCACCTGGTTTTAAACAATCACAGACTATGATATACTAAAAAGTTCTCATGTACATTAAGTTTACTTAAGCATTGTTGATCGTAGTGGTTTATACTGTCTGAAAAATCAATTTTTTACCTTTTTTTTTCTCATTTCTCATATTCAGATAGCTGAAAAGTTGATGATAATGCATGAAGACTGTCTTCAAGGGAATTTTGAATCCATTGAAAACTTAGGAACACATGCCCGTAAATGGCGTTTCTCAAAGCAGTCAGGTAATCTTTTCTTTTCTCCTCTGAGATGAAAAATTTTATTTTGCACTTGTAAACAGTTGAGAGAGAGAGAGAGAGAGAGAGAGAGAGAGAGAGAGAGAGTGATCCGTATACTGATGATTTTTATTTGTATTTGGTATTGTTGTTTTAGGTCAGTTGTTTTGGGTCGTTGATGGAAATGGTGATAACAATTCTGACTAAGAGGATTCAGCGATGGCAGTTGATTTACCAAAACCTGGTGTCCCGTTCTAGAGCCAAAGCCAAAATAGAACGGGAAAGTGTAGATGATGGTTGGACTGTTGTTCCCTCAAGAAGAAACATGAGCAAAAAATGAGGTCAAGAGCTCTCAGAAAGCTAGGTTTTTTGTTTCTGAAAATAGATAGCTAAGTTTTTTTATTGTGTTAGTATACCACTAATGATATCATAACTATGTACACCTCTGAAAACTGGTTACTTTTGATATCATGTTCACTCTCCTTTCATTGTCCAAGTTGTGGAAAAAGAAGTCTCACTATGAGCATGGCATGGCCTTTATTACTTAGTATGTACAATAATCTAATGTTTTGTACATATTATGGGAGCCCACAGCAAGGCAATTGATATCCCTGCTTTTCTTTGAATTCCTAATGACTTTGTGTAAAGGATCAAATCTCTAAGGAAAAAAATGATATAAGTACTTACTGGTTTTACTTTGAGGTTTTACATCGTGACGTAGCCACATAGTTGGCGGTCTAGTTAAGAAAAAATGTAGGGTTTACGGTTTACCTATAGATTAGGTAGATAATATTTTTTTAGAAAGAAAAATTTTATCTTAGAGTTTATCACTTATTTGGACTGTAACGTGGATACCTTTTCAAAACCCGTTTAAGTAAGGGTAATATGGTAAATTTATTTATGTACATAGCTTAATCATAAATTATTAAATTTTCATATGAGTGGTGATACGAGCACTTCTAAATATTACAGCAAGAGTTTACATCTCGTGGTGTCCACGTTGCAATCCATGTAAGAGATAAATTAGAGATAAAATTGGCAAGATTTTTTTTTAATAAAATATTATCTTCTCATTCTATTGATAAACCCTAAACCTTAGATCTTCTCTTACCTGAACCTCAGGTGTCACAATGTAAAAACCTCAAAGTAAAATACAAAAGTACTGATATCATTTTTCATCTAGAAATATGAGTGGTGATATGATGTAAAACCTCAAAGAGTAATACTATGTCTACGGTGGCCAAGTGCAATTTTTGCGTACAACACCTCACATGGCATTATTTTAATGTACTTGATTTTGGTGAGGGGCTGTGTGCATTTTATTATTCAACCTCAAAAGTAAAATAAGGCAGTACTGATATTATTTTTCATTAATATTTGATAAGAAATTATATGGTAATTGAGTAAAAGATAAAATAAAATGATTATTATATTTAACAAAAATTATAGTTAAAAACTTCAAATAAATTTTTCTAGAACAGCGAAAAAGCACAAAATGTCCTTGGAATTTTAAAATGTACGAAGAACCCAAAACCAGCCCACCCGTGCTTTAATAAGAAAACTATGGTTAGTTGTTTGGGTCTAGCCCAATCATGGTCCTTTAGAAACTCCGCTCAAGTGTAAGCAATTCGCAGGATGAAGGTTTTAATGAAGCCTTGCTCGAAAACCTAGCGGTAGCGTGCTCTGCTTTCAACGCCGTTTCCTGACAGTGTTTTATTTCGCTGCTTCTTCTTCCCGAAAGACAATTGAAGAGGAGCAGACGATTGTTTCCGCATAGTGGATATTTCCAACTATTTTTATGAATTTCAATAACGGAGGTGACCCTGTCCAGCCACAGGTTCTTACACAGGAGGCCCTTACCCTGTTGGGGGAAGGTATCTCCCTGGTTCTATCTCGATGGACTGCTCTTCAGATGGCTATAGAAGAGGAATGGGGCGGCAGGGATTCCCGCCAGAAGTCTGATCAGCTCGTATCGGACATTCTCAGCTGGTTTGCGCAGACCCAAGGTAGTGTCATTTTTCGCTGATTTACGTAGTTTTTTATGTGCAGCTTTGGAAGCTTAATTTGGGAAGAAACTGGGTTGTTGCCTCCGTTGCCAATACAGATGAGCATACAGACTGATTGAGAGTATTTTCTTTGTCGCTTATCATGTGTATGTGGATATGTATATTAGGATGTTAATTAGTTGTTTGTTCTCGCAGAGACCCATTATATTGATGACTTAGAGAATATTCTGGACGAATGCATGGTTCTGTCTTTCAATACAGAAATTGAAGATGGCAGTGTAGAAGAGGTATCTTTCTTTTTGGATTTAGGTTTTTAGTCTGTTAATTGTGTTATTTTGGTTATGGTCTTCTGTTTACAAGCATTTTTTTAATCAGATTACAGAAAAGTTGACAAGGACAATTCAAATAGTCTGTTATATTGGTTTTGATGCATTTATTCAACTGTCAGTGAAACATCATGTTTAAAAGTCTAGAAATTCTCTTTTAACGGTAGATCTTTCATCTTTAAAATTTCTAAATTAAAATCTAGAAAGATGTGTCACCATAAACTTCTCTGATTGACAAACATCACAAACTCGTCACATATATGTCCTTCGTCTTCTTATATAACCATAACTGCTTCTTACCTGGGTGTGGCTTGTTGAAATGGCTTCAATTTGATCTCGTGATGAGCTTTTAGTGTCCAATCGTTGTACTCTTCAGATAATGAAGAGAACTACTGGTGCTTCTTTTATAACCCGATTTTGGTAAGTTAATCCTGCAACAATAGCACTAAGCTAAACTGAGTAGGCTTGAACAAATCTTCTTATAATTCCACTTTAATTTGATCTAGCTTTTTCTTTAGATAAAAAAAATCCTAAAGCTTGAATTTACATCGAACTAGCTTTGTCAACTTCAAGTTTGGCTTTGAACAGAAGTTATCAATATTGAGTATTTCAAGAATTTATTTTCAGTTCAGCTTGGGCAAAATTTATCTAGATCAGGCATCAAACTCACTAGCATTGCAAGCGGGCAGGAAGGGAGGGAGGAAGGAAGGTGTAGCCACCTGGTTTTAAACAATCACAGACTATGATATACTAAAAAGTTCTCATGTACATTAAGTTTACTTAAGCATTGTTGATCGTAGTGGTTTATACTGTCTGGACAATCAATTTTTTGCCTTTTTTTTCTCATTGCTCATATTCAGATAGCCGAAAAGTTGATGATAATGCATGAAGACTGTCTTCAAGGGAATTTTGAATCCATTGAAAAACTTAGGAACACATGCCCCGTAAATGGCGTTTCTCAAAGCAGACAGGTAATCTTTTCTTTTCTCCTCTGAGATGATAAAATTTTATTTTGCACTTGTAAACAGTTGACAGAGAGAGAGAGAGAGAGTGATCCTTATATTGATGATTTTATTTGCACTTGGTCTGGTTGTTTTAGGCCGTTGATGAAAATGCTGATGACAGTTCCGAAGAAGAGGATTCAGCAATGGCAGTTGATTTACCAAAACATTGTATGCCCGTTGTAGAGCCAAAGCCAAGGGGAATGGCTGTAGATGAACCAAAGGAAATAGAAGCTGAAAGTGTAGATGATGGTTGGACTGTTGTTCCCGCAAGAAAAAACAGGGGCAGAAAATGAGCTTGGTCTTTTTATTGTGTTTGTTTGCTGCTAATGATATCATAATTTGAAAACTAGTTACTATATATCTCATTTTTGCTCCTTGTCCAATTATGGAAAAAGTTTTCTCACAATGAGCCTGGCACGGCCTTGATTGCTTAGTATTTGCGATAAACTCATGTTTTATTACTTGATATTGCTTATTTTCTTTTTGAATTCAATGCGAGTCATCACCCACATAACATAGTGTAAAGCATCATCTGTTGACTCGTCACACTTTGGCAGAACTTTTTGTTCGCATAGGACCACCACTCTTAAGACTTTCCACGATTCACTCTTAGGTTGCTGCTCCCTCGTTATTGTCCTTTGCAGTTTTGTGTGTACAAAAATAATAACAAAAGCTCCTAAGGCTTTTAACAAAATTTCAAGAAAGTACCGCGCCATAAACACCAGCACCAGCACGTAAGCGCCACTATTATGTCGGGTCAAAATAGAGTCCACCACCGTATAAACTACAGATTAATTAAGTCTCGGCAAAAAAGTAATGTGCAGTACAATGAATTCAGTTTACTTTGCTCAATCCTTTGTACTTGTCAAGCAAATTTTATCTGCAACATGCAGCTACTTCACCAAATTTTCCCATGTCTTTTATTCCCACACTAAGTTGCTACAATGCTTTTCTTGTATTTTTGGGCGTTTTTTCAGTACTAACTTTTTTAATTTCTTCAAAAAAAAAAAAAGTTGCTACAATGCGAAAACCTCAGGAGGTCAGAGCATACTTTGCAGCAGAGCCACAACCACCCTGATGAGAAGGCAAACGATGGCATACTCTTTCAGAGTCATATTTTCGCATATCTGTTATTTATTTCTGGTACACAGAGAAGAAAAGTTGAAAAGGCAAGATGGTAAAATGCAGATCTCCCAAATTTTCATTCTCCAACATGGAGACCATCCTGCAGTTAGTGGGTACCAATGACTCAGTTCCTACTATACCCGACACAACCACTAACTGGCATAACAAGCGCAAGCATTACAAAGTGGATCCAGTTTTCTAGACTCCACCATATGCGTTCACATCTGCAAGCTAATCTTCCAGACTTCCAACAGTTCCAACCCCCTGCAGACCTTTTTAGATATTACTTGCTTTTCCATTTTTCGATCAACACCAGCAGCTTTTCTCCACAGTTTTATTTTCATATGAACATGGTGTTTGGCTTTTTTCTGCATTTGAATTATGCACCCAGCACTTCTTTTAGGACATTTCTAATTTCTTCTCTTCTTTAATATCATTCACACAACTTCGTTGTCCAAAGAGCAACAAACAATCCAATTTCCAAAATAACTCACTGCAACAACTTCTAAAAATGTCATAATAAAAAATGACATTTCTAATAATAAATACGTTGCCTGCAAACTTCAATTTCCAAAATTTGCAACAACTCGACACTTCTTTTGGGAACTCGACTAGTGTCATCACTTTTTTAATATAATTCTCATAACTCATTCTCCAGAGATCAAAACTCAGCAGACACTTTCCACAATAAGTCGCTCAATAATAACTAAAAATGTGAAATGCGGCCAGCAAACCTAGTAATTGAAAGCAAAATTTCTCTCAACAGCCATCTGCTCACCACCTCCAAACCCCTCAATTCAGAAGCAGATTGGATTTATCCTATATAAATCGCCCGAAGTTTCAATGCTGACTATAGACAGTGCCAGTGACATGAATCTTAATTTCTTTTTTCTTATTTCAAGAAATAGTTAACAGACATTATTCAAGTAAGCAATATAAGAAAAATTAAAAAGCCATTAAGCTGATCTAGAAAATCTGGTGCCAGCATGCCATCTTGAAGGTGGTGTTTGATCCCTTGACCATTTTTGTTTGTTATAATAAAATGAACAACAGCAGGTATAATGGGATAGGCTTGTCAGACATCAAGTAAATCATAATACAGAAACCCAGCATTTAAGAAAGCAACCTTGAATACAAATAGAAAACGAAACAATAAATGGAGAAGTGATTTTTATACAGAAATAACAACCAAACGCCAGAAAAAATGGAAAAAAACCATCTGATAGCAGAACAAGAATGATGGTCTAGCCTACCGAATCTCCCAAGACTCCAAGCAACAGGAAACCAAGAAAAGCCTAAGTCTTGCTCGTCCTTCTAAAGCTCCCAATAACAATCCTTCCAAAACTAAATAGAGAATTGCAACCCAATATGTAAAATATACAGATGCCAAAAGGAACCACAATCTAAGAAGCATATGGGGGTGACAACAGTGGTATGCTGTTGCTAGCCTTCCCCAGGGACTAGTTGAGGTGTACACAAGCTGACCTAACAGAAAAGGAAAAACGACCAAATTGGTGATAGAAAACTCTGCGAACAATGGTTAATTATGCTGCTAAGACACCAGATGAGTAAATCTTCATTCCCAAGGACACTTAACTAGGAATCAATAAAGAAACAAACCAAACAAACTGTTATCTTCAATAATCACCAGCACCTCTAGGCACACCTGTTACTCACCAAGAACAAACAGTCTCTTAACTGCCAACATACAGAGAGCTTCTATTGCTCCTTCATCCACAGTTTCCAAATAGGCCAGTAATTAGGAATTACAACAAAACTTGGTCAAGCAAAGCGAATTAAATATATAGTTCTTACATGTTTTTCTTAACAAACATATGAAACAAATACAGAATCCAAACAAACAATAAACGAGCAAAAAAATTTAATTACAACACTCGATCCTCCTTCCAATCTTCCTCAACCATTAAGTGTAACAATCTTCAGTGGTTATGACACAGAACACAGATGCTTGCATTGATCATGAGTAAATGAGAAACTCAGCTCTTTTGCCACCTTCAACACTTCTCTTTGCAGAGAAATTAATAAAACATAAAGGTGAGCAACTTTATTATATAGAGGTTCTTTGAAAAGAAGAAATATGGTCCAAGTTGTTAAGAGAATTATAGTAAAGCCTTTGAATCAATTTTGAGTGCTCATGGGGATACAAAGACACCTGCCAGTAAAGAAGGCAAATGTCAATTTTTTTGCATGTCTTGTGTTCAGTCTAATCTTATTTAGACTTAAAGCACCAAAAATGTCAGATCCTTTTATAAAACACTTAAGTTCTCAAGAACTTTTGAAATCCATACACTTTCTTCTGTGCCTTCCACATGATGGTCAAAGTACCAGTCATGCAATGTGATAGTTCCAGTCGTGCAACAAAATCCTCACAAAATCTATGATGATGAAAGAACTAGACATGTAACAGAATCTTCGTTACAGATTAAAATGTGGCAGAAAAATATAATATAGAATTTTTATGCAGAAACACGTGAGACTATCATTTGTTGTACAAAGTTCATGACAGTAAATGACCATTTGAAGAGCTCTTCAAATATTCATTCAACGATCACTGCATTGACTATTGAAGAACACCAAAGAAAACGAGAGCACATCAATACGCATGTATGCTACTTCCAAAAATAGTATGGCAGACAACAGTATGTGATTCAAACTTGCAAAAATAACTCAAGTAAAGCACACGGCTACAGTGGCCGCCCATGGTCAATTCCGTGTTTCCTGGTCATTCGAGCAATGTGACACCTTGCCATCGTGTTCTGGAAACATCAAACTAGCCGATAGCCAGGTAGCCACAATTTCATATAAAACGAACTTCAGCAATAAAAGATCGTCCCAAAAGGACAGTTTTTTATACTATTGTAGACCAAAACTAAATACATCAAGGTATACAAAGGAGAGTAAAAAAGAGAAAGAAAGAAACTATTTGATTCCAAAATTTCTCAAAGTAAATTAAAACAAAAGCAAATGAGCACCAACCGTCTCGGACATGCTTCTTCTTTCTTTCCATGACCGATTAGGTTCGCCTCAATTGCAGTCACAGCACCAGAACGCCTCACGAGAAACCCCTTCCAAGCCTCTGGATGGCAGCAAACATTTTCCGACGGGACCCAACTGCATTTATCCCCATATCTTTCAAGTCCTCCAAAGTCAAAAGTGGCAGCACTTCCTCGTCCACTTCATGTATCTCAAACACTGGAGCATAGCGGCCTAATCCTAGCCCATTCAGCCACATCCGAACTCCATCATCGAGCATCCTACCGCGCTTATCACTTCCACCGTTTCTCTCGACACTGGTTCCACATTTCCAATCCCGACCATCCGTATTGTCTGATGGAACGTCCAATTCAACGGCCTCGTGCTCCCTACTCTCGGAAACCCTAGCCCTCATCAGCCGCCTATCAATGTTCTTGTCAATGCCCAAGTTCTCCTGGGAGCGAATTGGGCTCTCCCTCAACGGGCTCTCGGAGCCTTCCGGATCAAAATCCCTAAATTCCTCTTCCTCCCCACTAAGCTTCTCGTCGGCACCTTCAGCTCCTTCCTCTACTCTAGATACCCAGTTCGTCCTCGGCCGCTTCATCACACCTCCACCGCGCCTTCCCTTGGTTTCCTTAGGCTTCCGCAATCCTACCCCCACCATCGAATCCAAATTCCCCTCTGCAAGTCCCGTCTTTTCCTCGCCGTCTAGGGTTTCGTGACAATCCCCGTTCCCCAAAGTCATCAAAGGACGAGTCTTCGAACCCTTGCCCTGCCCTCCGAGCTCCTTATTCTGGTGCGCCCGGTCCCCCGGGAGGATTTTCCACTGCTTCCCCCTCCGAGCAAACGCATCGTAAGAGATTGCCGCCGCCGCAGCTGACTGCTCCCCGATATCCCCCAGCCTCACACTCGGGCGCCGCTGCCTCTTAGACCCCAACCCCGGCCCCGGATTCTCCGGCGGCGGCGGCGGCCCGTTCATCGCCTGTCCATCCGCCGGCAGCTGCAGCTCCGCCATTCTCCCCCTTTTATTCCCAATTCAAGGTAAACGGAACCGAAAACAAAACAGAAAAAGGAAAGAACAAAGATAAACTCCACCAAGCCAAACACAACACAACAAAACAGAACAAATCCGCTTCTTTTTCTTTTATCCCCTTCCAAAGGCAGCCCACCACTCCTCAGTTCTCCATCAACCCCCACCGAACTGAAATGGACTAAAGTTGAGAGCTGTACGGTCCTCGCTGCATCTCGGGGAACCCGAACGAACCCAGTGAAGAGTGAGCAGAAGAGTAGTAGAGAGTAGACTGTCGCCCGGTAAAAGCGAAAGAGAAGAACGAAAGGAGATGGGAGGAGGAGCCATCGCTGCTTTTTAAGGGCCCAGGACGTAACAGGCGTGGCACGTGTGAACTGAGGCCGTATAGGGGCTTTTTCGGTAACCTCGCTTCGTTGGTCAGATTTCGGTTGGTTATCTGGTATGCGAGTGGTGGGGCCCGTTTCGGGCAAAGTAGATCTGAGTTCATCACGTGTCCTACTGTTTAATGGAATTACTGAAATACCCCTTTCTGGTCTTTTTTATCTGGGTGGCATAGACTGTTGTTGAGTCATGACTCACTAGTCTTCTCCTCTCGTGGTTGGACCTGGTTTTGTGTTTCTCGAATTGGTGAGTCGCCACTCATAAATCATAACTGGGTTTAGAGGTGACAAATTTATCCAATTGTGAAAAAAGCACTAAATTTAGTACGTATTTGACCTTTATTTAAAATTTCATAAAACAAGTACCACTGTGAATGGTTACTGCAGATTTTTTTTGTCATAAATAATTGTCTCTACGTGAAAGTTGCTTTTTACTTACTTGTTGGATATTTGATAAGATCACTTTGGTATCCATTTACTACTGTAATGGCATCTTATATTGATATAATCATGACCTTATGTATCTTATTATATGATATTTTATTATATTAGATATTATAAGCATGTTTTATTATATTTACTATTATTTTTTAATTTTTGAGTTTGTTTTGGTTTCTGTTTATCTCACGGGTAAATGGGTAAATAAATTGAATCAGAATGAATAAATATATGAAATTTAAACACCTACTATAACTTTGGATTCTGGATTCTAGTAGTAATACCTTAGTCCTGACATAATGTGATATTTAAGAAAAATAAGTATATGAAATTTAAATAGTACACTGATCTGAGTCTTATCATCCACGTCATGATTAAACTTCAAGAAAGACCCCTTTTCAGTTCCCACATATCACATCGAGTTAACTCTGGGTCAAATGAGGGGATTGCATTGCCACTGGACAGCTAATGTGAATGGAGCTGATTTGACACTCAAATCCTTGATTCATTCAAGCCCTAATGTTATAGGGACTGGTTCTTGAAACAGCCTGCCCATTTCGAGGCAAAAATAGGGGAAGCAAGAGGTTCTAGCCTCTGTGGGAGCACAGGGAGGAAGGCCCCCTGCCCTCGTTCTTAATAACTAGAGGCAGGTAACCGAGGAAGGGGGAGGCCCCCCCCCCTGCTTTATGAATAAGAGGAGGGCAGAGACTTACCCTATACAAGATGCAACATTTAAACATGTCATACTGGTTACCCTAGGCAACACGGTAAGTAATATGTGAAACCCTGCTCATGAACGCATAAGATGCCTGTACAAATATTCAGTAATAGTTTGCTTCAACCAAAGGCACAATCACTAAGTTATGTACCATCGTCTGCAAAAAGAAATTCAAAGCGCACCCAGATCTGCAAGTCGGTACAAGAGACATTTATGAACGGTCCCTTTCAAACTCTCTACGTCCTCTCTCTGCAGAACAGCTCCCTGCTGGTCCTTTCTGGCTCACAAATCCAAGCTCATATAATTGTTGAAAACTGTCTAGTCAAAAATCAGCTTGCCATGATTACCTACCTGCTGTGGTATCTACAATCTGTTGTTGTTACTTTGTTTTCATCTCCCAGGGCGCCAACGTAGAACTATTATCACTCCAAAAGAGAAGCTATAGAAATGCAACAAGAGAATACTCATATGATACCCATACAAACAGAAGCTATTGAAATACTTTCAGAGTTTCTTGCTGTGTTGTCATTCAGGATGGATCAAATATCAACCTGAGTGAAAAGAACTTTTGGGTGATGCTTTGGATTGGATCAAGAGATTTAAATTTTCAATTAAAACTGCAGATTACTGTCTACGGACCTAGAAAATCCATACCCTACTATAATATAATTTGCCATTCTTTCTTAAAGATGAAGAGAATATACTTTCACCAAGAGAAGAATAGTACTTTCAGAATCCCCCAGTCCCAACTTCCATAAACAGTAGAATAAAGGAAGCACTAGAGGAAACATGCCAAGAGAATGTTACTGGATGTTGAGCCATTGATGGTCAGCTTCTCATAACTTCCTGATTAGTGTGTATTTGACTATTACAGTAAAAATGAATCACATGCACCAGCATATTAATTTGCTAATGCAAATAAAAAATATAATAAGAAATAATAAAGAGCTAAAAAATTCGAACTGCAAAGGTCACCCAAAGTTCTTGGGAGAGATGTCGGTTTCATCTTCTTTCCTTCAAACTACTGGATGAGAAGGTTAAATCTTCTGCAGACAGCATCATCAAACTTGGCTTCCATGTATATATAAGATGACCTTCACCATGCTATTTGGAAGACGAAAATTTATAAAAAATGATTTTACAGCACCAAGATGGTCGGATTGGCACTTGCTTGAACCTCTGCGTGAAATCTTTTCGTCCTATCCATCTGTGGCAAATCTCTATCAAGCTCAAAAAGCTATGTATGTGCACTCTTATCTCAAATGACTCATTTTGCAGCAGCTGTACATAGCATGCCCTGTCCAAGACTACGTTCTAGAGGATACAATGTTGCATAATTCACATACTTTTGGTGTTCAATAGCTTCCTCTCTGAGGCCAGGAATCTTTCTGCTCTCTGCATTGCTTCTCTTCTTGATAATTGAACAAGCACGAAGAGGGTCTGATGTCCCAGCTCCAACTCTCCTGTTAAAAGGAGCACAGAAAAGTTTTTCTGAATGGTGAAAATTTCGATTTTACTTAAATAAAACTCTTGTGGGGCATAAAAAAACAATTTCAGTCCACAAAAACTACCCCATAGAACTTTTACCCAAATTTACTAATGACTCCACCAAATACTGTCAGAAAGATAAAGCAAACAACCTATATTTATTTATATATTTCTTCTTCTACAAGTCGTCAAATGATTAGCAATTCTTCTTTCAGATCAACTTTTCACCAAGCTAATATCTTCCAGTGTAGTTATATACTATTCAACTCAAAAATTAGCCACAGAGACATCTTTTGGATTATCATAACCAATAAGTTTGAACTTCATCAAATACCCACTATCAGAGAGATAGACCAAGACCCTTTCTGAGGGAAACTAACTAAATAGATGTATTTCTTTGTCTTTCTCATATGTCAGATATCACATGTCACATGCAGGATGCAGCCACAACTGCACCTTTACCTACAGTCCTAGCTATAATTGTAGAAATATCGGCAGCAGGCCTCGCCAATGATATGATAGGAAATATACCATTAGGGGTAAAGATAAGCAAATTTTACCTCAACACTTTCTCTGAAGCAATTACTGCTGCACGAAGTGTACTCTTGCTGGGAAGCGACTTCACCTCTCGATTAAAATCTGCCCGCATTGGGGAATGAATCTTGATAAGCTTTAGAAAACCACAAACCTTGTACATTAGTAACTCATTGAAAACCAAAGGCCCAGTACCCAAATGAACAATTCGGGATAAGCTAAGCAAGAATTATGTTAAACGTACTCCAAGGCATTCCATCATCTGGTAGTAAGCCCTGCCATGTAATGGAGTGTGCCCTTTTCTAGACTCTGAGAAGTATCTAGTCCTGAGAAAACCAGCTTCCCAATGATAATGATGCTCAAAAAGTGAGTGTAATGATAACACAAGGCGTAAGAAAATTATTTACGGATGAAACAAGCAAGTAAAGGTGCCAAATTATCTACAGATGTAACAACTTAGCACCATTAGTTTTTCACTAGAGTTGTCAACTTACCATTCTTTGTAACCTGGATCAACAGTAAATCCATACATATCAACTGTATCACATATGGAGAGAGCAAATTCAAGAGCTTTGAGCCCAGTTCCTTTTGCAGCTGAACCAAAGGATGCACCCAGCATGAGATAGACAGGATTATTTATTGGAATTTCCTGTACAAGGGATAATGTCCTTGGTATCAAATAGAAAGCGTTTAAGAACCAGAGGCTTACAAGGACAAAGTCATCTGTATCAAACGGGTTTAGAACCAGTGGGAAGACAAAGTTAGACGTCTCATATTTTAACGTATAGCTACAGGTGAAAAGTATTTTCAACTTCAATCATCTAGCAAAAATTAATTCAAGTTTTTCTTACTACTAAAATGAATGTGGAACAAACTACAAACTATTATTGTTATATTTTAAAGATGCAATTATTGCCCTACAGATTAGTTGAAGCAATAAGTTGAACGCTCTGCTTTTTTTTTCTTTCAAGGTGAATGATTTTAGAGGCTTGATTCAGAAATTAATTATTTTTTATAAATGTCCTAGTGAAAAGGGATCATTAGTGAAGGTTGACTTATTTATTTCTGCAAATGTATAGCCTCTTCGTTTCAACAAGATGTACTCAGAGTAAACACCAAGAATTAGATTTCAACCAGCAATGAACTAGTAGACTAAGTCATGGAAAGCTATACACTCTGGACAGTTCCCTCTCCTCCATCCCCCCCCCCTCCGGGAGTTCATCAAACAAGTGCAACCATTAACTGGCTTGTAGAGATTGCATTAATGGAACATCCTATGGTTATAAAAAAACCAGGGAAATATTTGGGTAATGTAGTTGATTTACATGACTTCTACATTTATCAGGACAAAAGGAGAAAACCTTACCCTTCAGAAAAGAACTACAAGATAAAGTTTGGGAAGATCCTAAGCTTATAAAAAACTAAGAAAACTTTGGGGTAATTTAATAGATTTACAGAAATGAAGACTTTTGCATTACCAGGTTGAATTAAGAATGAGTTATGAAGTAAGAGTAAATTTGCCTTTTTCTGTTGGTTCTGACATGATTCCACTAAGTCAACAAAGACTTGGAACTCCCAAACTTACTCATAGCAAAAATCATATCTAGTTTTTATTCCAATATACACTACAAGAAGATAAAAGTGAGTAACAGAGAATCAGGATGCATGCATCTCATAAATTATAAACTATCACCGAGGCAAGTAAAAACTCACAAACCCGAATCATTTTGTTCATAATATCATGAATGGTGGTTTTAATGAGCAGGACCTCCTTCCGAGTTTCTGCAGAATGCATGTTTTGTCAAGCATCTTGAAGGGATCAGAATAGCCAGTAAGGAAAAAAGTGAATTATCATACCATCTAATTCCACAACCTTATCCAGTGCCTTAGCAGACCCTCTATTAAGAAGACGAAATGTAGATTTTTTACCAACATATTCGGTATAATTCTGCAGCAAGAGAGCCAATGTTGAACCGATGAACAAAATCAACCAAAATATTTGAAACATTTTGGTAAATCAATAAAACATGCTACAGGAAAGTGAGATACCTGGATTGGAGCACCATTTTCACGTATAACAACATCATAACTATCAATCTCATCTCCAAATTTTGTTTTCAGAAGATCCCCTGAATTACCTACCACAGCACATCGTGCAAATTGCCGTGGCACATATGGTGGGTATTCAGGAAGAACTGATGCAAGTTTTTCAGTGCACACATTCTTATTCTTGCAATTGTTGCTGCAATATTGGGTAAGAAACCCCAGGCAATTATCAGCACTATGTTAATTACAATGAGATGAAGTATATATTGGGTAAGAAACTCCAGGCAATTGTCAGCACTATGTTAATTACAATGAGATGAGGTATGAGATACTCACAGATGGATTCCTTTGTTGATCCTACGCCAAGCATAATCCTGCCACCCATTTGGCAAAGCATCAATGAACTCCTTGGTGAGTATTGTGGTACTGTTACGAACCTGCACCATAAAAATACAAGATACTTTCACCCACTGAACTCCGTGATAAGATAAAGAAAACTATAGCAGAAGAATAGGAAAATTCAATAGGTGATATCCAGAGGTGGTGATATCCAGAGGTGAAGTACCATTTAAGGCACTGAAAAGGAATTAGTGCTACCTGAATGAAGTACCAGTTACAAATGTTTCTGAAGATTACTGAGCAACAAAAATTTGGTAGGACAACTAAAAACAACAATTTTTATAAAATGAAATGAAGATGCAAAGAAGCTAATTGCATTCAATAAGCTAGTGTGACACCAGAATAGAAACATCACCTGTTCCCATGTTGCCAATGCTTCACAAAGGTTGAATTCAAACAATAAGCCCTCAGGTTCATTGGTTACTGGGTCCCTCTGTTGTCATTTGGTAGAATGAAAGACAATGTAAGAATTATGGAGCTGGTTGCACTACTTTCAAAACATTCTAAATTAGGAAAGAATAAAATGAGTCAGAACTTACCCACTTGGATACAGTATCACTAGGAAATTGTATGGTAATCTTGCAGTAATCACTTCCACTAAGAGCTTGTAAGCCTAACCCATTTGCCCTCTACAACATGACACAAGATTACAGCTTCATCATCACATCCGTAAGCCGTTCAATTATAATGAAAAAATCATCGTTAAACATTTACTTTTTCATCTCAAATCCGTAAGCCATTCATTTCCAATTGAAAAGAAAAAACATCAACAAACAACCAAGCCACTCATGCAGCATACGCTCAAATTATAAGGAACGACACGGCAAACAAATCGAATCAGACAAAAAAAAGCATAATATACAACTTAAGTTTAACAGAGAAGCATAAATCAATGACGAAATCATGGTTAAGAAGACCCATAATTTGGAAAATGGAAACACCACTGTCTAAGACTAACCACGCACTGCCTGAACTCGCTCTGTAGGGATTCCAGAAACCTCAAATCTTCTTCGGAAATGCCATCACCTACCAATCAAAACCATAATTTCAAAACATCAGTTCCTGACTCTGGCTATCGCAGGACGAATGCAGACAGAAGCAGAAATGGAGAGAGTCCTTTTCACTGCCACTGACTGTTCCAACATTAAACTGATTCACACGTTGAGAACTTACTAAACCCCGATAGACCAGTAAGATATATGCAAATTGCAGTGATTCCAGTCGTCAAAGCGATTATCAATCCCAGTTGCAAGATCCTCATGTAGTCGATTATTACAACTGATCCAACGTTGTTAAGACTCCGAAAAAATTACTATACATTGAAGTGGAAGCCGCAGATCATAGGATACAACTCTGAACGAGACATGCAGAATGACAGGCGACAGCGAAGAATTGAAGGAACGAGCCGGCATCGAGGCTCTTCAGTCTCCTCTTTTCTACTCCGGTCAGATCTGGACTGTGGAGCTCGAGATCGGGAAGATCCGAGAAGCAATACCACGAGTCAAGCGGATCTCCATTTCGGATCCTTGGTTTGGATCCGTCGGGTGGCTATTTGGAGAACCAGTGCAAGGGCCCGGGTTGGAAAGATTTAGGTCCGGACTGGTTTGGTCTTGGGCTTCTTATGAACATCATAGTTTACACCTCGATCCTCAACTTTCTATATTTAGCGTTTACACCCTGCAAAATATTAAAATTACACTTTCTCTTATATCTGGATTTTGTGATTAAGTCCTAAAAAAATATAGATGTGCCCTTATAAGTCATAAGTAACATTTTTGTAGTAAGACTAATTAACCCCTTTTAAAATATAAAAATCAACCTCATAAATAAGGAACAAATTTGCAATTTAATTTCATAAAATAACCACAAAAAGGGTGAAGATTTCACAAAAATCATTCATTTTAAGGTTGACCAAGATGTCCTATTCCTTTGAAAAGTAATAATATAATGTTACAGCAAAAAATTTCACGTGTCAAAATTTTGTAAATAGATATCTTTCATTAATTTCAAATATTTTTTATATACTAAAAAGTAAATTGAATTTTTTTGTTTGAATTAAACTTGACTTGGTTTGAACTTTGAAGAGATAAAGAAGTTATCCCAAACCTTCTTAAAACCAGGGTTTAAACCAATATTAAGAGAAAATAATACAAAAAGTTAGCATAAGACTTTTAGCACGTCTTTGACAACTAATCATATTTACTTCAATCTTATTCCATTACACTCCTACCAATTTACTTCTGGTTGTAATATAATATAATTTACTTGTTATCAAACCACTGATATAGATTTTAGTAATATTGTCAAGTTATAATTTAACCATCCAAAATTATCTAAACTAATCCAATTTTCTTCACCCATGTCATTTATATTTCACACCCTATTTAGCATTTCGAGAAGTATGAAAGGATATCCGCGTATTTTTACAAATTTTTCTGTTTGTATATTTATTCAAAATATTATAGAAATATTCCTGTAATATTTTATGCAAAAGTTAAATGCTCAGATCATTACATTTAGTGGAGAAAACCTATAATAAGTTAAGTACACTTATCTTGTTTTTCATAAATCATGGCTAATTTTAAGGTCGCCTCCATGGTAGGTTTTTTTTGAGTGTTATGAACAGTATTCTATTTATCTTGTGTTCTGAAAAACCTATATTTTTCTCAAAAATTTGCATTAAAATCACTTTATTTATGGTTCTGTTTTTGCTATTTTCAACTACTCACCAAGTTATATGTTAAGCCAAAACATTTTTTTTAGTATATCCTTGTTTCTTTGATTACAGAAAAGCAAATTGGTGGGTATAACTGATAACTTTCAACATACAATTAAGTTTGTCGAGTAATAAATAAGTACATTTATCCATCTTAAAACAAGTTAATTTTATTATTATTTTTAAGTATCAAATGTCAAAGAGGGTTGTCAAGATTTGATCAACCTGCCACTTCACTATTATTATTAGGAAAATGATATCAGTATATTCTGATTTTATTTCGAAGTTTTACATCCTGACGTGGCTGCATAGTTGGCGCTCTAGGTAGGAGAAAATCTAGGTTTAGGGTTTACCCATAGAATAGGTTGATAATATTTTATTAAAAAACTAAAATCTCACAAATTTTATCTCCATGTTTATCTTTTACTAAGCTGCAAGGTAGACACCACGATGTAAAGTCTTAGAAGTAAAAACCCACGATACTTATATCAACGTTCTTATTATTATTATTATTATTAAATTATAGTTATTATTAATATCATTCTAGGCAAGAGTGTGAGATATTGATTCCCTTGGAAATTATAATACATTTCATATACTGAAGTCCATGATTTAAAAATGGCCACCCGCCTACCCCAATATATAGTAGGTAGGAAGTAAGGACCATAGTCGCTCCAGCTCAATGATCAGGGTTTTCCATTTATCTGGTCCGCTCTCTGTGGGCCCCGGAGTTGGGCTGGTTAAATTCTGGCCGGGTTTCCTTCCCAAACCGCGTCGATTCACTAATATCTGCGCGCTACGAACCGGGTTCTACGAACTTGGTCGAATCATTCGGATCCGGTTCGACGTCCCGCGCCGTGGCTGTGAATCTGTGACGGTGTGATTATTTCCTTCCGTGATCAAGTGGGAAATTATCATCTTCCGCCATTGTTGGCCCTGAGAAGCGAGAGCTCGTCCTCCGTCTACTCCTCTGCACGCAGACCGACCCGCCCATTCCCCAGAACGCTTCGAAGATCAAAATTGGGGTCCTATGGCTGCCGCGACGAGATACTGGGTCGTGTCTCTGCCTGTCCAGACTTCCGCTTCTTCGACATGGGGTCGTCTGCAAGAGGCTATCTCCAAACAGTCATTTGATACGCCCGTGTACAGGGTAAAAATAAGCAAATTGTGGGAGTGGATCCGTTCACTACAGTGCAATGAATGCTATCTGAATTCTCTCGTTATTTTTCTGACTAGATTTTTGTGAGTTTTGCAGTTCAATACGCCTGATCTTCGAGTTGGAACCCTGGATTCACTTCTAGCACTCAGTGACGATCTAGTGAAGGTACGATCTTCGGTTATTTAGTGTGAAATTTGAAAGGTTGCTACCTTCTCATAGTGTTGGTGTATTTATGGTTTTATGAGCATTTCGAAACATGTTGTGTGTGCAGTCCAATAGTTTTATTGAGGGTGTTTCCCATAAGATAAGGCGTCAGGTGGAGGAACTGGAGCGGGTATCGGGCATCGAAGGTGGTCCTTTGACGGTAGAGGGGGTTCCTGTTGATTCTTACCTGACAAGGTGACCGGATTTTCTTTAATTTGGTCGGAGGATTAGTGGTAGGCCTTAAGTACGTGAAAATAGCCGTGGCGATAGCCAAAATTAATACTGCTTTTGTTGTTTTCAGGTTTGTTTGGGATGGAGCTAAATATCCAACAATGTCTACTCTCAGGGAGATTGTTGACAGTATCCATGTCCAAGTGGCCAAAATTGAGGACGATCTTAAGGTAATTTCATATTAATTAATTTTTGTTTAAAGTTGCACGATTGCGTTCTTTTAGTAGTTCACAACAAGCAGTGTTTTCTTTTTTTCGGATTTTTTTTGAAAAAGGCAAATATCATTCAGTAATAATAATAATGGTTACAAAGCTTAGAGCTGGAGTTCACTAATAAAAAGATGTTGCAATGAGACCCCTTCTCTCGCCAATCTATCATCACTATTGTTAGCCCTCTTTGGTACATTAATCCATACCACATTTAATTCTCTAATGTCATCATGTATCTCCCGAAACACATGATCAAACCTCCATGGTAGCTTGGCCTCGTACTTCCCCACCGAATGACATTGCTTGAATCCCCTTTAATGGAAATGTCATTTAGATTCTTACTTTTGATAATTTTTAACTCCATTCCGCAGAGTCATCACCTCAGCGTGGTTGAGTCAACAGTGTGTAAAACCATTATTATCGCATGAAGTAATGATAAAATAAATATGCATGAAATTTCTTACTTATTGCATGAAGTGAATTCTTTTACATTTTCTGACCTGCTTGCAAGTAGATGATTCTTCATTTAGAATTAATATGTTGTGTATATATACTGTTCTCTAAGTTGTTGTTTTTTTTTCCTGCTTCATGGAAGCTTCATGTTTAAGGGTCTGTTGAGCAGTACATAGTTTTTGGCTAGTTTCATGTAAGAATCAGGTGTATGATTGGCTGTAGTGTGAGTTTTCTAATTTATATATCATTCCATAGTTTTTGGTGATTGTCTGGAGTGTGATTTTTCTTATTTATATGTCATTCTTAAGACCGGGAAAGCAAAAATTGGGTGATCATATTGATGTTGGCCTCATTAAGTGAATACAGTCTAGTCAGTCAAGGAAGAGAATCCATAACTTGGTGATATAGAAACATGTTTAGCGGGGAACTAAATTTGCAATTTTAATGTTATGCAGCCTTCAGGATAGTTGGGTTGTTGGGTAAGGGTGCTGCTGGCATCTCTAACATGCAGTCTTTTTAGATTTGATGCATTTCAGGTTGTTTATATGAATCAATCAACTTGAGTCTCATAAAATTTGTCATAGGGAGCTTTACCGCAGGTTGTTTTCTTCATCACTTTCTGCTCCTCTCTCCTCACTCAGATGATGATCCAAGGTTCATCAGTATCCTTACTGACTAAACCATCTTTCTTGAATGGTTCTATTAGAAGATCGTGTTGTCTGAACATGCTTCTCTCACTTTGCTGGTCGCATGCCATGCAAAGCAAAATAGAATTTGGTAAACGTAATCAACTCACTAGTGAAAATAGTCATTGAGATCTCTCGTGATGATTTCTATTTATTTGTAATTGTTACTTATAACTAAAATTGTTTTCTCATCAAGCTGGTAATCATTTCTTAATTTCAGTGTCACATTATCCTAAAGAACTCTTGCTGTGATCTCATGCAGTAGCTACAAATTAGAATCTCTTTGTCATCATCAATAACAATAAGAAAATGGATTCCATGAAGAGGCTTCCAAGGGATTGAAAGTATAATGGTTTTACAAGAGGCACGTTAGTATGAAAAGGAAGATACATGGAAAAAGAAAAAAATCAAATTGGGAGGGCAGTGCTAGCAGTGATCTGCTGTCTAATGACTCCGTCCTTGCCAATGCATTGGCTTTATAATTGGCATTTCCAGGGGCATGAGATTAAGTCATTTTTGAGCTTTTATATATGTTCTTAAAAATGGCCAAGGGGATATTTCTCCCTTGGCCCAAATAATAACACAACAAAGTCCCCTTCTGTGGTAAGTGGGGCCTAGAAATGTCAGCTTTAGAGCTAAAACCGTGAGGAGGGCTCTCAACTCCAGCATTGTAGCATCACCCTGACCAAACACAAAGTAAACAGGAAAGGTCATAAATGAAGAGTCTCTAATATGTAACTACTCTGCCACCACTAACCTGGCCAAAGTTACACCTTGAGCTGCAAGCAATGTTTTACTTTGACTAAACTAGAGCAAAGATTAGGGATGATGTGGATAAATTGAGTTGATGACCACCATCCAAATCCTCCTTATAATTCAGCTAGGGAGATGGGAGGCCCTCTGAAATTTGCTCCCTTTGACAAAAAAAAGGGATAACTTGAAGTTATCCCAATAGACTTTTTTTTACCTTCAAAAGTGCATCAGTTCCTTCTCTCTATTTTGAAATTATGGTAATGAAGATAGCATCAAAAGTTCACTCCAATTGACGTCATAGCACTGAAGATATTTGTTCAGGGAGCCTGAAACAGAAAGAGGTAAAGCATGACTTAAACAGAACTTGAAGAAAAGAACCTCGCTTCCAATCAGTCCTAAAAGTGGACGTTGAAGAAAAGATCATCTATAGTCTCAAAGTTTGGAACTCAAAACTGTTGAGATTCATCTTTAATCATCTTTTCCTTTTATGCAGTTGATCCACTATAAGGATTCTTTTATCTATTTTTATTTTAATTTATTTTTTTTTGGTTTTTGGTTCTACATTGAAGGAATTGAATGGTTTTTTGGGGGAAGATATCAGTGACTTCCAGCATCTTTTGGTTATGGTCATTGCCTCTAACAAAAGCATATTGGGAGGTTATAGAATATAACCTAAAGAAAACTCTTCCTCGAATCATAATGCCTTTTTCCTACCCGTTAATAAAATTTTCATGGGTCATTAAAGTTTGGGAGCTGCACGAGCCTCATCTTCTTTTAAGACTCCTTTGATTAAGGTTCCAGCATTTGAATTGTTGACAATGTTATATGAATCTTTAACTGAACTATACCCTGACATGTCTAAAATGTGGAATAGTGCTTGTAAGATTTTCTTCTCCTACAAGTCATTCTTTACAGAAGAATTTCAAAATTTTTGCATCGAAATTTTATTGTTGAAATTTAGTTTCCATGCAAATTGATCCTCACAGGTTCGGGTTGCTGAATATAGCAATGTACGCAGCCAGCTCAATGCAATTAATAGAAAGCAAAGTGGAAGGTGGGTTCTCTGGATCTTTGAGTAGCTTAGAGTTAAGCACATTTGCTTGGAAGTAACTGCCCTGACAGATTTTGGTTGCATCTTTGCAATTTTGATTTTCTTTAAGGAACATTATACTTTCTCCATTTTGTATTTATATGATAAATTTCCATTATTTTCTTAATTTGAGCTAGAACTGAAGATTATCTCTTATGTATTTCAGCTTGGCTGTCCGTGATTTTTCCAATTTGGTGAAGTCGGAGGATATTATCACGTCTGAACATTTAGTGACTCTTTTAGCTGTTGTTCCAAAGTATTCTCAAAAACAGTGGTTATCTCAATATGAAACTTTAAGCACCTATGTGGTAAGATCCATGTTTCTCACTGCAACTCGCTCCTGTCATTAACTTTTTCTATAGACAAAAATCTCGAGAATAGTTTAGGAGGGTTTTTCTACAGTTAATTAATCCGTTAATCAACTAGAATGTTTTAGTTTTATGTCATGTATATGTAGCTTTATCATGTATATGTAGCTATATCATGTATATGTAGCTTTATCATGTATATGTAGCTATATCATGTATATGTAGCTTTATCATGTATATGTAGCTATATCATGTATATGTAGCTATGTCATGTATATTATTGTTTTACTACTTCTTTTACGGTATTTATTTAATTGGTCCTCAAATGTTGATAGACTATGAATTGAAGTATTCATTTATTTGGCCCTTAAATTTTGATAGGATATAATATTTGGAGAGTTCTCAGTTACTCTATTAAAGTGACCAAGTATTTGGGAGAGAAGCATTTGATATTTCAGTGTGGAGCTGCTGATTTGTTTAATCTCCCATAATGTTTGCATTGTTTAGAGATTTGCAACTTTTAAAGTTAAATTTTACACAGAATCATGAGCCTGTTCACTTAGTTTGAACTGTGAGAGACTCAGTTGTTGCTTAAATAACAATATAATTTTGCCACTCAATTCTAGGATTTACATAATTGTTGTTTTGGATTTATTAAACTTGTCTTTCTTTATATGCTGTTGTGTGGTCTCTTGTTTTCGTCCAATTTGTTCAATTTTTTCTATATATTAAATTATGTAAGACTCTTACAGGTACCAAGGTCCTCTAAAATGTTGTACGAGGACAATGAATATGTTCTATACACTGTTACGTTATTTGGTAGAGTTGCTGACAACTTCAAAACAAGTGCACGTGAAAAAGGATTTCAGGTTATTTTCTTTTTTAATTTGTTATTTTTGAGTTACTTTGAGATATTTAATCAATATTTCAGCATAGTGGAACTTTTGTTGATTGAGTTTTGTGGCTACTATATTAGCATGCTTGTGAGATGATTTTCTTGAGAGTTAGTTCTGCTTGTTTGTTTGTAACTAATTGGTTGTATAAATTTGTCATAAATGCATTACTGAAAAAGGGCCTCTCATTGATGCTTCCTGCCCTCCAGATTCGTGAATTTGAATACAGTCCTGAAGCAGCAGAGAGTCGAAAACAGGAACTAGAAAAGTTGATGCAAGATCAGGAGAACTTGAGAAGATCTCTTCTACAGTGGTGTTACGCTAGCTATGGAGAGGTACAGTTCTTATGATGGTAACTGATGATTAGTATATATAGAATGATGTACTGTAGTACTGATAGACACAAACAGGTATCATGTGCAAGATTGACACTTAAGCATCTACTGAGCATAAGACATAATTACTGCCTCACCGTTGGGTGGTTGAGATAAGAAAAGAGTTCGAATATTTTGTTAATGTTTGACCTCACAGCTCCAGTGGAGAATTCATCGTGAAATCTGCCTATATGGCATTGGAGAGCTCTGCAGACAGGGAGAAACACCTGGCTAGATGGGCAAGGAAATTCTCCTGCCCATCTAAAGCGAAATTTTTTCTATGGACTGCACTACATCAGAAATTAATGACGAGAGACAGTCTTGTAAGAAGAGGAATGACACTACCCTCCACTTCTTGTACTTTTTGTGACAGCCCACTAGAATCCTGTGAACACATGTTGGTTCAGTGCCCTTTTGCCCGACAAGTTTGGAACCACTTCTGGTCCATGTTTCAATTTGATACACCAAACCCATCATTCCAAAGTCTTTCAGGAATTATTGACTATTGGAATAATCTGAAATTAACAAAAAAAGGAAAGATCATGTTGGACTCATGTATCTCCTTTATCCCCTGGTGCCTATGGGAAGAAAGGAATAATAGAGTGTTCTCGGCTAAGGAGATGGAAGTCAGCCAATTGAAAGAGTGGATCTTCAGAAAATTGCTCTACTGGTTAAGCACTGTACCAAAATTACATGGTCTAACTGGGGATAATCTCAAGGCATCATGGTATAGTGTAGCTAGGCTTCCAAACCCCCAGTTAGACATCCAAGAAATCCAATGGATACCACCAAATGGAATCATTAAGCTCAATGTTGATGGATCATCCAGAGGCCAGGGCCTACTGGCTTTGGTGGTGTATTCAGAGATCAAAATGGCCATGTCATACTGTCCTATGCAGGACCATTACCCAGCACAGATTCGGTAGTTGCTGAAACAATAGCTATGCCACAGAGTCTAAAAATCTATTGTGAAAGATTCAATGGAATCCTAGAAGTAGAAGGGGACTGCCTCAATGTTATAAACTGGTGTAACAGAGCTTCAACACCCCTATGGAGACTTATGGTTTACTTTAGGGCAATCTGGTCCCTTGGTCAATCCATAAATTGTAATTGGACTCATGTTCCTAGAATGGCAAACTCAGGTACTGATTCTTTAGCTAGAGAAGGAGTTTCAGTCCCCCACATGGAAGTGAGAGATCCACCATAGGGTCTTACTGTAATCGCATTTGTAACTTGGCAATTTTGCAACAATGAAATGCTTACAACTTCTTCTTCTTCAAAAAAAAAATGTTTGACCTCACAGAATGTGGTTTGCATGGCAGCAATCTGTATCACATATCACTCAAATATCTAATTTAATAAACAACGGTAGTTGTCCATCAATCAACATCAATCACTGCTCTCTGTATCAGTTAAACTCTTTGATGATTTCTGCTTTTCAAGTGGCCATTATGAATTAGATAGCATGATGATCACACTTGCTCATAAGATTTATGAGTCTGGGAGGATGAGATATTAGACTTGTTGAGAACTAACCACCAATGTTGCACCTTATGTTTTGAAGGGCTGAAACATTATAGTGACCTTTATTCTTTATCTGCTACCTGTTTCCCTTGCCACTACTTTTGTTGTTTTAATCATATGGAAGCTTTAAGCAATTTTAAATTAGTTCCTGTATGCACCTCGATTTTTCAGGTTTTCAGCTCTTGGATGCACTTCTGTGCAGTGCGCGTCTTCACAGAAAGCATTCTAAGATATGGCTTGCCACCAACCTTCTTGGTAAGTAAACTTCTACCTAATTCCTTAATGGAAAATATTGCGGATCATAGGTTATCATTGTCGGTCACTGCCACCATAAATTTATCGTAGGTATCACATGACATACACCAATTCTACGTAATACATAAGATTCAGATTTCATCTCCATCTTGTCTCATGGTTGTCTCCAAGTAGCAGTTTTCTTATGTTGTCTTGAAATTGATTTTAGGCGGCTGTCCTAGCTCCATCTGCAAAAGGTGAGAAGAAAGTGCGTAACATACTAGAGAGCCTCTGTGACAATTCAAATAGGTAAACTTGTACCTTATATAATGGAACTCCTGGCTTGGGGCTTATGTCCCTTTTGTCTTTGCTGTGCATGGTATCATGAAGAAATTATTAATATCAGTCGTCAGATCTTTCATTAAATTTTGAGTTTGTGTTTTCGGACAGCATTTACTGGAAATCTGAAGATGAAGTGGGAATGGCCGGTCTAGTAGGTGAATCTGATTCTCACCCCTATGTCTCCTTCACGATCAATTTCGGTAACTAAGAGTGCATCCAATTTCTCTGTCCGACTAGCCCCCATTTTAGAGGGGAATTACTTTGTAGCCTACAATAAGGACGGAGAAGAGTTCAGGAACTGTCATTTTTCTGTATATTGGCAATCCTCGTGCAATTCTTTTGTTTATTTATATTTGGATGTTTTGATACCAGACATCCTTCCCGACTTGATGTAATCTACACAGTCGAGTATGTATTCTAGGAGCCTATCTGTGCATCATCAATCCTTCAGTTTTCATTTTACTTTTTTGCTGCAAATATTTTAAGGGTGCAGTGATGCTAACTGCACTGCCGTTTGATGCTAGATGAACAAGTTTGTTTATATGACTGTGTCGATGTTGAAGTATTACTAGATTTGCGCACGTAAAATCTGGGGCAAATTGTTCAACGAGCAATATCTCTTCTACAGATTTTTCGTAGGCCTGTATATTTAACACAGCCCAGAGTTGCACTTGTGCTTTCTACTACCATAACAAAAGCAGAAAAGAAAGCGTCTTTTTTTTTTCTTCTTTATTTTGCATTAGTTGAATAACTATTTTCAACTTAAAAAAAGCTGCTTTCCGTGAAATAAAAGGATAAATTTTCCTCTGTAGTCTTTAGTCTCTTTTTTTAGTTTTAAAAATCATTACTTTCACAATATTGTCGCCCAGACGGCTATGCTGTTCTTGTTCATATTCCTCCTGATTGCAGTCTGGCTTTATTTCTTAGGAAGCTTCACCTGCTCTTGTGCTATATGTTGATTGATAATTGTAAACCTTAAAGTTCAGGTAACACGATTTTTTCAGAAACTCGTATGAAAGGTTTCCTCCATGTATGTGGCTTTCCCTTGCTTCCAGTTTATAATTTGCTTCCAGTTTTCAACCTACATACTAAGGTGATTGAAATTCTTTACCAAACCAAAGTCAAAATAGGAGTCATTCAAGTGCAAAGTGAAAGTGTGCTTGCCCAGAAATTTTCAATCAGAAATTTAGAATAGAATGGCATGAAAGCAACAGGACACTGTGTACAATCGAAGGAAGAATGCATTTGGCGAAGACAATGCTGCTTGTCTGCTAGTACAGTACGGGCGTCTGCAGCTCATGCAAGTGTGAGTTAGCTGTTGTGAAAAACGAGACTCGTCCATTCGACAACCGTTTCAGATTCCTCTGATGGCAGTGATGGAGGGTGGTGTCGTTTCCATCTGAATAAAGACTCGCCTGAAGCAAAACCAGGGAGCTGTTGGGGACCTCTATCTTCGCCAAGACTTGCAGACCTGCAGTTTCTTTTACTTCTATCGTGGGAATCATGTTTTCTATGGAGAAATCCGGTCTCGTCTGCATCCGGTGTTACCTGTATTGAGGTGACTTAGTCGTTGCTGGAAAAAGAATTCGGCGGTGGGACCGATCTTGAAGATGATCGCTGGTGCTAGCTGGCTTAGAAAATTCGGATTCATCCGTTTGGGTAATGTATCAGTACAGGCAGGTAACATGGCGATCACTGTAGTTACCTCATCCAGGCCAACACTACCTGTTTGATAGTTTGTCCCAATGCATGATACCTCTTCTCTAGGCCGAGGAGATTTGTTTCTCTCATTACTAAAACGCTGTATTGAGATCAATTTGAGAGTAAAACAAGCTGATTTTGCAAAAAGAGTAGATAATTCTCCTGCCTAAGCGACTTTATGGAAGGTATCAGTGCTAAAAGTTCTAAGCAATCACAGCACTGTAACACTTCAACGGATACTCTCAAAGGTAGGCATATCGTTCAAATTGCAGGCCCATGCGAGAGTCAAAAAATCATGTTTGTTTTTTCGTTCTGGCAGTCCATAGAGTACAGACACTACCTTGAATGAATCAAACGGAAGAGATCGAGAGACATGCGACAGAAGGAAGAGCAATCTGTGTACTGATTCACGCATGTTAGTCTTCGGAGGCTGACACTTGTTATGCACGCGAGCTGGGTTCGGACAAATTAGACTTCAAAAGTTTTCAGTCTTCTTGTTCCTGTCGCAAAGAAGGAAAAAAAGGCTAAGACCTCTAGTCTTCGATACTTTTGCACGAGCGACCTCAGTTGCAAGCTACTCGTTCTTCACACGATAATCCGGCCCTCTTCTTTCATCATTAGTGGAGACCAGCAACATTCAGAAATTGAAAGTTACGGGCCTGTTATTACATGTTCGACAAATTGCCTGAATGTGTCAAACGTGTGTTTTATATGGAAGAAATGACTACGTACCCAGAAAGACCTGTAAGTGTTGTTTTTGATCTATAGACTGAGTAAATTCTTGCTAACAGACAATATATGTGAACGAGAACTGGGGACCAAACCTTTGACGCTATTAAACACATGAAGCCTATTGCAGAGATAGATGCTAGATGCTAGATACCCAGAGAAACAAGATCCACCACGAGGGCTCCATAACAGTTGAAATTTCATCGTGCATTAACTCCTCTGGTCTTCTGATGTGAGTTGTCTGTGAAATTAAAACAAGGCAAGGACGGGACTGCATTGTGTAATCTGCACTAGGGATATTTGTTATGTCAAGTGAGACGTTCTGAGCCATCTGTAAACGATTTATAAATGAACAGTGAATTTCAGTTTGGTCAGGTTTCAGTCATGGGCTGTCTGACAAGTTTTCTTGTAGTTGAAGTAGGGAACAAGGGTCTGCTATTTGAGCAATTTTACTGCTTTATATTCTCTTCTATTTGCTGTTATTGACGTGGAGAAAAATTTAAAGGAACTATAACGCGTTGCATTTAGTCATATTAAAGCAATAAAGTTGCTTTTAGAAGCCAGTAAAGTTATATATGTTGCAGGCAGCTTACTAACAATACCTTACTATGGTCCGTTTTACTAACATGGGAATGATTTCTTTAATTGGCTTGTCTGAGATTTCTTACTAGAAAATTTCTTTTAGTGTTTATGATGAATGAGGAGACTTGTGTATTTCAAATTTGAAGTATGATGAGAATTCAGAGTTATACCATTTAACTCTTGATTTCAAGTGAATATCTGTTAATATATAATATAGGTATGATATTCAGAGTTTACCACTTAACTCTGAGACTCCCGATCGAGTGCCCGACCTTTTTACACCATTATGCTTGAAAGTGGTAAGTCCCTTCCCTTCCTTCAAAAGGAAACACGGGCAACCCGAGTGCTTTTACCTGTTTCTGCACTCCGGACGAGGGAGAAGGAGAAGTCAGGCTGGTTCGGCAATTCTTCGATCAAATCACGAAAACTGGTAAAACTGGTTTTTTACCTTCTTGACTTTTAAATCGGATACAAGGTCAGTTCTAGCAACTCTTGGCTGTTTCCACGTCTGATATCGGTGTTTCTCAACACTTGTTCCTAGCAACTCTTGGCTGTTTCCAGCCAAATTGCTGAGAAGAATGTTCCCACTTTTTCTTCTTCCTGGCAAAATCCAAACCCAGGCATTAAGTCTCATTGAATCCTAAACAGAAAGCAAGTCCATCAGGCAATCGGCAAACACTGTCTATATCCCATTATCACTCACTAAAAATTTGAACAGCACTCTGATCCATAAAGCTGCTTGCAACTTGGAAGGACCTTAAGACTTCTCTCATCCAAATGCCAATTTTGACTTCCCTGGACAGCACCAGGTGGGGTGTTGCATATATGCCACATTCAGACACAACAACTTGGCTCAAGATTTTGAAGTCTTCCACTGTACTGTCTAAATGAAATATTCTATTTGCCTTCTTAGATCTCAAGTTGAATTTTGTTCGCGTACCGATGGGCGCTATAGTGGTTAGATAAGGGCTCCCATTACGTGCATGGCTGCATCCACCAATTTCCAGAAGTGAACAAGTGAATATTTTTCTCTTGTAATAGTTTTTGTTTTATTAAAAACATTGGGACAGCTTGTGATGTTCCCACATCTTAGTGTCAAATAAATGGTGATGGTTTACAAAGATATAAAGTACAAAATGATGAAAAATTAAAAAAAAAATGAGAATGAAATATACTTCATTATCTGCAGGTAATTGGCACACCTGGGCCACCTTTCAAGTTTTCTTTGAATTGAGAATTAAGTCTTTTGAATGTAATCTCGCAAAGACAGTACTGATTGAACTGTGGAGTTGGAATCAATACAGTTTGTCCCTGTTCAGATACATATAGTTATGGGTACCAACCAACTCACGGGATATCACTATTTGAACACATGAATTATTATTATTATTATTATTATTTCAAATTATATTAAATACTCATAATACCCTACTTGAATGCTCTTGGCTTTCACCTGAATTTTTATTATTATTTCAAGACATAACATTAAACACAGTTTAGTTTCACTTTACTAGTATTAACACATTAAGCAAATTACAAGCACATAAGGTAGGTGGGGTATTCAACTCGACAAATTTTGGAATTTATCATAGGAATATGGAGCTATTATCTCTCTCTCTCTCTCTCTCTCTCTCTCTCTCTATATATATATATATATATATATATATATATATATAAAGGTTACTCTTTTCAAACAATGTGACATTGCATCTTCACAGGGAACAAAACATAGCATAAACTGAACTTACAGATGAGAACATCCCCATCCTTCAACGAGGGACAGTTCTTTAAATTGAAATGAAATTCTTGAAAGCTAGCCCTCCCAAGTCCAATAATGTGCCATCTTAATGTCATTCACTTACTGGCCATCAGATCAGAGGCCCCCTACGGAGCTGATCACTTGTCTGTATCTCATTACCTAGCTGTTTTATATGCTCAATATGTGTTTGTGTACATATAACAATGTTCAAAGCTAAAAACATGACAAGTTTCGTTAACTAATCTCTGTCTGTTCCTCATTGAGGGAGTCCGACAATTGGTGGTCCACCCTCCCCTCAACTTTTCTCATTCATCTCTTCCCTGTCATTCACTATGACTTCTTTTTGGGCATTTCTCGAATATCTGACCCATGCAGTAACATTAAATATATATGACTGATTGAATCCAAATATTGCCATCGTTTTTTTTTTTGCTAGAATTGTTTGAACATATGTTTGGTACTTATTTTATGGCACCTACTGATGTTGAATCAATCATCCGACCAAGACCTCTAGATCAGTTAATTTCTAGACCCATTAGTGACCAGCATCCACCTAATTATATATCAATTTCCCATAAAATAATTAAGGTATATCGTATATGGCTTCTTATACCACTTTTTCATGATTTTTAGGAAAATAATGCTTTTTAATCCAACTCGACACCTCCCATTACAAACGCGTGTGATCACCACTTAGGTCTTCATGATTTTGATCACAATATGGTAACCGCAGTATACGTACGTTGTATATTAGCATGAAAATTAACTACGAGATTGGAGGTTGGAGAGGGTGCATGGTGGATCAGTAAGAGTACTTGGTTTTTGTAGGTCAGGTAGTGTTTCGCCTAGTAGTACTGCATGTGGTCCTGATACTAGTGATTCTATGAATGGGGTTATCAGTTCACATGGGGACCAAAAAGGGTCTTCTTCAGGAGGGGGACCCTTAATGGGACCAATCTCATGAATTTGATCTACGTACGTACGTACCTAGCTAGCGGGTTTCCTTCGGATCTGATCGACCTAAATATTTTCCTTTTCCTTTTTCTTTCGGCCTATATCTTCATGCATCATATATGATCTCGGTTCTTTTGTTTTGCCTATGAATGGCGGATAGAGATAGAAGTGGGGGGCAAGGGACAAGTAGCTAGACATGCTTGTGAGGGTAACGGTGACCTGTCTATTTTAAGGCTACCCATCCCTCTCTAGCCAGTCTCTACAAAGGTAATGAAGACACAAATTATACATTAAATCAATGTCTTCTTCCCCTTCCTTGGCCGCCTCTTCTCTCTCTCTCTCTCTCTCTCTCTCTCTCTCTCTCTCTCTCTCTCTCTCTCTCTCTCTCTCTCTCTCTCTCTCTCTCTCTCTCCCTCTCTCCCTCCCACGTACACTACACCAATATCACCAGACAAAAGCGACAGAGGGAGTGAATACAGCACGCGGCGGCCATGAGGGGGTGCCCCCGGAAGAAGAGGCGGGGGTGCCCTCCACGGGCCCCTCCAGCGGGGTCCCCAGGCCGCCTCGGAAGCCTGCACCGCCATGCCAGTCCTTGTCTCCGGTCTCTCATGCATGACAATCCTTCCGACGTTAATTCGTCATGTATTTGATATTTGATAGTATTAAGTCATGATAAGGCCTCCTGGGTTCTTCTTCTTATCCGGCCCTTCACTGAATTAACAAAACAGGAGTTGGGTGTCTTTCTTAACTCTATCCTTCCCTCTCTCTTTTTTATGGGGGGTGGCTTTTAGGGTGCTTCTTAAGTCGTCCATGCTTGCGTACGTGCTAATGGCGTATGTCCATGCAAAATATATACGACCTTCCTTTGCGTGGCCTTGATATAGTGTTCAACTACTGTCAACGATCGACAGGGAGACAACGGGATGGTCACGTCTGGCCTACCTTCTCCGTCTGGCCGGCGGCTTGTTTTCCTCCGCCGTCTCCGGCGGCTCTTCCAACCAGTCCCTCTCTCTCTCTCTCTCTCTCATAAGCTCTCTCTGCTCTCTGCTTTCTGCTCTCTCTCTCTCTCTCTCTCTACTTTTGGACTCGGATGCTTGACCCACAGTCCGACGTATTCCAACGGTCGAATCGGGCTGGCTCGGTCGATCGCAAACATCGGACTCAGGCGAGTCGGAAGGAGATGGGTGACGCTATTTAATTACAGTGGACTCAACCGGAAAATCATGCAACAAACGAGTAAAAATTAGAGTTTAATTTTAGGCTCTTAGCTGCAATTTACTTGGTAGGTTTTCCTATTTTAAGTATGTATTCTTTAAATAATTTAAACTTGAGTTACGCGTATCAGTGGAAAATTTTTAAAATTGGGCATGTGTGATTAATGAAGCGAATTTCAATCCATTTTCGAAGGCTTGAGGTTAATTAAGTTCAAATAAAACAACTAAAATCTAGTAGTACCCTTATTATTAATACTTAAATTTATAGGTGTATAAATGTAATTAAAAATCTTATGGGGGTCTAAAAGTAATCAGATAATCAATAATAATAAACAGTTACGGCTGATTAAAAAAAATGGAGAAAATTTTGATGACGTGGCAAAACTGATGAACGTTGCGTAAACGTGGCGATCCACTCGACATGACGTTTCGGCACTGGTGGCGCTAATCATGGCTCCCTCCGGAGTCAACACGTGGAAAAGCCGTATTGTTTTCTATCTAACTTCGACGCGCTTCTCGGGTGGCGAAGTTGGGAATTCTGGAAAGTTCGCGCGCCCAACGTCAATGGTCAGACCGCGACCCCGAGAGGATGGTGGGCCCACAAGAAAACGTGGACAACTTGGTGGGTCCACAAGGGGACACGTATATCGGAGCAATCAGAGAGATGATGAAGTGTCAATAGAAGGAAAAAGTTGCGGCAAAACAAAGCTTTAGATGACCGCTTTTTTTTTTTCTCCTTTTCACACGATCGATAGACAAATCAACCTCATTCTTACATGTTAATTAAAGACTTTTTTCAAAAGTTTATTTGAATTTATTTACACAAGCGTGATATGTGAACTTACTTAGGGGTCTATTATTTATATAATATAATATAATTTATTATTTTTAAAATTTAATTTTTTAAAAAAAATTCATTAATGATTTTTTAGATTTTTTTTTTTTTTTTTTTTTTGTTATTGACAAAAGCGAGAGTTAATGGTGATGCTCTGCTCTGCTGCTGGCAAGTGGAGTAAAGATAGTGTTTTGGGCGAAAGCTACATGAGATAAAATAAGTACTTTGCTTACTTCAATTGGTCGTGGTGGAGGAGCGTTTGATGCGACTGCTGCTTGTAAAGGGAAAAGACCCAAAGAATCAAGAAGGTGATCCACCACCGGTCTAAAAATGTCATACTTCTTTCTGCGTCTCCAGTGCGTCGTGGATTTCCAGTTCTCTCAGGTAAAGCGATTTTCTTCTTATCATTTGACAATCCATCTCATTACGACTTCCCTGTCGAGTTCGGGCCATGCCATTAATCATGTCCGAACAGTGCCTGAGTTTTGTAATCAGGAGCAATGAATCGGAACTGGAAAGTGGGAAGCGAGTGCGATTTAAAAGTGGGGAAGGGAAGAGAAGGGAAGGGACCCGGTTATAATTATTGAAACGTGATGGAAGCAAATTGTGGGTTTGGATATAATCAATTTCACGACTCCTTTTCTGTCGGAACGATGCTTCCCGGCGTTAAACTGGACTTATATAAATTATCTAATCCGATGTGCAGGAATCTTTTGCCCTGAATCGCGATCGGGAGATGGATTGGGATAAAAACAAATGGGTAGGACCCAGTTCAGTTGTTGGCACGACAGAGGCCATTTCTTCCATTGTGAAACCCTAGCTGACTGTCAGCCTTTTTAACTCTTCCAGGTTTGTGATCTGAATAAATAAAAGACAGTTGCAGGCTTGCAACATCATTATCGTCTAATAAACCCCTAGTATGTTTCTGTGTCGGTTGATATACCCCACTTCAACCTCCTTAAAACTGCTATCAGTTGTGTCGATGCTTGTTACTGGAAGCTAACAACCCATTGTACTTGTTTATTTTCCGGTGGGCATACATATACGAGTAATTGATCAAATTTGATTCGGTTCTCATGGAGGTCGAGGTGAGAGACCTGAAGATTAATTTATATTTTGATGGGAATGGGAAGTCTCGAGTCTGTTGACAAACATGAGGTCCCTTACTGAAGCTCTCCAGCCAGTGACCTGTAGTAATCTGGAATCACTTTTAGGCATCGATGCCTGTGCAATTTGGAGGTACACATTGGCTGAGACTCGGAGGTTCTGTTTCGGACTTCTAGGCAGTAATTTCACGGCAGCCTTTTTTCCTCAAAAGCTGACTCAAAGGAGAAACGTAGCTCAACCTAGGGAGACCCCTAGGAGAGATGATAGAAAATGCTACCTTTGTGTGATTGAGGAGGGACCCCGGTGCGATCAAACTAGGGGGGATCAAATCTTGATATCAAAACGACCGACTCTGTTTCAGAGTATCTGCAGCGAAAGTGATTCACGATTTGTTTTTTTACTTGGATTCTCTGCCAATAGAGCGGATAGGCCCCTCGACTTTAGAGTTCATTCATTCAGGTTTTCAACCCCGGGGACAGAACGACGTAGAAAAGATACCTACCCATGAGGGCTTTGCACATACCACTGCAATGAAGCTTGAGAGACTGGAGTCATTTCAATTATCAAATATCAACAAATGTTTTACTATCATAATTCTTACAACTTCTCTCTTCTACATCCGGGTGGAAATTACACAGCGGCAACAAGTAAGAAAACGTAGAAAGGTTTTGTAGGTATTAGGTCCATATTTTATCTCAACGAGTTCACCCATCCCCAAGTGTTTGAGAATATGTGCTTGAGACCCACACGTCAACAAGGGAGCAAGAAGGGATCTGCTAAAGATAGTGACTTTATTTGGTCGGTTGTATATGTCTTCTTGTGTTCTCCATCTCCTTCCTCCATCCCATGTCGGACAGCACAAGTCGGAAAATGCACTCTGTTCTTCCTGACACTGGATCACACATCCGGGTGAACGACCCAACTTCATCGAAATGAACCATAATCAAGAAACTCTTGAATCTACATGGCTTTCTCATCCTCTGCTGTTAGCCTCCTGACCCTCTGCATACCGTTCAGAGATGGAGTAAGGTCAAGTGGACGACGTTGATTTTCAGAAAAAAGAAATGGAAGAATTGTCCATACAGAAATAATTGCGAGACATGGAATGCTTACAGTGTCTGTGGGTGATTTCTGATTTTACTCTTCACTGGAAAGAACACAGGTTGTTGTACCCAGCTGGATTAAGAAAGCTTTGTCTTTGCCCTCCCATGTCCCATAAAATATTGGCGTTATCCTGAAAAGGACATCTTTTGCTGTTAGCCAGAAACACTTGATATTCAGATTTTTAAAGCCCTTTCTTGAAGGGGATTAATGCGCCCTTGACTTCATTATTTCTTTGAATACCTGAGAGAGAGCGTTCTGATTCTGCCCAGAAACAAAAACAGAAGTATTCTCTAGTAAGGGGTAGTTATTTGCAGCGGCGAAGGAAGGTGCTGTTGAATCTGCAAAATTTGTCTGAAGGGTGTGATTGGACTGTTGCAGAGATGGCACTTGAGATGGAGGAAGACTTTTCATTTTCTGAAAATTGAATGCTATAGCTTGTAAGAAGAACGAAGGAAACTATACATATGGCATACATCAAGCATAAATCATCTGAAGAAGAAGATGCAGCTACCTCAAAGATAGGCATGCAGTCATCGAAATCCACAGACCCGCTGAAATCATAGAAGACAGGATTCACTGAGGCAAGCTTCATGGAGAGAAACTGACCAGAAAAAAAAAAAAAGACTTGTGAGAAAACAGAATCTTACGACCGAAAATCTACATAAAACACAGGCAAACAGAACTCATCTCAGGTGGAAATCATTACCTCTACTTGATTCTGCAGGGACTGCACATAATTGATTATTTCGTCCAGCATCAGGGCCTTGCCAGTCACCTGTTCATTAGGGACAGATCACATGAAATTGTCAGAACATTTCTTTTCCACCCTTTGTCAGGAAGGAGGAACAGGGGAAAACCGCCATATGGCGACGAGAGAATGAACTTTACCTTGTCACAACCAGGAACCAAACCTTGCAGAAGCTTCATCCTCTCGCTTATCTTTTCTCTTCTGACCTGAAATAATCCAGTCATGAGAGGGACGAAGGATTAAATGCTGGAAACTGGTAAACGACGACATGTTCGAAGGCATTTTATGCACCGATTCAATTACCCTTTCTGCAAGGCTGTGGCTGTCTGTTGCTTGACCTCTTCTGGCTCTCACATGAATGTACCCAGTTGGAGGCTCTTCGGAGGCCTTTCTGGCGTTCTTCTTATCGGTTCTGGGCTTCTTCTCTGCCGTTTGTTTCAGGCTAGCATTTCCTTTGCTCTGCTTCTTCCCTTTCGTTTCCTTTCCCTCCTGAAAAAACCCAGGAACAAAAAAAAAAAAAAAAAGAACCCAAATTCAGAGAAACAGAGAAGACCAGGAGATGAACAATAAGTAGCAAAATCGACGATAAATTGAGACGGTCTTCAGATGGCTGACCTTAGATTCAGCACAGCTAGAGATATTCTGATCCCTGTTCTTCCTCTTTCTATCTACCAGACTCGGTTGCTGAGTACGATCACTACTGTGTTCCATATCAATAACGTAGGAAGAATCCGTCTTTTGTGCAATGCTAGAAAGAGAATCAACTTGATTTTCATCAACGGCTACTTTTGAGGGATATTCAAGGGAATTACTCTCACGAAGAGTCTGTAGATGATAGAAAGAGAAGGAGGCGGCGTTCATGTCTTCTTCCGGTAAAGAAGCCATTTTCGTCGAGTCATTTGAAAGAAAGAACGAGTCAAGAAGAGATGGGTGGTGTTCGTATGAAAAAGCTGCCATTTGAAGAGCTCTTCTTTCAATTAGAAAGAGCAAAGAATCGACCAGATGAGGAGAAAGTGAGCAGCAGTGGCAGTCAGGAAGATGTCTGATGGAGGGAACAGACCTGGTTTATATAAAGATGATAGAGAGATCTTATAAGGCCATGCAAATTTCTTTACATTTGACTGGTCTTATCAATGTGTTTTTTTCTCTCTCCTTCTCTGTCCCACTTTCTCTCTCCTCATTTTTGTTTTCTTTCTCCTGTCTATTTTGCTCAGTATTCGAGAATGTACATGGATTTTGGGAGGTTGGGGTATTAAAGAGCTCAACTTGTTATTTTGCTGCATTTGGACTCATCTGTCTCCTTTTCATTTTGCAGCTTTCTGATTCAAAGATTTAGAAGAGAAAAATAAAAAGATAACTGTAAACCTTCTATGTTTTTCTTTTTTCCAATCAGAGAATCCAGAAAATGCAGGACATGATGAGACCAAATTTCATGTTTCAATCTGCTCTAGTTTTATTTTATTTCTTCTCGAACTCAGATGTTGATAACTAACCATTGATTGTCACTGAACCTCCTCTTGCTTTTCCGAGAAAAAAAGTCCTTTTTTCCTGACATTTTTCTCTAAATGACACATCTTTGTTCTACCATTACCTGACATCTTTTTCCCTCTTAAACAGGATGAGACAGGTAACTGTGAGAGGTTTCTTGTCTACTCTCTACTCGGGGGATTGAAAGAAAACGTCAGGTAAGAAACCCATTTGCTAGATCAAAGCTGTTGTTGAGGTTGTTTCAGACTTCCAGGAAGAAATGCCTTGTTTTATTTGCTCTTGGATGAACATGGTGAACAATCCCAGAGAGAGCGAGGTTGCCCACCAAATCTATGAAGGGTTTCTCTGCTATAATCTAGAACCAGAAGAACAAGCTGCTCTTTCGTTTGTATTATTCTTCAAAGGCAACGAAGAGGTCATTCAGAAATTGACAACTCACATCAAATTGAATGGTCTTCCAACTAGTTTTTCCTGTTGCAGAAAAATAATGTACAGTAACACAAAATAATTTTTCTTCCTTCCTCTTCTCATGGTGGTTATCTCTTTCTCTAGATGGTACTAACCGTATGACAAATTGCATCAGAGAAGAACCAGACATTGTAAGAATTCATGAAACGATAAGGGTTTGCCTTATATTGGAAGAGGACCTCTGTCCCTTATGAAGTGCAGTCTTGCCCTGATTTGACAAAGGAGGAAGAGGATAAATGCTTTGACTGGGTTGTGGTTTTTAACTGTATTGAGAAAAACAGTCTAATAATACCTATGTCACTTTATTTGTTCTAGTTGGATATGGATGTAAAAGGGCTCCTTTAATACAGAAATACTGGACTTTTGTACACAATATTACAGTAACAACTCTTCTGCAATGAAGAGATAACTCTTGGATAAATAACTACCTTTTTCTGACCATATGTTTTTCTGTCCATCTGATTTCATCAAAAGATGATTAACTTCCTCCCGTGTTTTTTGTCTGCTAGAATGAGGAAAGTAGAACGGGTACAGTGTGGAATTAGTGTCTCTTTATTGATGTTTTCATTAGATTTTCTAAAACTACACATTCCTAATGTTGGTATTACCTAATTAGACTGCATATCTATGTTTCTTTGTTTTTTCTCTTTTCTCTGTTCTCTGTTAGCCCCTCTGCTATGCCCAGAGCGGAAATGCTCCCGAGTCCCCACTGGTTCACATGATTTGCTTTCTTAAATTCCTTGCCGCAGAGAGAGCCAATTCAGGGGTCTTATAAATTCTGCCCCTCGAGACATGCATATCCAGGGACCATCATTCATTCACGACTCTTCATTCAATTCACTGAAAACCTATTTGTTTCTTTCAATGCAAATTTCTTCCTCAGTCTTTAACTGAATTTAATGGGAACTGTTGTCGTGTAAGAAGTAAAAGCAAATAGTAGAAAGTACCTGCAGACGTAAAAAGGCCTCTGTCAGGACAAAAAAACAAAAACAAAAACAACAGTAAAAGCAGCAAAAAAAAGGGACGAAAGAAGGGAAATGAGAAATGAAGAGCACCTTCCATTTGAGCCCTTTCTGCACATTTCCTACGAGTTTAAGTTTTCACTTTTCAGTCCTCTCCAAGGAACACTCTCCATAGGGACGTTTTACTTTCCCTTTCGTTTTTTAAAAAATTATAAATAAAATAATATTAAAATTGAAATATAAATTTTAAAATACTTTAAATGAGCAATATGAGTAATTTTCTCCCTATGATTATATTGGCCTATATAATACTTACACATCACAGATGCACTTAACACATTTGACCATAACTTTTTGACCTCAACCCATTTGACCTCATAGTATGGCAAATGTACAAATGTTTAAAAAGGACAAAAAAAGGAAAAGAACTTCTAAAATAATGAAGAGGGTTAACAAGAAAAAGTTTCCCAATGAATATTTAGTTGAGTAATGATATAAGTATTGCGGGCTTTTACTTCCAAGACTTTACATCCAGACATCACGTGGTGTCCACTTTGCATCTTAGTATGAGATAAACATGGAGATAAAATTTGCAAGATTTTAGTTTTTTAATAAAATATTATAAGACCTATTCTGTGGGTAAAACCTATACCCTAATTTTCTCTACCTAGACTGCCAACTATGCAGCCACATCAAGATGTAAAACCTCGAAGTAAAATCAGGAAGTACCAATATCATTTTTCTATTTAGTTATTAGTGGACCTTTTCTCTCAATCACTATTGCTTCAATAAAAAGATATGGTTTTCTCAAATTTCAGATAGGATATTGGCATAAGATACAAATATGAAGTTCATTAGAAGCAAAGACAAAGCTTGGATGAGGTTGGGGGATCTCAAGTGTTTAGGGCAATCTTAGGCCTTAATAAATACAACCCAAAATCAACCTATTTGAGAAAGGGACCCCTATCCGTAACCCGCTTTTAACGCTATTGTGCATTAAAAACATCAAGATCATTTTATTGGACTTTTTCGTATAAATAGAAATTAAGGTGACTATTTAATGGTTTACTATATGGATTTTTTGTTGGTATTATTACTATTGATTTTTGGGTGAAAGATAATGACTATGTAGTCTATTCTATAGTCTATATGAACATATGCCTAAACTTGTTTTTGCAAAGAAAATGCAACGTGAAATGCAATTTGGTAGGCGTGCACCAATGTACACTCAAATTTTATCCGCACACTATGAAATGGAATAATTCTCTTCGAAAAAAAAAATTATCCGCACCACTATCATTAATTAATCATTATTATTGTTAAGAAGGAATATAATAAGAAAAAATAGAATGATGTCCATCATGATTACAGAGTTAAGAGTAAGTTTTAGTAAACAATTGAAAGTTGATAAAAATTAAAAACCTGATGCAATTAACATGGATGTACATCTACATTCTTTTTTCCTCTCTCTTTGACGTTTTCCTACACCAAGCTTTGAAAAATACTATATAAATATTTTGCAAAACATGAAGGGATATTGTTTTTTTTTTTTTTTTTTTTTTTTTGGAAGAAGAAGAAGAAGAAGAAACAAACACTCTACCACGAGGCTAAACTGGCTGGTTCAACATGCAGTGATTATGAATTATCAAAAACTCGGATAGGATTGTTGAAAATGATTGATGAGGCCAAACTTTTCCCCCAGAATAGCCTGAGATAAATACAAACCCTCTTTCCTCGTGTAAAGTTGTTGTTGCTTGGAAATGAGAAGCCATATCCGATTCAGTAGAATTTGACCTGGTACATTGAATTTACGAAGTTTGAAATCAAACCCACCACACAAAGCCAAAGTAAACATGATTTTTCCTGATTGGGAATGGGAGCAAAATGTGACTTCACTAAATGATTCTAAAAGGGGGCATGACGGGGCTTGAAGCTTTGGAAAATGGAGGCAACAGCCAACTGTAACTCGCTGTTAACAAGGAAACATTAAGACATGACGGGGGTGAATGCCATTAAGTAAGATACCCCAGACAGATGAAAAAGATGTGATCCTCATCCAAAGTGTTGTCCATGTGCGTTAGGCATCCTTGCTACATTCAGCCATTGAAGTAAGCCATCGCCTTACTTCTCCTTCCCCGGTGCCAATGGCGTTCCAGAGAAGTCATGACTGCGTGCAATGCACTCTAGAAGAACTTCCTCTGAAGATTTGATAATCCTTTCCCCCATCAACCCATACCTTTTGCCTAAGATTACTACAATATGGTTCACAGTAAGAAAGATCAGCTGGGGGTCGTTTGCTGCACCCTTGTCAACGTGCAGCAGTACCCATATCAGTTTCCACCTGTTCAGCAGTTGGGCTGGTGCTGTAACACCTGGGCAAGACTGTCACACACTGTGGTCCTAGAATCAATTGATTGCTCCAACCCTCAACAGAGCTGGCACACGGATTGACTGTAATCTATTACAATTCTCAGGCAAGAATTCACTATCCAGGCTGCAGTTCACCTACCAGCAGCTTGTTTCAAAGAGGACCCACTGCTGCCCACAGGGAAGAAGATGAATTACAGGAAGGGGTTAGATGTTTGCTTGGTTTAAGTCCAAAACAGTTGGCTGTAGATCATATCCATATAATATATAAAATCAATGATCACTGGCACCAGAATCTGAGACGTTGTCGGTGCCCATTTATCAGAGAAAATTTCTCAAATACCTGGCATGCTCTTTAGAGATGACCTGAGTTGTACGTAGGACCCTTTTCACTAAACTCTTTCTTAGTGTCGATAAGGATCAACCAAGAGGAAAGTCTCCCACTAGCTCATGCAGGTAGATTTCTTTTGCTACTTTGAACAAATTAGAGAGAAAGATCAACGTTTCCCAACATCAGAACTCGTTCATCATGCACTTCACTGTTGCACCAATATTGGCACGATACCAATTACGCCATTTTCGGGAGCCTGACAAGATTGACGCTTAGCAATCTCCCCAAACTTTATGGTCCTTTCACAGACAAAACAGAACGGGAAATGGGCATACCCGTTCCCACTAAACTGGGCGAGCATTCCAGAAATAAAACATTTGGGCGGCAGGTTTTTCTTTTTCTTCTCCAGACACAACAGAAGATGAATCTAAAAGCGAAAATGCTCCTAAAAGCAATACGGGTTCGTCAAATTAATCACAGGGGAGGCGGGGAAATACGCATCTTCGTTATTCATACACAAAATTTAAAAACTGTGCGTCTGAAAGAGTCCATAAAATTGCGATTTCACTTGTTATGGAACAAAACACGCACGAACGCAGACAAAAAATCGTCAAAACAACATCCGACTCGGAGAAGAAGATTGGTCTGATAACCCACAATTGATTAACACTGTTCTTCAATTATAATCTTCCTCCTGTCATTTCACCAACAACCAAACGCCTTCTCATTTGCTTTAAATCTAAAGATAAAAGGTATTATTCCTAGGACATTTTTTATTCATCTACATAGTCATATTTGGTTCAACTTGGGTTTTATCTAAACCGATAAATACATTTGTGTTAACTTCATTTTTCTTTAACTTTATTAAGATGTTTTCTATGATACGGGCACAAGAAATTAAACCCCAAGGGTCCTAAACAAGTAAATGGGTACGTCGAAAAAATGTTATTACAAATGATGTATGAGTGAAAATTTAACCCTCTAAGAAGAAGTTTTATGTTCAGTTCCATTATTCATGTTTTATAAGTAAAATGGTGGAATATGTAATTGAGCAACAAATTAATGGCAAAAGATTGCATAGGTTAGGAATTTTGGATTCTCCTGGTCTTCCAACAAAAAATCAAAACAAAAGCTTGAAATTTGCAGCCTTGCAGCCTTCCTAGATGCATGATATAGACAGGGAGAGATTTGCTAGATACCAAAGAAAGGGACCTCTACTCCCATGCCACAATAGAGCCAAAATGGTTCTTGTCCTCCATATTTCTACTTTGGCCCACTTAAGCCCAGAAGAAAAGAATACAAGGAGTTAAGTTGACAACCATTTCCTTAGGGATGAAGGCTACAACAAGGAACCACAAAGATTAACATCAACCGAAAAAACTCTTTCTCATCTTATCATGTGTTGGTTTCATGATGTTCGAATTTGAAAACTTGAAATTCTTTAGTCCAATCATAGAATCAACAATCAGCAATCGACAAATTAACTATGAGGACATCAACCCATTTAAAATGGCTACAACTGGCGAAACACTTTTGTCAAGTAGCATGCGGGGTTTTGCAAAATTTATGAATTAAGTGACATTTGCAACATTTTTCCTAATTCGTAAATCGTATCATATGTACATAATGCTAATTAATTTTTTTGGGTCCGAGTCATGATCATGGTAGCTTTCACATATTGTAACTATTGGTCTATCTTGACCTTCAATTCTGATTGAATCAGATAGTTTGGTTTGGTTTTGCAAAATTTATGGCTAACCCACTGATTAAAATAGAAATGTATTAGTTTAGACGAATTTTTGTAAACTTGCTTGGAATATTCACTAAATATGTGAGACATATTATTTTAATTAACACTTGTGACTGTGAGAGTATATTATTTTCATGAGGACGTTCTAATATTTTTTTAGTGAAAAAATAAAAATAAAAAAAATCAATGAAGAAAATGGTCACGTCCAGAATTTTCAGTTTTTGCATGCAAGTATATGCTGCAACAACCATGCACTGACTGATTGATATAACGTAATCTGTCCTATTAGGCTCTTGGGATTTAATGTCATATCTTCTGATTTGAAAAGCATAATATCTTCACCAGTTCTGCCAAGTTGAAAAGCTCTCTGACCTTTTATTATCATTCGAAGCTGTCGACGCTTGTCTTCTTCCCTTGCATCAGTACCTGAAGCCCTCATTACAAGATATCAAGTTCTTACGGGCCGTCTGAGCGAGCTGGAAAGACGTACATAAAGCTCTCATGTATTATCATTATCCGAGAAGGAAGCCGAAGAACGTAACTCACCCATTTTTTTTGTTGCACGTACGGTTCAGAATCGTGGGATTGCATCCGTACATTAGTAGTAGTACTCGTGAATGCGGCCAATGAATATGGAAAATAGAAATCAAAGGAACCATCGCGGAAACTTCTTCGTTCATCGAAACCCAGCCAATATAAATACGAAAATTACGTTTTTGTTTTGGTTGAAATATTGGGCAGGTTTCGAAGCTTTCGCGAAGAAGAAACTAATTAATGGATATCGATCGAAACATGCAAGTTGGTGTACGCTCGTTCGTATGTCAATTTTCTCGGATGGAAGATAACTAATTAAGGAGGCTCGAGTGCTGCCAAATCATGCATGTGAGATTTGGAGATCGGTAATAGGGTGTGGAGGGCGGTGATCTTTGTCCCCTTCTTCCACTACTACTTGCATGCATTAATGGAGATTGATCCGGGGAACAGACAAGATTTATCATATATATGAAGTACTATATATGCCAAGGATTTCATTAATAGATAGAGAGTTTTTCGGTCTTGTCATGCTCTGACTTATAAGGCTCTCTGTTGTTTAATTAATTACCTAAGACTTGCTAATCAACTTATATATATTAATTGGCTGTGACGAACGACGACAAAGTTGAAGTTATATATCATAGTACTAATTAGATCATATAGAGTATATAAAGATTATGGGATGAAAGTACTACGTTACGTCATTTTACTAGCAGAGTTTTATATGATCTCTCTTCTTATGAACGATTACTTTATGAGAAAAATTGAATATCATATTCATAGTTAACTTATGTTTAGCCCTGATGCTCTCGCCAGTGTCAGAGAACTGGCTTATATAATGTAAAGTGGTGATATAATATTTTACTGTGACTTTTATGTGACGGGGCATTTTGTTCGCTATCCAAAGTAAGAGATAAAATAAGAATTATCTTCTTATTCTATTGGGAAGCCTCAACCCTATACTGGAATGCCAACTAAGTTGGCGTAAAACCTCACTATAAAATGTCAAAGTACTAATATTATTTTTCTATAATGTATTATTTTTCTTAAACTTACCGAAGTTTGAGTTATGATCTCGGTTCAAATCTAAGGCGTCCATACATGCATAGATATTAAATTAACAAGAATGTATATGAATTTAATCTAATGATCGATTTGTATGTTATTGATCCGATATAAGAGGTGATCCTGGAAAAAGGAAACAGCCAACATTTCAACAGATGGTATGATTTCAACTAAAATAAACACTTAATTTGAGCGCGATTGATAGGTTAATTGATGGACGTACAATTCGATCAACCCAATATTCACCAAAGTCAACCGTTTGATTGAAGGACGACCACTCTGGTCAAACTCATGTACTCTACATTAATTTTGATCAATTAGGACACGACCACCTAGAACAAAAATTATTATAATAATCAATTAATCAGCTAAATTGTTAGTTCATAGCCATGTAATGATCCCACAAGAGAAGACTGCTAAAGAGATTAATATAAGAGTAATGTTAGACGCACCTAGTCGTACATGTTAATGTAAGCCCTTCAAAATATAAAAAAATATTTTTTTATAAAATCCTATTTTCTAGAGGATAAATCCTAGGCATCAATGGTTTAGATTAATAAGTTTGTGAGATAAGTGCGTAGGCTAAGTGGAACTAGCATTATTGCTATACGTGCTAGTTAACAATTTGGGTGAAACATAACAGGCTTCAAGTATACCCGTTAATAAAAAGCCTAAATTATTTTAATCCATGACAGATAAAAGAATATTATTTTAAATAAACTAGGTGAAGAGGAGAGGAGAGGTGGCCTGTGGACCTGTGGTAGCGGCCAACAGAGGAGGTGAGTGGTCTTCGGAGATGGTTCGTTTTGGCAGCCACAGGAGGAGGATGAGAGTGGATGGAGGGAGTAAAGATTTATGTTTTAAAAATGATATCAGCGTTCTAGATAGATACCCATTTGATCCTAAAAACTTATTGTGTATCCAATAAGAACCTAGCTAATAAGAATCCATTAGTGTTATTGCCTTCTTAATGGGTATCTAATAGAAATGAATAATACTAGTTGCACTTAGCCACTTATCCCACTCACTTGTTAATTTGAACCATTGATGTATAGGGTTTATCCTCTAAAAATAGAGCATTTTATAACCACTCTATATATTTTTTTATATTTAAATAGGGCTTAGATCCCAAAAACTTATTACGTCCACATAGGTGTGTCCGCTAGTGCATCTAGCATTATTCAATAGAAATTTGCTTGTTAAGACAACTCTTATTAAAGCTGTATTTGAGGTTTAATTAGTGACCTTGCAATAAGACACAATCAAAATTGTAAATCTAGAACTCAAGCACCCATAACTAGTTAAAAGTTTAATCAAAGCATGATAAATCTTTGCACATCATGCAAAGTGTAGATTATTAGATCGATACAACAAATTGACAAGAGAATTGAAGATGTACAAATCACAGACGACAAAACTGGATGCTTTATACTCAAAATTGAGCTTCTCTCATTAGTGACTTGCCCCTTCCCCACATTGTTCTTTATAACTCCGGCAGCACCGTGCACTGTATCCATGGCAACACCGGCGGCCCCCTGCACTGTGTCCGCTGCAACGCCCACCGCCCCCTGGGCGGTGTCCTTCGCAACGTAGGCAGCCCCTGTGCCGTGTTCATCACCGCCCCCGCCGCCCTCTGTGCCAAGTTCATAGTCTGCAGATCGAAACCCATAAATATTAGATAGAAGATAACAGATATATTCATGTCAATCTATACTCATGCATGAAACCCAAAGAAAAATTACTCACTTATCTGCCTAAGACCTTATAATCTCTAAGCATATATGTATATGACTATGATAAGAAGAGAATGTTATATATATATTTACTGGTTGAAAGTAGCTCCCCGTTTTTGGAGAGGATTCATGAGCCTCCTGATCAACTGCTGCTGCGTGATCTCTGATCATCTGGGCTTGGCCTGCGGCTTCCCCAGCTTGGTACCTGAGATCCCGAGATGCCATTATAATATTGGTGGTGTACTTTGTGCTTCTTGATCAGCTTAAGTTACCTATCTGAAGATGATTCGGAGATGTGTTTGTGGATTATTTGGAGGAGACCTGCATGGGTTTTATAGTGTTTGTATGTGAGGTCTTACTGGAAGCAAGGAGGGGGTTCTGGCCTTTTCTTGCGTTTTGACTAGGCAAGGTTGTTAGAGTAGTACCCGAGATTAGAAGTTTGTTATAAGAAAGTGACCAGGAATGCTTTTCCTCTCCAAACTAAGCTTTTGGAAATGTTGAGGATCAGGTATTTAGGTTGGTAAGTAGTAAGCACCCTTATTTTTGTTCCTGATGTGAGTAAAACAAAAGATCAAGGAATCAATGCTTATTTTGTTGCATATTTAAACAAGATTAACTTTGTTATATATGTAGGTTAATATTATTAAGACAATTGAAACTTATTTAAAATAATCTCTAGAAAAGTAAATGTATGTATGACTGAGATAGAACATGATAATTTAGTAATTTTAATTATATAATTTGTGTCATCAGAATCATGACATTATTCTTAAGTTCGTTATACGAAAAAAAAACAGGGATCTGCACTACTGTCTTTGTAAGGTGTCGGGCTATTAGTCTTTAAAAAGAAAAGGAAACTCCTAAAGATTGAAGAATGGAGGCATGCTGTTTGTTTCGTCTGCAATGAATCATCAGGAACCCATTTGTTACAGTACTCTGCAAATAAGATTCAATGAGGGCTACTTTCAAACACAGAGACTTTAATCTTCATATAAATTGAAAAAATATAATGAGTTACAATAGATAAATCTTTTTCATGCTACAACAATGAATAACTCTAAGTAAACAATAAATAAATAAAAATAAATAACTCCAGCAATCTTTCATGGAGTTAGTGACTCAAAATTACATACAAAACAAAACGAAAGACACCACTTCATCACGTTACACATTTTCATTCATCAATCTTAGATCTGAACTAATGGACCTTATTGTTAACTGATTTTATGCCCCTCTTGGATCAAACTGACATACAACAGAGATGGTTGATGCATGTCCCAATCTGGTTAAAAGGCCAATGCTCAATAATTTACACACCCCGCAATTCCTTCTGGAAGAGAACTGAGTTTCCAGAACGTAAAACTCAAGTGGGAATCTAGGGCAGTGTGCCTGAAATTGCACTTGCTGCTTCAATCACCGTTCTGAAAAATAGAAAAATGGGAAGGTTCTTAGGTTTAACCATATATCTTTCCCTTGAATACTACAACAATCTGATATGTGAAGTATCATTTAGCCTCTTGATCTGCCAACCTGACCGCAATGAACGCCGTAAGACAGTCATCGAAGAATCATCTATACAGAGCCTATGAATCATAGATGGACTGCACCCAAGCAAACCAGTGAGGAGACACTTGATGGGTATCACATGTGTGAAAACCCCAATAGTATATGTGCTGCTTCCAGAAGAGACTTCATTGTAAGCCTGATTGGAATCTCTGTTAAATAATTCATCCTCACCTTCATTATCCACAGTGGACACAAACTGGAGCCTGCTTTTGCCTGATACCTTTCTTGACAGACCTGGCCGTGGAGGTCGGGGAAGTAAATCCCAATGTGGGAGAGACGAAGCACCACTAGCTTGAATGTGATTTGCCAAAATCTCTGAATTACTACGGGAAAATCCTTTGGTTTCATTATGATGTGAGGTATCAAGATATGGATGCTTTTCCAGTAATATTCTTGATACTTTGCTGTTCAGGAATTCAACCATGCGAAACTCCACCTGTCTTAGTGATTCTCCTGCTGGAGCAGAGAAATCAGGCTGACAGTGATCAATTAAACTTATCATATCTGGTGTGTATATTTCAGACTGGAGGCATCCCTCCCACTGTCCCAGACTCATTTCTGTTAGTGCGTCTGAAGATTGTATTCTTTCCTTGAAGAAGTCCAATTCCTGTAAAAATAATGCAAATTAGGCAAAGGTAACATGAAGTAGGTTCACATCAAAGAATCTAGCTGTGTCAGAAAACATCACATCATCTGTAAATCTTCTCTCCAATAAAAAAGTCTCATCAAAGCTATGAACTCATTCAACACAACTCACAACAAATAAAACATTATATATACAAAATAGAGTCAAACCTTGGCAACCAGGACAAACCAGTGTTAGCAATCACCAATCTTAGACAATATAATCAACTTGTTTATTAACTAAATACCATCTCAAATTGGTCTCAATCTTAAAAAATGCAATCACATGATGTAAATAAAATGGGTCTCAAATTCTAACCAGGTAATAATATATGCTTTATCACAATAAAAACAACCAGAATGTTAGTAAAATCCTAAGAACTAAACAATCTAAATGAGAAAGCTGTCTTGAAAGTTGTCACCACAAAGGCATTAATAAAATAAGGAAAAGACTAAAAGAGTTTCAACCAAAACAGAATCAATAAAGATATGCATCTTATGGTAGTGTTAGATTGAGAAACCAGAGATATCTTAATAAATGGGTAGGAAAAGCTGAATAAGAGGCTGAACTAACATGAATGAGTCTGGCGTTATAAAAAGATCTTCATTTCCTTCCTGCTCTACTGACGAAATTATTCACAACACTGCATGGAAAGTTCTTTTTATGTAAAAGGGAAGTTTATAGAATGAGACATTTTTCGCTTCAGAGACAAAAAGACCCCAATGGTAAAGGCATGAGTAAATGAGTACATCATGCAAAGTTTAAGCATAATTATAAGCAAAAGCTCCTAATGTAGATAATTTTACATGGAAATCTTGGAGACCATCATCATCAGAGCTTTGCTCAAACAAAGTCAGAGTACGTTACATGACTCCATATCTTTTCTAGTCTATCATTTAACACCTCCATTGAAAGTTGTTCACCTTCTTTCATCCTGAACATTTCCATTCATGTCATTTTCAGCCATCCTCTATTCGTTTTGTCCCTTAACAGACACTAAATGATCTACTTGCTTTCAATAGAATATGCCCATAACATCGCAATCGTTTCATCTTATTTTCTTGTTGGTCCATCACTTGTAACTATTCTCTACCATATTACTTGACGTTTGTCTTTCCTATTTGAACTACACGGACACCTCCTAACTACTCTCTAGTGTATCATCTACAGATCCTGTTGTTCATTGCTCAATATTGCTCTAGAAATCATGGCTGGCCTAAACTTGCCTTCAGAAAGCTTGCGACAATCATATCCAACACATCAATATTGTGCAGCATCCAACTACTTTAATCCAATTCAACTATTGCGCATTTTTATATTATCCTCCCAAATCTTTAGTTTCCTTTCAAACCATACTTCCTAAGTCACAAAAGAGACCCTCAAGCTATGGTGAAGAGCATTGAAAAAAAAAGGATAGAGAGAGAGAGAGAGAGAAGTGAAGAAAGACCTTTCTCTCAAAATGACAAATGATACTCCTCAGCCAGACTCGCCTTCTTATAACAGTCAATGAAACAAAAGAATAATAAAATAATAAAATAATAAAAATAAAAACTTATAAAAAGAGTCATCCATATACTATTCAGACTTGAACCAAAGACCTCAGACTGGGCATACAAGTATGTATTCAATGCATTCAGGGCCTAATCCACAAAACTAAAGTTATAGCTACCAGGATTCAAATCAAGATCTCCAAACTGCCTCCTTAGTTCAACTATCTCATTTGATAAATCTCTACATTGTGAACTGATACAAAGCCATGCATCTGCAAACAACATAAACGAGGGCTAAACCTTGCAAGAGCTGTATGAACTTTCAGGTGACAGGAAAATGTTAATATTTCCTACAGAAAAACTTCCATACCAACATCTGTGAAGGTCTGCATAGGAAGCCATCTCCTTCAAAACATAAGCAATGACAAAATATTACAGCTTATATCTACTCACAAAGGTACAAAAAGTTCTCCATGACAATCAAGGATTGAATGCATCTTCTCCCTCAAAACCTTTTCTTTCTGTATATTTTTGAATTCTAAAAAACAAAACAAGACTGAACAAAATGAACCCACTAGTTTAACTTACAAAGCAGTCAAGATGATACTACCAACTTTCTTAAAGCCTTTTAAACATAACTGAAGCTTTCAAGTCAAAAAATGAATCTTTGAAAACTCAAAACTTGGCATTTCTTAGTACTAAATATATTCCGTATAGAATTTTAAGTTTTTTATAATTAACATGCAAGATGTGATAAGATGACTACGCGGACCATCTAAGAGAAGGCTACTCCATTGATTCAGTTTTTGCAGGTTAATGAAGGAGTACATCAAGGAGCAGGTTGTTCACATATAAGGACATAAAAAATTTTAAAAAATAAGAAAGAGAACAGGAGATACTACTGTGCACTTTATTTTGAAAAAGAATTGCAGGAATGCTTTTCTCTTCATAGCATCTATCAGCGTCTATTTTTTCCTAAATCCACTGAGCCAACGAGTTCTTTTAAAACAATTAATACAAGGACTTGCAAACTAATAATCTCCTATGATGATAAGGATCATGTACGCACAGTTTCTGCCAGGAAACATTGGATTGCTATGTCTTTCACCATCCAATACATACGCTGCCGAATTGAAACTAGTTTCTCCACATTTATTCAGTTAAGCCATCCATATGACTAATCCATCTAATTTTTCGGAGAAGAAGCTTTTAATAAAACCTGGCAACAGCAAAACGCAGTTGTTGGAGTAACCGGAAATGTACAGCTTTTTCCCAGTTCCAGCAAAAGATCAAACAGAGCACGCAACCAAATCTATAACAATAGTTCCTAACCTCGCTCAAATACAATTAGCTTCAACCTCGCATCAGATATCACCTAAGCCGATCTTTAACTAACAGAGGTAAAAAAAGGGCCATCCGCCCAAAGGAGGAGAGATACTTAACAAAAAACGCCTTTTGTATTGCGTACAAAGATACTTGTGAAGTTTCCCCAGAAGTACCTGACAAATGGACAGAGCGGTGGCTCTCGCCCTTTCAAGGGGAGAAGAATATACGGCATTGAAACTGACCCCCTGAGATTTAAGAAAGACCGCAAGAGCCCTGGCCTGGCGATTCCCGTCCGCAGTCAGCCCCGCAGTGGGCCACCTTCCCCCAACCAACTCCGGCCTCAGAGAGACTCCACATTCTCCGTGAGCTATCAAGTAAACCTCCACCGTCGGGTTGACGCCCGCCGGCGAGATCAGGGGCAAGGGAGGCGGAGCCGCGGACAGAACATTGTAAGGGTCCCAGACTTTAATGGAAGGCCCGAGCCGCGGCGTGCCGACAGTCGATGGCTGCGGCGAGAGGGGCGACGCGGACGCATGACAGGGAAGTACTTCCGGCTCCTGCTGCAAAACCTTCTTCAGAAGCAACTCGGTGTCCCTCCCCGCCGCCCCGCTCCCTCTTCCTCCTCTTCGTCCCCGTTCCTCTCTTGAGACGACTGAGCAGCGCCCATCTTCTCCTCCCTCCCCAACCCACAAAAATCCTCAAAGGCTTCAAGTCACCCTTCTTCCAATGGAGCAACGCTACCGCATTCCCCAACACAAGAATCGCCCTCGATCAGGAAAAACATGTCGATACCAAATTCAGATCTAGGGCTTTGCTGTCCCAAGCTCAACAGATCTGACTTCTTCAAGTCCCTGTTCCCGCAACCCCTTCAGATATCGCTCTTCCCTCTCCTTTTCTATTTCACTTTTTTTCTGTTTGTTTCCTCCCATTCCCCTTTATTATTAAATCTCAAAGCTTTTTCGATCTCCTTCGATTCAACTCAGGATGGTGGTTACAGTCCACCTCCCTCTGCATGTGGAATCGAAGACTGTTTTTCCCTTTTTATCGCCTGAAATTTTACAGCCGAAGGAAGAAGGAAACGACATCGGTCGTCGGCTGTCGGGCCTTTTTTTTTTTCTCTTTCCTGTAAAGAAGCCCGTTTAAACTTAGGGTCACTGTTACCAGTCCGAACCGTTGCAAAAGTTCCTTTCTGCTACACCCCCCACTCTTTTCTTTTCTTTCTTTTTATCGAAAAGTAGTTTTCATATTAAATGTCATCTAATTTAGTTAGAGTTATACATTCATCCGATTGAAAATAACAAAGATAAAAAGGTTAGTTTTTAAAGGCTTAGATTCATTCGTCAAATACTAGCATTACCTATCCTTCTATAATCATTGTAATATGCATTAATGGCTTGTGTTGAACCTTCTTTTGATCGTCCCCTCAGTATTGTTTGCTCTCCTGGAGATGATAAGACGTATGAGCGAGCAGAAGTTCCTGGCATCTAGCGGGTCAAACACCAATGGCAGGTTGCCTTGCACTCGACTGCCTATACTACTAACTGGGAATTTCCCTCGATAATAATTTGTTTGTCACGAAAAAAATGAGCCAACATATGGAGGGTGAGTAATAACACACTAATAGACAGTTCTCCTATGAGTTTCGACTAATAGTTCCACCACCTGACTAACTGGGATCCGTCAAAGTTTGCTTTTAAAAGTTTCAGGAGGGGGAGGTAGCCAAATGATGTGAAGACTTGGGTTTCTGGGGGAGTTTTAGAGGGGATGGCTTTCTGTGTGGTGATGTCTTCAGTTAAGTATGTGATTTTCCTAGCTAGTAAGCTAAGATTCCTATGGCACCCACGAAAAGTCTTCTGATTTCGTTTGCACCATTATTTCCCATAGGCCGGTTATGATGACTATTTGTAATTTGGGCTTCTTTCTAATTTAGTCATCCAAGAAAAAAGAGTATAAAAGTTGCCTTAGAGTGTAGGAAGTTGTGGGAGTTTGATATTTAATTGCTAATTCTTTCCTAACTTCAATGGCCAAAGAGGAAAAGAGGAAAATCTTCTGAGTTATTTTGGGAGCGTGTCAATGACCATGCTTCTTGATTGTAAAAATGTGGGTAGACAATCATAAAGAATTTTCCATAAAAAATTTCTATGCTTTAGTAAGAGGTGATTTGACCTACACTCCCCATTCCGCTTTACTAAATTCCTTGGAGAACAAGAGTGTATAATTGGGCCTCATTAAAGGAATGTATTGCTATAGTTATTCAATTCCTATTGCCTAATAATAGTTAGATAAATGATATTAAATTTTCATAAAGTTATTCAAAATTTTACATTTTAAGTAGAGTAATTTAGCAAAGTAGTTTATTTTTTAAATTCCAAGTCAACTGATCCTCACTTTGATCATGGCAATTGAGATTAGAAGGATCTTTTAATTATTTCTTCTTAATAAAATTTATTATACAATGAAAAACCACACCTCTCAACTGTTGTGTTCCATTTTTAAAAAAGTTTTATGACAATTTGAATATAAATAAATATATTGAATGTTCTCATATTTAGAAAAAATATTAGTTATAAATTTGTTGTGTAATGAATTTCTCAGCTTATAAAACCCTCTCTCTAAAATGCAAATTCTTCCTCGTTAGAAGAATTCACCTGTTTCACTAAAAGTCAAATCGGTGTTTTAATACTAAAGTTTAGGTAAGACAAATAAGGAATTGGGGATCATAGGGTAAAAGCCAAATTTTCCAACCAAAAGATATTTTTCCAATGTTCTATTAAAGAACAATAGAGTAGATCGTGAGAGGACATTTTGTCGATATAGATCTAATTGGCCACCTAACATATAAAAGCGTGGAATTGCTTAATTTTCCGTTAATACCCACGGGTGTAAACCCGGTCATGAACCGTAGATAATTCAATGGAGTTGATTTGGATTTTCCTAGATCGAGTGGAGGTCAAACCCATCTCTTTTGTATTGATCTGCGTTCCTTTCAAGTGGGGTGAGTTAGACATTGGTGAGATACCCTTGAAAAACTAATATTCATTGGGAGTAAAGCTGGTTGTACATATATTAAAATTAAGCTATTAATGGTTAGGGTTTATCCTTTATAACAGGATTTAATAAAAAATATTTTTTATATATTTTTAAGGGCTTAGATTAATATGTCGGTGCATCTACTAAATACGTCTAGCATTACTTTATTCATTGAGCGGTGATATAAGTATTACCACTTTTTACTTTCAAAACTTTATGCGGGGTCTACGTTGCAGTCCATGAGATAAACTCGGAGATAAAATCTGTAAGATTATATTTTTATAATAAAATATTATTTACCTATTCTATATGTAAAATCTCTAACCCTTGATTTTCTTTTACCTTACCGCCAACCATGTAGCCACGATGTAAAACCTTATAAGTTAGAGTTATCCATATCATTGTTATTAGAGTGGTGATAAAAGTATTGCAAAGTATTACTTCGAGACTAGGTGGTGTCTACGTTAACCAGGAGATAAAATCTGCAAAATATTAGTTTTTTAATAAAATATTATTATTTTCTAAAAATCCTAATCTCTGAAATTTTCTCTTACGTGGGACCACCACCTACGTTGCCACATCACTATGTAAAACCCCAAAGTAAAATCACGCCAAAACTGATATCATTTTTCTATTCATTAAGTACAAAGATATAGTAACCTAATAGTATAATACTCGTAATTAGTCATGAGTATGCCTCTCACTTTCATTTACAAAGAAAATTTACGAAGAACATATCCTCTATGTGACATTTCTACGGAAGAAATCAATATAATTTATTGACTATGATGGTACAAATTACGTTAGTCAATTAAGCGGATAACCAAATCAAGGGCCTACCTTCATAATGTACCGGACTTTTGTTCCCCACTAATTGTTAAGTAGCCTCTTTGCTTTCCTAACAAGAATTGAGGCCCCCTTTACTCACCTCCCTTATTATTACCTCCCCACGATTGCACCCCAGCAGTGGCACAACATTTTACCGCTGACGGTGCAATGTGGACCATCGGCGTGGGCCCGCTCGAGCAGCGGGGTGTTATGGTCATTCTCGCGGGTGGGGTCCGCGGGAAGACATCTGGCGTGCATCCTCCAGGAAATGACACGCAATAAATACGGCGAAAACCGAATGTCGTGTACAACGCACGGCTCTCTCCGCGGGAGCAAACTGCCGAAATCTAGAGGCGCGACTCCGCCGGGACGGCACGCCGGCGCGCGGGTTCCGAGTTCCGACCCGCTCGCGGTCGCGGGGTGTAACTGTGTAACGAGTGACAAGGAAAGAAGAGAGGGAGGAGACGAGGGAGACGTCGCGTGGACGGCATTTTTTAAATTGCTCTCCGGATCTCGTACCACTCTCAGCCTTCCCTCCAGTTTTCCGACCTTGCGGCCTCTTTCGATTTATGTGGTGATTTCGTGTAGTGAGAGCGGGGCGGAGTTTGCTAGGGTTCGTCCGGCGAGATGGACCGGCTGAGGGCCGGGAGTCCGGTGTACTCGCGCCAGCGGAGCGGCGGTTCGAGCAGCACGGGATCGTCGCCGGCGATGTCACCGGCGCACCACCATGCGCGATCGGCGTCCGCCACCGGCTTTTCCACGATCAAGAGGACTCAGAACGTGGCTGCCAAGGCGGCGGCGCAGAGGCTAGCGCAGGTTATGGCGTCGCAGACTGCGGGCGATGACGACGACGAGGATGATGATCTCGCGCCGTCGTTCCGGTATCCGCCTGCTTACTCGAATAACTCCGTTGGAAACAGTGTTCCTGCGATCTCGACTGCTAGGTCGACCAGATCTCCCTCGCCTGCGGTATGTATGATTATCTTGCTGTTACTGCTCTCTTCTAGTTAGTGCCTTGCTTGATCTCTGTGAATTTGGGGTGAGATCCGAGTTGAATTGTGCGGACTTGAGTTGAATTCTGGATTGAAGTTTACTCGAGTGTCATCACTGAACTCAATTCGCTGCTCGATGCTGAATACACGACGGAACTGATTTCGATTCATGCCGTTTGGGAGTGGAGTTGAGACTTCGTTTACTGTTCCGCTCAGTGGTTTGGTAGAGTTAATTGGTTGAATGTGTTTCTATCCTTCTCTTGATATTCTACGTACGTACTTAGTTCTGAAACAGCTCGTCAGCTTGCTTTCGATATTCTTGGCAACATCGAACGAGATTCTTAACGGATCTGGTTTTGCAATAGTGAACTCGTGCGATTGTCTTACTTTTTGTAATTTATCCATTTCTTCACCATGATTTGTCACTCTATAAATTTTGCCACCTCTCGAATGTTTCGGCAAGTTATTCAGGTCGGTCTAGGTGTAAAGTGATCTCTCTAATTTCTGTTGGATCTGGATAAATCATTATGCATGGACTTTAACGGTGGATGTTTGGACTACTGGTCTTTCTTCAGTCTCTTCTTTTTATATGTGCTGGAGAAATTACTCTGTAGTTCACGAGTTATATCAGATTCTTTGATGGTGGATTCTGGTACTTTTGTTTGTACGTCATTATTTGGCTAACTAGACCTCTTCAAACTTTGATTAGTTAGGTCGGAACTTTGTAGAGCATAATGCCACTGTTCGCTCTGCATCAGCTGGAAGGCCTTCTATATCCGTTCGCTCAACACCCATGGTCCCTCCATCTAGGCCGTCATCATTGAGAACTCCAACTACAATACCACCAATTGATCCTGCTGTAGATAAACGAAGAGAAAAAAGGTGTGAGCTGTGACTCTTTTATTTAAATATTTGGTTTCAGAACTACTTCTTTTACTAATTGAGACAATACATAATTTTTAAATGCACAACGCATGATATAAAAGCCAGTGATCGATGTTCTTTAATGATACCTGGTTCTGGAACCAGAGTAAGGGGTGAGTTATCCGTCAGTTTTCTGGAAAAAAGGCAACCTTATTCACATCTCCAATCTTGAGCTCTTGGTATTCTCAGTTGAAGAGTGAGAGAGTTCTTTTTCTCTTTCAAATAATGTGGCCTTTTTTTCTTTGAAGATAGTTCTGAAAGCCAGTTTAGGCAATTAAATTAGGAGTATTACAGCCCAGTATTAGCGCTTGTAGGGACATTGGACCTATTTGTGGCTACAATTGCAAGGTCCATAAGTTTGTGTGTTGACCAGTGCCTTCATGGCACATTTTCAGAGTCACCTTCCACATATAGAGGACCTGCTACGGGAGAAGTGTGGAATAACTGCAATCCCTATAGTAAGCTCTCAAGTTCTCAAGTTCTAATGGCGGTTCCGATGGCATGATCACTTTGGGGTAGGGATGGCCTCCCTTTCATGCGATTCCCAAGACCTCCAGATTGATTCTCTATAACCTCTTTGAGTACCTTTTGCAGTTTAAGCAATGCTATCATCTCCTTGAGGCTGGAGTGACAAATTACTTGCCAAGTGCAACCCTTATTAAGAAAACTTTATTGTTCCATTCTTCCCATGCTAGCCGTGGAATGAAACCAAGGGAGCAGTTGAACGTTACTTTCTCTTTTGAGCTTATAGCCATTGTAGTTGAAAGTTGTCTACTGCCTTCGAAATTGTGCTGGAGCGTAATGATTATCCCAAAATGCTTCATATCTTTTTAAATGAAAAGCTGAACTGGAATTTTCTTATTTTAAATGGCTGAGAAAACTGCCTCATTGTATCTTATTACGTTTTTTTTTTCTGAGAATAGTGAGAAAAGGATTCATTTAAGAGCTTCAAAAGGGAAGAAGGTACATAAAGGTGAAGACCCCTAAATAAAATAAGCAGATGTGGACAGTAAAGGAAAAAAGCAAATATGGAATCAGAGTAGTGTCTACATAGAGGAAGAGATGATCCAAAAATAAGATGATGTTGAGTCACCTCTTCTTTTGCAAGCTGGTCAGCCAAGCTGATTGAGACCCTCTTCTGTTTCCATGCTAACACACACTCCTTATACGACTACTATCCTCAATTTCATTGAGGACTCAAGATAGTGCCCTGTTTGGTTCTTTCCCCTGAGGACCAGGATATGACATAACTGAATCTCCTTTCGATCATTAACAGAGATATCCTCTAGGTATAGTGTCTGAGGCTCTGATGGAGCGCTCGAAGTTCTGTTGTCATGGAGTCACAATGCGCAAAGAGAGCAGAAAAATACGAAGAGGATTGTTCCTGCGGAATCACGAACTGCTCCCCACCACCTACAGGCCCTGGATTTCCCACCAAGATTGCTTCATAGTTGTACTTCAGCCAGTCCTCAAAAGGGCGCGCGCAATCATGCAATTGGCTCCCAGATATTGTGGAGGGTCCAGACTGATGACACCTCTCTAGTTTCTTCTGATATATGAGCTTCCAATTTCTTGTATTTGAAGCTATAAGGGGTGAAAGTTGATGTTTCCATGTGGGATGCTTTTGTTCAACTGATAATGCCTAAAATATTGTGATAGAATTTGCTTTTGGCTTTGTGGTTTATGGGGCTCCCCTGTGGAAGCCCTAGTCTTCTTTTAAGATAGCATTGATTGGATAGTTTTGTGTTTTATTATTTTTTATGTCACCAAATCTTATCCCTTCTATTTGTCCCTCTTGTACTATAGGTCCCTAACTTCTAAAAGGTACTAGTACTGTTTGCTTCGATAAGCTCAGGTTACATTCAATGAAGGGTGTCTTTAGAATCTTGAGACGTCTCAGGTCTGTAAAATTTGTGATGTGTTGGCTGAGATATTTGCTGTAATATTACAGACGTTACAGTAAAGAGTGACCTTAGTGGGAGATGTTATGTTGCATCCCCCCCAATGCTTTTGATGTCTCGTTCACAAAGAGACCACCTCTACAACTTCCGACCAAATTCACAATTCTGTTTGTCATATCTAATAACGGGTCCTCAATTCTTGCCTGAAAGATGTATGAAGATATCTGTTGTTATATCTATTCCCTCTGGAAGTTTTGGGGATCTACATCTAAGAATTGCAATGAACTACAGGTTCACTGCAGACATGGGACATCTTAATGTGAAAGAAACTGGAAATCAACGGGAAGCTTCTGCTCTTCGTGATGAGGTGTTCCATTTTCTTCTTTATTTCATTTTGATCACTCTATAATCTCTATCATAGTATTTTGGCACTGTTATTCTGCTCTCAAATTGATCGTGACCCAATTTTCAGCTAGATATGCTACAAGAAGAGAACGAAAACATCCTTGATAAGGTGTGTGCTTTTTTTGTACTTTCCTTCGGAAATTTGTTTTATCCTTTTTCAGCATTGTGATAGTCATAATCATGTTTTCAGCTTCGTCTTGCCGAAGAAAGATGTGAGGAAGCAGAAGCTAGAGCGAGGGAGCTCGAGAAGCAGGTATTCTTATTTCCTAGCAGTGAGTGATCACATGTTGTGCCTAATATAGTTTCCTTTCTCTATTAAGCTGTCTTCACTACATGTTATTGGAAAAGAATTTCTGGATGAAAGCTTTGGAGCTGTTAACTATGTCAAGTGACTTCAGATTTATCTCTTTCTTTTCATATTTTTCATCTAGGTTGCAGCCCTAGGAGAAGGGGTATCACTGGAAGCTCGGCTATTGAGCAGGTAATTTCGGAGCATATGTTGATTGTTTGTTTTGAAGGTGAAAATAATTATGGCAAGGCAAAAAAGTAAGAATTAGGGCTTTTATCAACCAAACCTGGGGTTTTATATAATGAATAGCTGTAGAGTGGGATTTATGGCACCTCTTACAATTGGATTTTGCCATGTAGCCGTTTTTCGCTTTTTGGGGACATTTTGATAATATGTGTGTTTACCTTGTCTTCCTATGTTTCATTTTGCAGAAAAGAGGCTGCACTGCGTCAAAGAGAGGTAAAGTGGGAGTTCTAAAAATTTCCGATAGTTATGTTCTTGAGGTTCTGATCTTTTACTGGTGTATTATTCCTACTTAAAGTTATCACTGCATGAAAGAAGAAGCATTTAAACTTTAGCAATTGAGACAAATTTTTTCTTGTAAAATTGTTATTTTTTATTTAGAAACATGGTCTTTGGCCATATTTATGTATTTTTTGTTTTTCTTTATTTTTCAGGCTGCTCTTAAAGCAGCTAAGCAAACTAAGGATGGGAGAGATGAAGAAATATCATCTCTTAAGCTGGAAGTAGAGGTAAAAAGGCTAGCCTGTTGCTGTATATTCCAAAATTGTCTCCTATATATCTAACATTAGTAAATGTTTGTTCCATTGGTTCTGTTTGTTTGTGTCAGGGTGCAAAAGAAGAGGCTGCAGCTGCGATTGAACAACTTCGAGAAGCAGAATCTGAGGCAAAAGCGCTCCGCTCCATGACACAGAGAATGATATTAACTCAAGAAGAGATGGTTAGTCGCTTTTGCTCAGACTGCATTCATAATTAAATGTTGATGGGTCTACATTTCTGATACTTAATCAAATTAGTGGATTTGTATTTCAGGAAGAGGTTGTTCTCAAGAGATGTTGGTTAGCTCGTTATTGGGGTTTAGCCATTCGGCATGGTATTTATATATTTTCCTTTGAGGCATTCTGTTTGTGGTCATGTATCATCTTGGTATGCGCTTGGGAAAGAATTGGTTTTACTATGCGTTGACATCTATAGCATAAGATTTTTTTCTTATTTTTCTAATAAAAAAGAAAACTTATATTATAAGCAAGCGTCAGAGTATCACAGAGACAACCTGATGCTACTATTCAAATGGTAATACTATCATGCATTTGAATGGAGAAATTTTATGACGAAACCACAGCTTTTTGTTATGAATTAAGGAGCTTCAAATGCTCTTCTTCTTCTTCTTCTTCTTTTTTTTTTTTTTTTTGAGAAACAAATGCTCTTCTTTTTTCTTTTGACGGCTTTTATTGTTTTAGAGTTTTGAAAGAAATGTATGTATAATTAGGAGTGTTGAAGGGCAGGTTATCACCTGAAGAGTAGAAGAAGTTTATTGGATCAAGTGAGAGCATAAACAGAGCTGGTTGCTTGAGCATATGGTACTAATTTTGGATTGCTAATTTTAGCATAGATTTGGGCCTAATTTTAACAGGGTATTAGGGGAGAGATCCAGGCTTAAGTGTGCTAATTTGTTTTGTCTCAGGGCAAGATACTTGCATAGATCTGGACATAGGGGGATTGAGGATAGAAAATATTATATATCAAGGACCCACAAGTGTGCGTGACCTATCTTCTTGGTTCAGCATATGGTAGCTGAACAGTGCCAGATTGGTTTTGGCTTATGAAAGTCCTGTACTTTTAGATGGGAAAAGACCTAAATTTTTGCGATGAAATTTAGGATGGTTTGGACCTAACTTTAAATATAAGCATTTACAACACAGTTACTTGTAATTTGATTCAAAGATGGTTTTTTTTTTCTTCAAGGAAATGAAAGTTTGACTTTTACAGTTGTTCAGTGGCCTTCATTTTGCCGACAGAAAATTTTTTGACTGCTTCACATGCGTTATTCTTTATCTTTTTTTTTTAATGTGGCTTTTGTATTTTACTGATAATATACAACTTGAAAATTTTGTTTATGTAGGCATCCACTCAGAGATTGCAATGTCAAAATATGAGTACTGGTCATCGTTGGCTCCTCTTCCTCTTGAAGTTGTTATATCTGCTGGACAGAAGGCTAAGGAGTGGAATCAAGGTAGGTAGTGATATTTTAGGTAGTGAAAGCACTATGAAGTATTAAAATTATATCTTAGGAATTCGTAAACATAAAACCAGTTGTGGTACCCATCCATATAACACTAATTGAGTTCAGCATCAAGTTAGCCACCATTGGTTGTTTTTCATAGAATTTGTGCTGGAATCCATGTTCATTTCACTTTCTTTCAGTACATCTATGAAACTATTTAAATATGTATCCCATTTATCATTTGTTTACCAATCATCTAAAAATCTCCTTTACCGGCAACATGAACAGGCAAGGATAATTCAGAGGATAGGAGCAAACTTGTTCGTGATATGAGTGATATAACAGGAGAAGGCAATATTGAGAGTATGCTAGCTGTTGAACAGGGTTTAAGAGAATTGGCTTCTTTAAAGGTCTTCTTTTTCTTTCACATATTTAACCCTTCTTATTATTGTCTGTAATACTTTCACACATGACTTGGAAGTGGTATCTGGTAGCATCATGTGTTTCTAATTATTTCACACTTCATATTGTTGTATTCTAATTGTGAAAATGGTTGCGATTCAAAATGAATGTGTGGATCTAGTTTAATCTGTGATTTGGTTATTAGTTATTATAATACCATTTGGTGAAGCTGAGCATAGCTCAGTGGTAACACCAAGGGTTGTGTTGCGGGATGTCTTGAGTTCCGGACTACAAAGTATTAGGCTATTGTAGCCACTTTATCAGTCTCTTCAAAAAAAAAAAATACCATTTGGTGGTTTTTTGGTATATATTTAGGTTTTTTCTCATGTTTTAGTTTGTGATGATTAGGTAGAGGATGCTGTTGTTCTTGCTTTGGCTCACCATAGACGTCCTAGCTTGGTACGACTATCTTTTTCAGGTATGTTCTTATATTTCTTGAAGATGTTGGAAAATACTTTGCATGCCTGGTACTTTGGACTCACTACATGGTCCCTTTTTGCTATAAATAGTGTTCTTATACTGGGAGATGTTTATTTGTTCATGGAGTTTTTGCTTGAAGTAGAGCAGTCTTTGCAATATAGTTAATACTCTATATTTTTCTGCTTATATCATTTTCAGATCCAAAGTCACCTGATCCCAAGTTCTCGGAGGCCTTTGGTAATGAATGATTTATCCTTATCTCTAATCCCTATAAGCTGACCATTTGTAACTATTTTTCTGGTTTTTAGATAACTCGCTAACAGTTTAGTTAATCGAGCTTTTTAACTTTGCAAAATCTGTTTTATGCATTGAGGAAACTGAAGAAGACATGTGTTTGTGCAGAACTTGGTCCAGACGAATCAGAAGATGTTCTTTTCAAGCAGGTATATTGAACTCTCTATGAATCTGGTTCCCTGGTTGGCTGCAGGGTTACATATTCCATTTTCAGTAGTTAAGTTCTCTTACAACTTTTGGTTGATAAAGACATAGTTCATGTCACTGATCGTGCTTTGGAGAATGGAAACTGATGTATTCGTCAGAATTAATATGACTATCAGAACCATGGTTCACTCTGATGGTCTGGTTGCTGTATTAGATATCAAGCATGCAGGATCTTTGAGCTATTTAAATTGCCGTGGTCTTCAATATTTGCCATCTTCAATATTTGCCATCGCAACCGGAATCGAATACATACCTGCATGAACATTTATCATTATTATTTTGTTATGAATGATTTTATTTTTATCATATTGCTAGATACGACGGATGCCGCTTGTTTTTAATTTGGCAATCTATGATTAGAGTTCATTGAATTCTCCTGAACTTGCTATTTGGTAATAACAGAATATATTCTGCTGAAAGTTGTAGTAGTTTCCAGTATGTAATAATGTTGAGAGATTGTTAAGTGGAGCCTGGGAAGAGTTAATGTTTACATTACCTTTATTGAACCCATATGGCTATAATTAGTTGATCTACGTGGGCTTGCTGCATCACTTCCATTAACTACTATTGGTCTGCTGAAAGATTTGCTCAAGTTTCGTGATTACTATTCAGGCTTGGCTTACATACTTCTGGAGAAGAGCCAAAATCCATGGCGTGGATGAAGATGTTGCTGAGGAGCGCCTCCAGTTCTGGATCAGCCGCAGCGGTCATACTCCTACTTCACATGATGCTGTTGATGGTAAGTATATATGAAAGAATTTGTGTATCTTTTAATCATGTAGACCTAAGTGACTTTAGGTTGTCATTCTGGACTAAATCAAATTTTCTATTAAAGCATCCATGCTTTCCAATTGGATTGACTAGCAAAAACACATTTCGGAGTAGAACTGAACTCCCGCTGCCTTATTATGTCTTAGTCCTTTAATTGATTGGTGGTGTGTTCAGTGGATCGTGGCTTGATTGAGCTCAGAAAACTGGGGATAGAGCAGCAATTGTGGGAAGCTTCGAGGAGGGAAATTGACGAAGATCAAAAACCACTGGTGGAGAACGAAAGCTAATTCGGTTTTGTTTGTTCACGTTTGAAGTTGTCTTCAATTTTTTGCACCCTTTCCCCCCCTTTCAAGTGTTCATTCCTTGTTTTTAATTACAATGGTATCAATCTTCAGTATAGTTCAAATCGGAGGGTCCCGTTAACGGGTACCACAGACATTGGCTACGTTAGCTTTGGTATTTCTATTGTTTTATATCTTGCCATCTGAGCTTCTTCTTTGTTTGTTAATGGAACCGAGTACATTTCCTATTGAAATGGAAATAAAATGAAGTGGAAGTTTTCTGTATCTCAACTTGTGGATGTAAAGTAAAAACTCCAAAAGGTCAACTTTATTTGGATTTGCATAAATGGTTGAACAAAATCTCGATAACAAAAATTGTGAAGGACAAGGAGGGATTCCGGATGTCGACTCTTTTCTTGGGATGAGCAAAACCTAATAAAGAATGCTTTTGAAATTCACCTTTTGATAGTGTTACTTGTAGGCTCGTAGAGAGGAGTAAGGCCCTTATGCTGCTGCCGAGTACTGATGGGAATTGGGATAGAGATTCCAGTTAGTAGGGCAGCCTCTCTCCATATCCTGGCCCTATTAGACATAGTCCTCGAAAAAGGTTATTCTAACATGATTCATCCACTGTCGTTTAGTGGAAAAATAAGCGGCCCCGCTTGTCACTGGGTTAACCCCCATACCCCTATTGACATGCAGCGGCCTACTGCATTCTTTCCAAGTTCCTGTAGCAGATATTGGCGCTGATACCCGGATCCTTTGATTCAGACTGGAGTCAACCAATCCATGATAATGAGAGAAGAAAAGGAGAGAGAAGGAAGAGAACGTCCTCCACACCCTAGTCCAGACTGGAATTATAAAGCAGTGGCTAGATAGAAGAGTACTGAAATTTTGGAACTGAAAAACTTGTACAGAACTGTTGTTGTATTGTATCGATCGACTAGTAGTCTTCTTCTCTCTTGGATGGATCATAGGCAGAAGATAATGTAGATGCAGGACATCTCAATTTGGTGACCTTGGGACTGTCTTATTCTAGCCCCCCTGCGTATAAATTCTCTTGGATAAGGACCATGTTTTAGACTGGAAATACGAAGTAGGGAACAAAATGACCCGCCACTATCAGTATTGGCCCATTGATGGACCCACGTGTGCGACCCATGTCAGTATTGAGCCGCCACTGTCTGCATTGCTGTTCTGCAAAAGTTATTTTTGCCTAATAAAGGAGTCAGTTCAACAAGGCTCCCCCCCACTCCCCCAGCTTGGGGTTTTAGGGAGTACCCGTTAATAAACTGAACCTTCAGAAGACAGCTTAATGGAGAAAAAAAAAAAAAGATGAAAAGGTCAAAAGTTTCAGGGCTAGTAGAGCAACAGTGGTTCCACTACTGGATTGCATCAAATCCGGACCAGGTAGACAAATGCCCTTGAAAAAATAAATAAATAAAGGGTAACTTAATATGATTCGCCTGCTGTCCCTTAGTGGCAAAATAAAGGGGATCCCCTCCGCTCTGCCTCTGGGCGGCCGTATTGATTGATATTCAAGCTTCCGTTGCTTCTTTTCATATCTGGAATCCGGAGTCTGGACTCTGTTTCAGAATTCTGATCACTTGAGGTCCCTCTCCGGTTCTGAAGTCAACCGGTCCATGATGACTAGAAACAAAAAAAAAAAAAAGAAAGAGAGAGGAGAGAACAGAAGTGGCGCGGTTGTTGCAGGGGCTTGTCTTGTTATCGAGTCACAGCTTTTATTTTCTTTCTTCTGCCCGTTCAAGAATCTGCATTTTTTAGTTTCGTTTAAAGGAAAACTGGTGATTAGACGCCCCCATTACTTGCACTCGAGGATAAACACAGAAGAGAAAACTCAAAAGTGAGGTGAAAAAAATATAAAACCAAAGCTTCTCCATGCCACCATGTGCAGTGTGCACACACACTCTCTCTCTCTCTCTCTCTCTCTCTCTGTCCTCTGATACATGTATATTTGGTGAAAAGGCAGGGCATTTGTTTCCCTCAATCCTTATCGCCGGTAGAGCTTCAAAAATTCCTCCACCCCAAAAAAGCTGCTTTTGTGATGGAAGAAGAGCTCCTCACGGGACATATACACAAGGCCGATTTAGAACACAGATAGAGGAAGAGAGTCAGAGGGTCAGGGGTGGATGGGTCAGAGAGCCAGAGAGCCAGAGAGGGTACACTCTCCCTCACCACTTCCTACAAAGTTGTAGTTTGCAATCGATGGCTTCTCTGTTCGATAAAGCTGTGAAACTGGGGAGCGAGTCTTCCCCCTCCTCCCCTTTTTCCTGCTTTGCATTTTGTTTGATCTTGGAGAGGTGAAAGCTACATTTCTCTGCTGATCTCTCTTATTGGAAAAAGGAAACCAGTACTATATATTTCTGTTGGCTACCCTCAATTTTATCAAACATAAAAACGAAACCCTATATCATATGTGTAGCTGGATTAGACATTTATAGGGTATGTATTAATTTTTGAAAGTTTGGATAGTTTATGCCTGAAGAGGCTTGATCTGAGTTTTTCAGAGTCAGATATGGACTCGGTTAAACTCGGCCAAAGCTACAGGAGATGAACTTTCAAAAAGAGGCCAATTTTATTCCCTTACCCATTAACTCAGACGAATAGGACTCAACCTGCCCGAGTTGTACCACCATTGTTTTGGATGGACATTTCTTGTCATGACCAGAAAACTCATAGAGCGAGGTGCAACACAGGTGGGACCAAAAGAAACTGGGTCCCTGTCCCACGGTCCCACACAGAAAGAAGTGGGACCCATGTCGGTGTGCCGTGCCACGAAATCATAAACAAATGCACCCCGCCCATGGCACCCACTCCGGGCGTGGTCATCTTTTTCTCAAGTGGATATCATTCTTCATCTTCCCAGAATCATGATCTTCAAACTGAAGTGTGAAGAGTAGAAAAACACCAAATTAGAAGAAAGAAAGGAGAAAAAAGAACCACCTTTTTCTCATGTTCCCTTCTACATGCTTTCCCACTCTCTAATCTTCACCTTTTATCTTTTCTCTTTTTACTTAGATCAAGTTATCTTGGGTTACCTTTCTCTTTGACTCATCTTCATAACGATTTCCCATGTTTGAAATCACCTTTTGGCATTAATATGTTATTCTTTATGAATAAATAAGTAGACTGGTAGATGTGGGTTTTATTATTTCTCTCCTTAACTGGTAGTATCAAAACTTTAAACTACAAGACAGGTAATGAATAAGCTTTAAAAGATCTTTTATTCAATTATGATCCAATTCTGTTTTTTAATGTTGCTAAAAGGAACTTTTGAACGGATCAAAGGATTAATATTTTTATGGACAGTAGTTTCAAACAAAAATATATGTTCTTTTATATTACTTGAAAATTATAGCTTTGTTTTCATAAATAAAAGCAGAGTCAAATATTGTTGGTTATGTTCTTTTATGTTACTTGAAAAAGATGCCCTAAGTGGCAAAATTTAAGGAACATACGAAGTATTTGGCTGTGATCATGAAAGCCAGAGACAGAGAGAGACAAAGGGGCATGCTTGAGTAAAAGCTAATGGGCTTTTCCAAGAAGTATAATTAAGAATCCCCCAGAACCAAGTAAAAGTTTGGTTAAAAGGAAAGGGCAAAAGTGCTCCTTTGCTTGCTTCACAAGCCTAGAATACATCAATTTCTGGAGAGAGAAACTGAATAAGAGGAAGACCACCCCTTTTTCTCCTCTGACTCTCACATTTTCCAACCCCATGCCACCCACTCCAAGTAAAATAATGAAAGCAATTGATAGCTGGACCTCTCACCTCTTAAGATGCAGAAGAGAGAGAAATAAGAGAGAGGACTAGGAGACTTAGAAGAAGAGAGAAATAAGAGAGGACTAAGAGACTAGAAGAAGAGAGAAATAAGAGAGGACTAAGAGACTAGAAGAAGAGAGAAATAAGAGAGGACTAAGAGACTAGAAGAAGAGAGAAATAAGTGAGGACTAAGAGACTAGAAGAGAGAAATAAGTGAGGACTAAGAGACTAGAAGAGAGAAATAAGAGGTAAAAAAATAAGGAGAAGAGAAGAAGGAGAGAGGACGAAGAGAGGGAGGAGAGAGAGGGAGGAGAGAGAGGGAGGAGAGAGAGGAGGAGAGAGAGGGAGGAGAGAGAGGGAGGAGAGAGAGGGAGAGAGGAGGGAGAGAGAGGAAGGAGAGAGAGGAGAGAGAGAGGAGAGAGAGAGAGAGGAGAGAGAGGAGAGAGAGGAGAGAGAGAGGAGGAGAGAGAGAGGAGAGAGAGAGGAGAGAGAGGAGGAGGGAGAGGAGGAGGGAGAGGAAGGAGAGAGAGGAGAGAGGAGGAGAGAGAGGAGGAGAGAGAGGAGGAGAGAGGAGGAGAGGAGGAGAGGAGGGAGGAGGAGAGGAGGAGGGAGGGAGGAGAGAGAGAGGAGGAGAGAGGAGGAGGGAGGGAGAGAGGAGGAGGGAGGAGGAGGGAGAGGAGAGAGGAGAGAGAGAGAGAGGAGGGAGAGGAGGGAGAGGAGGGAGAGGAGAGGGGAGAGGAGGAGGAGGGAGGAGAGGAGAGGAGAGGGAGGGAGGGAGGAGAGGAGAGAGAGAGGAGAGAGAGGAGGAGGAGGAGGAGGAGGAGAGGGAGGGAGAGGAGGAGGGAGAGGAGGAGAGGAGAGGGAGGGAGGGAGGGAGAGAGAGGGAGGGAGAGAGGGGAGAGAGAGGGAGGAGGAGAGAGGAGGAGAGGAGGAGGAGAGAGAGGGAGAGAGGAGGGAGAGAGGAGGGAGAGAGGAGGGAGAGAGGAGGGAGAGAGGAGGGAGAGAGGAGGGAGAGAGGAGGGAGAGAGGAGGAGGGAGAGAGAGGAGGGAGAGGAGGGAGAGAGAGGAGGGAGAGAGGAGGGAGAGAGAGGAGGGAGGGAGGGAGGGAGGGAGAGGAGGAAGAGAGGAAGAGAGAAAAAAGAGTTGTGGATGAAACGGGTGTGACTTTCTTTGTTTTTGGGTTGGTGTGGTTCCCAAGGGAGAAGGATTGGACACACCGGGTCAATTGGAGCAGGGGAGTATAAATTATAATACTGTCTTTTGTTATGTGGGAAGAGTAGTTAGCCATTTCTCTCTCTTCTCATTGGCATTTTGTGATGGGGATTGTGGGTGAGCAGTGAAGTACTCAATGACCCACTAAACCGCATCCTTAATGGATTCTCCCTTTCTGATTAAGATACCTTAAATCATGTAGTTTTATTAATACTTATTTAAAAATTTAATTTTAATACTTTGATTTATATCTACAATTCAACAATGGCCGATGCATCGAATCTAAGAACGGATTCAAGCTGAATTTGGGTTCGGATTTTTACCTAATGTTATCTTAAGAAATTATAATAAAGAATCCGTCACTTTCTTTGCATTAGAAACATTGACACAAGTTGGACAGGGATTTCAAATTTTAGTATTAAATGAATCTAAATATTATTTGAAAAAGTTGAAAATGGACTCCCGTCATGTGTTATGATTTAATTTTCTCTGATTCTCTCCTATTAGATATTAATATCTTAACTACATAAGGGACAGCAATAGAATTAGGTTGCACAAAAACCAGGGCAGGACGACCAATTCCAGAGGCCACGCGAGTCACTAGATTATAAACCGTTTGAACCATTTATAACGGTCTCAAGTAAGACCAGTACCGAAGAAAAGTCTACGAGGGGTACTTCCGTGATCTCACCCTAACGTGCATCAAGTTACTAAAATACCTTCACTTTACAATAGAGTTGCTCGTTTAGATTGCGGAGTTCGTAGCGCTGTAAGAGAGTGGTGTTGAAGTAAATAAATAGGACAGAATGGGCAAATGAGGAGTTGGACCGGTCCCTTTTCGTAGCCCAGGCTGTCGCGGCCACGCCGTCGTGTACACGACATAGACAAGGTATCAGTTTTTTGTCGTTTGCAACAGACTAAACGACGACAAAAAGCAGGAGCGAAAAGGAAAAGAAGGAACTCCAAAATATATATAGCCCGCATGTGGCTGCCAATCTTCTGATATTATATTCCCCATGTACAAGATCCAATCCCACCTCAATTTCATTTGAATCAAGTTAATTTCTCATGGGTTTTATATACAAGACTGCCACAAAATTACTGCTCTGCAGTCCGGGTAAAAGATAAAGTCGGATTTATCTTATATGGCGGTATTATTTTTCTAGAATTTATTATCTCAAATCCAATTCTAGATTTTAATGAAGTAAATTGATGGGTTTTTTTTGTAGATGAAGATAGTATAATGGGTTTTATTTATTCCTAGAATCTGAAGAGGATTTTGTGAGAAAGACTTGGGGGACGTGGGTGGGTGGGCTGTGGAAAAGAAAGGTACCATACCAGAGAGACACTTCCACCAAATTCCTTCTATAGACCAGCTGATTTTTTTTTTTTTTTTGTTTTCTCTTTCTGTCAAAAACATAAACCCAATTCTCATTTCCAAGCCGCAAGAGGAAAAGGCACTGAAGAGTTAGTTGGCTTCATTTGAAAAGAGAACTTTTGGAAGGTCAAACAAGGTAAGAAAACAACAAACAGCTATTATTCCTATTTTGTCTTCCGGACAAGCAGGTGGGTACAGGGATGGGGAGCATCTAATCTATTCAAAGAAATCTGTTTGTCTTGTTGCCGTGTAATTGTTTATCATCAAAACCAGAGATTTTGGAGTGATTACTGTGGAATTGAATAAAAGATCCACTTTGTGAGACCAAGATTCATTTTTTTTTTTTTTTGTCGAAAAGAATTAGAGAGTGGGAAGTGGGGAGCAAGAGGCTTATCCTCTGAAAGTACTCGATTAACACTGAACATTGCCTGGAAAGACCCACTTTCTGTGGCAAAGTAAATATTATGATTTCTTTTTGCTGCCAAAAGGTAGATGTGGAGATACCAGTTGATAGCCTGCAGAAGGGGGTGAATGAGACTGGGGAGCATCTTCTTCCATCTTCTTCTTGATTCATGGGCAGGAGATGGCAAAGATGAATCACTGGTTTTTCTTTTGACTCAGTGAGGACCATCAACACTTCCACAGTTACACAATTCCCATGTTCTGAATTTGGGAATTTGGTCTGAAATGAAAGCCATCAGATATCAATCACCCAGCGATTCTATTTGCTTGGAAAGTTTCAAAAAGTGCTTTTTGTATTCCTTTTGTATATTGTGTGTGTTTCCTCAACTGATTTTTCATTTTTGTTTGTTACAGTTAAACTCATTTTGAGTATTTTTCTTATAAAAAGAAACATAATTAGTGGGTATGTATAGATTGCTTACTTTTCCGGTATTTATTCCTCCTTTTCCTCCTGACAATTGTACCAATTGCCTTGCATCGGTTATGATTCTTACCTGTTTGTCCTGCAAGACTGCAGGGACTTCGTAATAGTATTAGCAGGAGAGAATCTGGCTTCAGAGGTAGATTTATCAGAGGGCCTTACATCCTGTAAGATCCCGGTGCTTTATGTCATAAAAGATAGGATGAAAGGTTTACAATTAACAGAAAAAGCATGTCAACTCTATTTCGGACTTCCTCCCCAGAGAGCAAAAGGTTATTACAAACAAAAAAAAAAGGAAGAAAAACTCTCCTGGTTGCATTGGAATCTCTTTGGTTTTAGGGGTCTTGATTTCTTCTAAATTCTGAATGGTTAAAACCTAAAAGTGTAAAGCTAATACTCCCTCAACCCATTTCATCAGAATCAGATAAAAAGTACAGAAACTTAAATTCCCGATCTTTTCCTTTTTCTTTCTCTTTTGGTAAGGGAGCAAAGTAGAAAAGAAAAAGATGAGAATTTTGTTCACTTTAGGAAGAAGAAAAAAAAATTGTTAATGGTGTTAACTTGAGAATGGAGAAGCATGGAGGAATGGATTTTAATTCTCGGTCCATTTTAATGGGAACAAACTCAAATGCAGGGTGAGCTTGGGGACCCACAAGCATCTCTGGCATGGAGGATGGATGGACCCCTCTTGCATCCTTCCTTACTCTTTTTTCTCCAAGCATGCACACAGGAAAAGGCTTAAAATATTAGAAGGAAACAGGAGCTGTCCTTACTTATAGCCTACCCTTTCGCACAAAGTGCCGTTAACCTGCTTCTCTCTCCTTCCCCTTCAGCTTCTGCCATTTTCTTCTACTTCTCCGTGAAGTTTTTCTCCACCCAAACATGGATTCTGGAGCATGGGAAGTCATGGCAGTGGCTTGGGCTATCCTTTTCGTATATTCCTTTGTGGGCGTCGATTCATTTCCGTTAGACAAAATCACCGGGTTACCAGGGCAGCCTCCGGTGAGCTTCCAGCAGTTCGCTGGATACGTCACGGTCGATGAAAAGAAGCACCGAGCTCTGTTTTATTACTTCGTTGAGGCGGAGGCAGATCCAGCGTCAAAGCCTCTGGTTCTCTGGTTAAATGGAGGTACGAAGTTTTCACCGAATCGGTCACTTTGCTCTCCTTAATTTGGCTAGCAAATGAGGTTGATGCGGTGGTGGACGAGGAAATTCTGTTTGGTCGTCGAATGTGTTGTTTTCTGTCGTTGATGGGTATCTTCTAATTCCATTTTCTTGACAATGTCGATTTATACTCCTGTGCTTCAATGGAAGTTTCCGCTGTTTAATTGGTAAAGTCACCGCTCAAAAGTTCTGTCACGGGATTAAAGCACCCTAACAGAGCGAACGACACTGTGCTTGGATTTTGATTGTGGGACTTTGGTTTCTGTAGTTTTCGACTTCCTTCTTCTAGTAGTGACCGTGCTTGGTACTGTATTGCAGGTCCTGGGTGTTCTTCTGTCGGCGTCGGCGCATTCTCTGAAAATGGCCCGTTCAGACCAAGCGGAGAGGTTCTAGTGAGAAATGAGTACAGTTGGAACAAAGGTAACCCAGAAAAAACCATCACCATCTCTTTTTTCGCATGACAATTTGAAGATGAAGGCGTCTAACTGATTTAATCTTTCTGTGATTCGCAGAGGCTAACATGTTATACTTGGAGACCCCGGCAGGAGTCGGCTACTCCTACTCCGCCGATTCTACCTTCTACGAGGGCGTGGACGATAAGATAACAGGCACGAGTTGCTCATCTCCTTTCTTCTGATTCTTCCCATGATAAGAAGAAAAAATGTGCTCTTTTTCATGGTTTTAAAGCCGTCGAACATCTCTCTGTGGTTTATTAAGTTCTGAAACTGGTGTTCTCTTTGGTTCTTAAGCCAGGGACAATCTAGTGTTTCTTCAGCGTTGGTTCCGTAAATTTCCCCAATATAAGACCAGAGATCTCTACATTACTGGAGAAAGTTATGCAGGTACTTCATTTCTCGAAGTCTCAAATCGTTTCTTCTTGCCAGTCCAAACTACATTTAAACAATTTTTACCCTCTTCGCAGGACACTATATTCCACAGCTTGCAGAGCTCATGGTTGAATTCAACAAGAAGCAAAAGCTGTTTAACCTCAAAGGAATTGCTGTAAGTAGCTTACATGAAAGTTAAACAAATCTGTAAGACTCACGAGATTTGGGACAAACTGCTGACATTGCTTATTTATGCTTTTGTGTGTTGTAGCTGGGAAATCCGGTTCTGGAATTCGAAACCGACTTCAACTCGAGAGCTGAGTTCTTCTGGTCTCACGGTTTGATCTCAGATTCTACATACAAGATCTTCACAACTGCCTGTAATTACTCCCGGTACGTGAGCGAGTACTACAGAGGAGTCGTTTCCCCTGTTTGCTCCAGAGTTTACAGTCTAGTGACCAGAGAGACAAGCCGCTTTGTTGATAAATATGATGTCACACTTGATGTTTGCGTTTCTTCCATTCTTTCTCAAACCAAAACTCTGCGTCCTCAGGTGAGCTCCATGGCTGTTTTCACCATTTTCGTTGTTCTTGTCTGTCTCTTTCTGTTTGTTCTGATAGCTTTCTCCTTCACATTTTAGCAAGTAACAGAGCATATAGATGTATGCGTGGAAGATGAGACGGTCAATTACCTCAATAAGAAGGATGTGCAGAAGGCTCTTCATGCCCGTCTGGTAGGAGTGAACACGTGGCTCGTTTGCAGCAGGTACTTTCAATTGATTGAACTGATTTTCTCACATAATCCTGCATTTCAAATTAGTTCCTTCTTTTAAAGTGGAAATTTAAATGGCAATTACATGATGATTATACCTTCACCTTCGATGGCAGTGTACTTCAATACGAGGTTCTTAACTTGGAGATACCCACAATCTCTGTTGTGGGTTCACTGGTCAGATCCAGCATTCCTGTTCTGGTTTACAGGTAAAGGCTTCAGTTATGCTCTATGACTAGCTTAGCTCCTGCCTGATTTCACAGAGGAAAAAGAAATCCATTCAAGGCAAAAAGAAAAGAATACTGACGTAATCTTTCTCTTGCAGTGGAGATCAAGACTCTGTCATTCCGCTTACTGGGAGTCGTACCCTAGTCCATAGGTTGGCAAATGAGTTGGGACTCAACACAACTGTACCTTACAGAGTCTGGTTTGAGGGAAGCAGGTACTATTGGATTGATTGTAATGGTTTCTAGATGCTGGAAGCTTGGCTACTTACTTTTCAACGTTTGTTTTCCAGTCTCCAACCTTCCCTTTGTTTGAGGTTCTGATAAGATTCAGTGGGTAAATTATTTGTTTTTAGGTTGGTGGATGGACTCAAGTTTATGGAAACATCCTTTCCTTTGCAACAATCAGGGGTGCTTCTCATGAAGCTCCTTTCTCCCAACCAGAGAGATCACTTGTGCTGTTCAAAGCATTTCTTCAGGGGAGGCCATTGCCGGAGACATTCTGACCAACTGATCAGATCGAAACGTCTGTAAGTAATGTTTGGGATGTCAATTAATAACTAAATGTAAATTTTCAATTGTTCTCTGGTTTGTCCATGGTGATGACAACAGTGAGTTTGAGCAATTTTGTAGAATTTCACATGAATGAATGTTTCTGATCCGTTCTCCTGTGTAATTTGAATTTGTCCAACTCACCAAGGTGACTGACCGAACTTGTCATCAGAACCAAAGCTCAAAGTAGATAACAACTTCCAGCATCCTCAAGATTTGTCTTCGCGGTATTCAATTACCTCCTTTCTTTCTTCCTATGAACCAACTGATTTACAAACCAGATACTTACCCAAAATAATTTACTCAATGCCACCTGATGTTGAGGACCATTAAGAAATTAAACAGTGTCCCAAAAAAAATTCCAGAAAAAGGATGAATCACACAAAAGTATGGGCACCCGTGTAAAGAGAATATTTCTGGTAGTGTATCATGAGGTATCATTATTACAGTGCACAATATATTATTGCATTTACAAACAGAGTCTGGGCCCAATGAGAAGTGCATGAAAGAGATACAAAATGGGAGCACAATGAGCATGGCTGCAAAGGGTACTTCTGCACTTTCTTTGTAAAAGTAAGAACATAAATTTATTTCACTGGCCCTGGGAGGACCTTGACCAGTTTATGTTGATGTTGCCATGGCCGTCTATTCTGTACAGATCAGATCGCAGAAACTGTTGTATTGTGCATAACGGGTTCAATGACAACCTGTGGTTCTTTTTGTAAATAAAAAGTGGAGCTCTTGACGGTCAGTAGCTTCCAGTTAGTAGACAGCCATAAAAAATGCTAAATGTAAAGTTCTTTGATGAGAAAAAATGCTCCACTTTTACATCTTCTCTCATGTAGAAATTTTACATAGCCTTCTTGTACCTGTACTAGCACATATGATGTCCGAGATGAAAAGCAAAATTCAAAGAGTAATGTTAGTTGCACTCCCATCCAGTACCTCCACGTCGGATGGTAAGCCATGGGGGTACTGAGCGGAGGTGCAGCTACTAGCATTATTCAAACTCAAATCACTGCATTTTCCTCCTTGTTTCCCATGGTGAAAAATGCTTTTAACATCTATTCTTAAAGTGGTGAGGATGAAGAATGCTTTTAACGTAGTTGGAAAAGTGGCACGAACATAATCTTGTTGAAAGTTTTCTTTTGCTCTTATTCTCCATGGTTTCTCACATGCTTGAATTGATTGTCTTATGACCAGCCTCAGATAAATGCTCTCTGAATCACTTGCAAACATAGTTGGGTGTACATTCATCTAGACATCCTTTTGCAATGCCTTCACCTCTGCAGACAATTTGCAATCAAAAGCAGAGCTCTGATTAGTAGTCATTTCAGGAATACAACATCTGAAAGAAAATGAAAACAAACAAAAAGAATAGATCATATTATATGAATAATCAGATACAATTTTTGATGAATAACCGAAAAAGAAAATTGGTTCTGGTTCTGTGTCATTCAAATTCGTCTTGAGAACAGCTTTGCCCACTTAAATTACAACCCCAGGGTTAACAATGTTATGGAGAGCTCTGGTTTACTAACTCAAAATGTTTCTGAAGGCAATTATAATGAAGTGTCATTACAACTGATTCAGGCCTGGTATGCAAGCATCCAATGCACTTACAACAGTAAATAGATTTGCAATGATGAACAAGCAGTATGTTACACAATGAATACGCCATGGCAACTTCAGCTTTGCCACCACTTTTGTTCTGTCACACGGTCCCCAGAGCAAAGTGATGCACAATTGTCAAACTTCAACATGAGCATATACAAACACAGAATATGAAGGAAATGATGGGGAACTAAAGTTCTTTGGACGATTTGCAAAATGATCCAGCTGTCTTCAATTGAGGCATGACTACATTTGGCGCTTCAACTTGCATTCTGAGGAAATGAAACTGCAAAGCCAGTATGGGTTTTGACAGCAACACAGAGATGCTCCTTTCTAATCCATCTTCTGAAGACTCTCTAACGAGGCAAGATCCTTTTCCATTGTCTAGGGAAGCAGTACCTAGTCTTGAAACTTTTGCGGGTTTCACTGCCTGAACCCTACAATTTTGAGATAATTCCTGCATTAGTACTCCTATCTACTTGAACATATTTGATTAAAGAGTATACAGGCTTTTTGAAATCTCTGTAATTCATTCATTCACGTAAGAGGTCCGTGAATACATGAGGATAATTCACTAAAAGACTTCTCACCAACCAAAGTAAAGGACTGGTGACAAACCTGCACTCAATTTTGCAAGAATACTTCAGAAGTTGAGGATTATAAACTGTTTGGCCGCTGCAATTGAACCATTAAAAGGATTACTTATTTTGAAATTGAAAATACTTCAACTACTTAAAATGTCTAAACAATTGATTACCTAAAACTTGGGAGTGACATTCGAACCGCAGGCCATAAGTGTTCTAAGTGTGGCTTTGATTGTGGCTCTGAAAAAACTCAAACCACTTAAACGAGAGATGGTGTACTGTAATGGTATGAAATACATCGGGAAAAGATTTATGGAAACAGACCTAACTCATCAAACCACGACTTGATAAAAACAAGACGACCTTAAACAAAACAGTAGTTAATTTTTATTAGACCCTCTCTCTCTCTCTCTCTCTCTTACAATTTTTTTACTAATTCAAACATTTCTTATTTAAGATAAGAACAATTTTCATAAAAGAAAAAGGCAACTACATAGCAGAAACGTTTGGGATCAGCCTTGTGCCATGTGGTTCAAGAGGTAGCACTTTTGTAAATAAAGACAGGAGCATCCTTTCATTACAGATTCGAAATAACTCTCTTCATTTTCTACTACCTTTGTCGTTTTATGAGAAAAAAAATCAACATCTTCACGATGTTTAAGAATGGAAAGAAAAGAAAAAACTCACCAGGGTTAACAAGGTTGATAGAACAAAAATCTCTGGTAGCAGAGCCCTCTATCTCTCTGACTTGAATTTCTACATGATCCTTTACGGAGACGGCTGAATCCATGCCAACCATATTTAAAATTCCACGAGATTTATTTCTCTCCGGCCGCAGGATGGGCGTAAGTCTCTGCATCAAGCAGAAGTTCTGTTGAGTATACAAAGAACTCCACAACTGAGCTTAATAGAATAATGGCAACTTGTTGACATAAATGATTGCTTATGACAGTTAAAAGGGAATGTCTTGAAAGAAGCATATTTAATACAGAGAGACAATCATATTTAATGCAGAGTAGCAATCATATGCCTGTGCCTTGTAGCAAGTTGTTATTTTTTGTTTTTACTGTCACTAGAATGTGTAACAAGTTCAGTGGTTTTAATAGTCAGTGTTTCAATTTATAAATGGCACCCGCGTTTTCGTATGAACTAAACTACTCACTTTAAAAATAAAGATTTTCACATAAACAACAAATTAAGGATTTTATTAATAGAAAACCCAGATTTAGAACTTCATTTTGTAATATTGAGAAGTGAACCCAGGACCTGCGGCTGCTGTTCTTCATGGCATTAGACTATTTGTGGAGAAACTTTCTGGTAAACTTGAGATTGAAGGTGATTCGTCAAATGTAATCAGTTGGTGTAAGAGGACAATAGCCCCGCCATGGAGACTGTCAGTGGTATTCATTGTTCTTGGATTCACATTCTACGATCTGCAAACTCTGCTGCAGATGGGTTGGCTAGGAAAGGGTTTCCTCTTGATCAATTGGTGCTGAGGGAACCAATGTAAGAATTATCGTAATTTTCTGTTACGAATTACAGAATTAATGAATCCAACAATTTCCTCAAAAAAAAGAAGTGAATGGTTAACCCAACCTCACTTAAGGTAGATGTAAGAGGTATGTGCATAGCTTCCCAACACCAAATTGGTTGTCATGACTATTAGTTAATTGATAGTTACCTTTGAGAATCCAGCAACATGACTTGGAAGTCCAACATCCTGTGAGAACAATCGACAAAACACAAACAAATTTAGAGAACATGGCCTTCAGGGTAAGAGTTGAAAGTGAGAATCTGATTCAAAATATAGAACTTCTGCATGTTGAATATGTGCTGCTACTCTGTCCAACCTTTCTTCCATGAACACAAGCTTCACAACTGCTGACAAGCACCCTTGCAGCCCATCTATGAAAAGAAAGCTAGCACTTAACCAATTTGCACTATTTAAAAGCTTTCAAAACTGTTCTAACTAATGCAGTGTCGGGATTCACTCCTTTAAGAAGGATCGAGGAGGAAACAAGAACTTACGCGCATGAAGTAGGAGGATTCCACACAAGGCCAGCAATTACAACCAACTGGGAATAAATGCAATAGATCAAAATAGTTTGGTCAGTTCTGGATTAAGACTGATACAACATTTTCACTGTAATCAGAACTTTTGAATTGTGGAGAACTAAAACCAGGAAAAACTAATACCTCATCAAACATTCCAGTAGGGCTTTCATCGTAACGAGCAAGAAAAAAACCACCAAGAGTGTACCTTCAAAGCACAAAATTTCACATTATGAATACGTAACAATTAGGATATTCAAAAGAAAGAGAATGAGTCCCCAAACCAGACAAAGATTGGAAACGTGAGCTCCAGAAAGAGAGAAGATAAGTACCCAAAAGCTTCCACCAATTTAAGGTCCTTTGGGATAAAAGCCCGTGCTGTTTTGGCCTTTACAAGATGCAGTTGGTACAGTGCTCTGGAAAGAATAAATAAGTTGCCTCATTTGAAAAAGCCTATATCGGAAGCAAGCTTTTACCAAGAGAACAAAATGTTTTATACAACTAGAGCTCCTTGCCTTCCTCTAAACAACCATGGAGGACCATTGGCATAGCCTGAAGAAGATTTATTTTCCATAACCCTCATCAACCTGGCAGAATAAGGACGAGAATATCATCCTCTAGAAAGAAAGAACTATGATTTGAGTAACACATCCGAAAAGGAAGTCGACACTGGTGATTGTAACGGCGGTCCCACATAAACATCGGACAGTGTAGCTGAGAGATTAATTACAAACCCCATCGTTTTCATGATTAATATAACCAGAATTCCACGATGAGGAAGCAAACATCTGGACACCCTTCCCGCCAAGAGAGCTACATATATAAACGGTTTTACTCTGCCCGGATTAAAGTGAAAACGAATTTTCCGGTTCTCGTATAAGCAAAACACACAGAAGAAAAAGACCCAAAACAGAATGACCAAGTCTTGTCCAAAAAAAAAAAATGTTGGATGAAACTGCAACAACTTGAAAACGAATGAAGCATACTGCTTTTAAACACATTTGGGTTACGCTCAAAGATAAGAGTAACTAAAGCAGCTGCCAGTAAGCCCTAAGGTTGCAGAAGATTACCTTCCTAAATCGTGTTAGCAACGAGAAGAAGAACGTACCCTGAAAAGAAATAGAAAAGAGATGGAAAGCGCAGGAAAAGTGAGACAATTTTAGTTTGGAACACGGTGGAGTTCCTCCGTGAGAGTTGTGGAAGAGAAGCTTCAGTGAGAGAGCAAGCAGATAAGCAACTGGTGGACGTTATCTGATCGTTTGGTGCCAATCAGATCACCCACGTTACGTACCTTACTTTTTTTTTGTAATCCTCAAAAAGTTTACTATGATATTAAGGGTTACGTACCTTTCTCAATAACGGTTATGATGTTTTTTTATTGTGGGTTACGTACCTAGTTAAGGGGCATGGGCCCCTAGTTTAGGGGCATGGGCCCTGGTTTAGGGACATGGGCCCCTAGTTTAGGGCATGGGCCCCTAGTTTAGGGAGGGCATGGGCCCCTAGTTTAGGGGGGGCATGGGCCCCTAGTTTAGGGGGGGCATGGGCCCCTAGTTTAAGGGGGGCATGGGCCTCTAGTTTACAGGGGGCATGGCCCCCCCTAGTTTAGGGGCATGGCTGACTGGCTTGCCACAAGTTTTTTTAATCTAATGTCGAGAAAGTTTGATTCGACAATTATTTTTGTTGGAGCAAAGTGATGATATAAGTCCAGTGTGAAGTATTTTTAAGGCGGCCTTGTTGTTCAGGTAAGAGATAAATTAGGAGATAAAATTAACAAGATTTTAATTTTTTTAAATATTATCTTCCTATACTTTAGGTAAATTTGAAATTCTAAATTTTTTCTTTACTGGATAGCCAACTAAGTTGCAGAGGACAACCGTGTTACAATGTAAAGGTACCACTAGTAAAAGTAAAATTACAAAGCGAATTTTCTTCATCTTCCCTCATTATAGCCATTATTTAAGATTTTCTTCATTTTCCTTCTTATACCTTCAAGAATTTTTCAGATTAACTTACTTTAGCCTTTGTTTGAAATTAATCTTCATATTCACTAACTATAGCCTACGTTAATATTCACTTACTATAGCCTACGTTAATATTCACTTACTATAGCGCACACTTGGAATTCTTCTTCACATTCCCACACTATAGGTTTCATTTGAATTTTTTATCAAATTCTTTTACTACACATCTATTCAAAATATTTCTTCAATGTCCTTTGGCCTTTCAAAATTTTTCTTCAAATTACCTTATAATAAACTTTCTTCGAATTTTTCACACCTATTCAAATTTTTGTCATATCCCCTTATTATAAAGTTTTTTTTTTGAAATTTTATTAATATTCTTACTAGGGCCTTCATTCGAAATTTTCCTTTATTTTTCCTTACTATAGCCTTCATTCTAATTTTTTCTTCATATTCATTTATTATGACATTCTTTCAAAATTTTCTATATTTCCCTTACTCTACTTGTTTTGAAATTCTTCTTTGTATTCCCTTAAAGTGGTGATATGGGTATGACTATATTTTATTGTGAGGGTTTATAGCTTGATCGTGGCGTCCTAGTTGGCAGGCCAAATAAGAGTTAAAGTCTGATCTATCTTCTTAATAAGTAACCCTAAACCCTAAACATCTAGATTGCCAACTAGGCTGACAGGAGGATAGTCACGTCACGATATAAAGCCTCACAGTAAAATATGGTTGTACTAATATCATTTTTCATTCCCTTATTATAGCCTTCTTCCAAAAAATAGCCTACAAGGTTTGAAATTTTTCATCATATTCTCTTACTATAGACTTACTTTAAAATATTTTTCATATTTCATTACCATAGCCTATATAGTTTTCTTTTATATTCTTTACTACAGCTTTTGTCCAAAATTTTTCTTCATATTCCATTATAATAGCCTTTATTAGATATATTTATTCGCAATCCCATATATAACCTTCATTCGAAAATTTTCTGCATATTCCTTTACTATAGTTTTCATTCAAAATGTTTTCTCATATTCCCAAACTATAGCCCTTTGTTCGAAATTTTTCTTCTTCTTCCCTTACTAAAGCTATTATTTAAAATTTTTCTTGAACTTCCCTCATTATAGATTTTTTTCTGAATTTTTCTTCACTTTACCATATGACAGCCTTCATTTGAAATTTTTCACAAAATACTTTTACTACCCCCTTATTCGAAATATTTCTTCATTGTCCCTTCCCAAAGTCTTTCAAAATTTTTCTTCAAATCATGATATCCTTTAATCGAGCATTTTTTTTTTCATATTCTCTTACTATAAACTTTTTTTGAAATGTTAATTCATAATCTTATTATAACCTTCATTCAAAATGTTCTTCATATTCCCTTACTATAGCCTTCATTCAAATTCTCCTTCATATTCCGTTACTATAGCCTTTTTTAGAAATTTTTCTACTTCCCCTACTGCCTTCAATATAACTGTTTCTTCATATTCCTATATTATGACTTTCTTTTAAAATATTTCTTCATTCCTTTACTCTTGCCTTCTCTATATTTTTCTTTATATTCCTTTACTATAGCGTTCTTTCAAACAATTTCATCACATTACCTTACTATAACATAATTCAAAAAAAAAAAAACGTATTCTCTAACTGTAGCTTTTATTCAAAATTTTCATCAAATTCACTTATTATATCCATCATTCGAAATTTCATCAAATCCCTTTCTACAACTTCATCTAATATTTTTCTTCATATTACTTTATTATGGACTTCTTAAAAAATATTTTTGACATTTGATTACTATAGCCTATGTTAAAATTTTTCGTTTATATTCTATTACAGGAGGCTATGTTTATTTTTTCTTCTTCATATCCCATACTATACTTTCATTCAAAACCTTTTTACTTATTCTCTTACAACAGTCTTCTTTTAAAATGTTTCTGTATATTCTCATATTATTGCCTTCATTCAAATTTTTTCTTAATCACCAATATAGCCTTCTATCAAAAATTTTCTTCAACTTCCCCTACTATAGATTTCATTCTGTATTTTTCTACATATTTCTTAAGAATAACCTTCATTCCAACATTCTCATCAGATTTTTTTGCTACACCCTTATTTGAAATATTTATCCATCGTCCCATACCAAAGCCTTTTAAAAACTTTCTTCAAATTATGAGAGCCTTTATTCGAATTTATTTTCATATTTTCTTACTATAAACTTTTTCCGAAATGATTATTCATATTCTTACCATAGCCTTCATTTGAATTTTTCCTTCAAATTTCCTTACTATAACCTTCATTCAAACTTTTCCTTCATATTTTTTCTGCAACTTCCCTTATCATAACCTTCATTACATATTTTTCTTTGTATTTCTTAATTATAACTTTGCTCAAAAAATTTCTCTTACTATAGCATTTCCTAAAACTTTCATCTTATTCCCTTACTATAGCCTTTTCTGAAACTCTCTCTTCACATTACCTTACTAAAACATTCATTCAGTTTTTTTTACATTCCCTTAATTAGCCTTCACTCAAAATTTTCATCAAATTCCAAACTATATAGCATTCATTCAAAATTTTTCTTCATATTCCATTGTATTATTCTTCATTCACATTTTTCTTCATATTCTTTTACAGTAGCCTTCATTAGATATTTTTTATCACTAACCTTACTATTGCCCTCATTCTAAATTTTTCTTCATATTCTTTTCTTATGAAATTTCAATCTTTTTTGTTCACTTTCCCTTACTCTGACTTCTTTTGAAATTTTCTTCATACTCCCTCATTATAGCCTTCTTTGGAAAAAAAATAAAACTTTCCCATGACTTTACAATAACATTCATTTAAAGTTTTTCTTCTCATTCCTTGTGGTCTTCATTCAATTTTTTTCATCAAATTCGCTCACTACACCATTCATTAGAATTTTTTTTATTAAATTCTCTTCCAATAGCTTTTATTCAAAAAATTTCATCAAATTTAGTTTGCATAGTCTTTACTTTCATCAAATTCCCTTACTATTGCTTTCATTCTAAATTTTTCATCAAATTCAGTTTCTATAGCCTTTACTTGAAATCTTTCATGAAATTCTCTTTAGTGTAGCCTTTATTCGAAATTTTTCATCAAATTCCCTTACTTCTATAGCTTTTATTTTGAAATTTTTCAACAAATCCCTTTCTATAGCTTCAATTGAAATTTTTCTTCATAATCCTTTAGCTATGGACTTAGTTTTAACTCCATTACTATAGCTTGCATTGAAAATTTTCTTCTTTACTATATAGCCTTCTATCAAAACTTCTCTTCATAGTCTATTACTATAGCTTTCATTTTGACATTTATCCCTTTTTATTGCTTCATTTGAAATTTTCTTCATATTCCTTTACTATGACTTCAACTAGTACTTTGTTTTTACTCCGTTATTGTCACTTGAGTTCAAAAATTTCTTTTATATACACAAACTTTAACCTATGTCCGAAAGATTTTCATATTCCCTTACAATAGTCTTCATTTGAAATCTTTCTTCATAATCCATACTATAGCCTTCATTCAAAACTTTTTACATATTCTTTTACTATAGCCTTTCTTTCAAAATGTTTTTTCATTCTCCCATACTAAAGCCTTCATTTGAAATTTTTCTTCATCCCTTACTAGAACTTTTATTCAAAGTTTTTCTTAACTTCCCTTACTATAGATTTCATTCTAAATTTTTCTTAATATTTGTTTACTATAACCTTCATTTGAAAATTCTCATCAACTTCCCTTACTACAACATCATTCAAGATTTTTCTTCTTATTTCCTTAGTATAGTCAACTATAATCTTCGAGCTTTCTTTCAAAATTTGTCTTCACAATACCTTACTATAACATTCATTCTAAAAAAAAAAAATAAATATCGTGTTACCTTACCATAGTCTTCATTAAATTCTCTTATTATAACATTCAAAATCTTTCATCATATTCCCCTTTATTCGAAATTTTTCATAAAGTTCCATTTCTGTAACTTTTATTTAAAATCATTTTCAATATTCCCTTAGCCTTGTATAAGAACTTCTCATCGTAGTCTATTACTAAAGTAATTTTTCATCCAATCCCTTTCTATGCTTCATTTGAAGTTTTTCTTCATATTCCTTTACTGTGGACTTCTTTTAAAACTTTTTTTCACTCCATTACTATAGCCTACATTCAAAGATTGTTTTTCCTATAACTTTCTTTTAAAAAAATTTATTTTATATTCTCATAATTTAACCACCCTTCAAAATTTTTATTCATATTACAATCTTCCCTCAAGATTTTCCATTGAGTGATGATATTCGTACTGCCAAGTTTTATTGTGAGGGTTTACAATATGACATGGCATCCTCATTGGCAGTCCAGGTAAGAGATAAGGTAAGAACTATTTACATATTCTTTAGACAAGCCTAAACCCTAAACCTTATCTAGACTACCAACTAAAACTCACAGTACTGAAATCATTTTTCTTTTCCATTATCTCCCTTAAATCCTTCTTTCAAGTTTTTTCTTCACTTGCTGAGTATGGCTTTTTCAATGACTCTCAACCTTCCGTAATTATAGCCTTCTTTTTCAAGTTTTCATATGTTTCAATATTGTAGCCTTATTTCTGTATTCCTTTTCATTTCCTTTAATTAGCCTTGTTTATAATTTCTTTCCCGTATTTCAAATTTTTTCTTTATCTTCCATTGTTTTAGCTTTTATTCAAGATTTTTTCCTTCATACTTCATTATTAGTTTTCTTCCAAAGTTATTCTTGATCTTCCTCTATTTTAGTCTTCCAAGTTTTTTTCTTTTTTTCTTCATTTTCCCTTATTAACAACTTTCATATCTATCTATTTTAGATTCATATTTCAAATAACCTTTTTATATTTTGTGGTCATCCTTGGCATTCAACATAACTAATAGCATTAACCAAGGAGATGTTATTGCTGAAAAGTAAAAATTCTGAAAGAAAAGCTCAATACGAGTTTAAAGGAATGTAAGGTCACACAAGGTCCAAGTTTGAATCCCCCTTGCAGCAGGAAAAATTTGTGAACCTGAGCATAGCTCAGTGGCTACACAGAGCGTTGTGTAACGGGGTCTTGAGTTCGAGTCTCCTAAGTTTGGAAAGGAAAGATGTAAGGCTTGCAAAGAAAGGATTGATGTGGATTTCAAAGAGAACCAAAGAAACTGGAGTAGAACACATTGCATGACGTAAATTAAAGATCCATGGCAAGGAAGCTTAACACACCAACGAAAACATGAGCATTAAGAATCAGATACAACACTGGAATATGCACATTCTGACAAGTACCTCGGCAGGATCTTTTTGTTGATCCATCTATATTGTATCGCAAGAGAGACCTCAATGATTTGCAAATGGAGATGGGCAAGCAGAAATTAAGAGTCCCAGAAAGCCGGAGGAAATTGGAAACTTCTTGTGGTATGAATTTCTGTCCCATAATCAAGTCCTCAGGCCATTGGCATCAGGAAATCTCTAGAAGGCGGTAAACAGTGATTTCTTGCTGCTTAAAGTACCGTCTGTCTTCTTCATCCACAAGAACAAGATTCAAGTAGTACTTTACGCTAAACTTGTTGTTAATATTCCTATACGTTGGCGTGAGTTCGTATGGGCTCAGAAACAATCTGATAGGGATAGATTCCCCTGACGAGCAGAAAAACAGAAAAGCCAATTTTAGCTCCAGATTATCACAAAACTCAAAAAGGGTCAGAGCAAGAAACTGGATTAGATGCAATAGTTACCCCGGACTGGAGCGCCATCCATTAACTCAAACTTTGCGAGGGTTTCAGTTTCAACATAAGTATTGGGTCCTGACCCGGTGGATTCTCGGCGCCGGATTTCAAGCTCCATGTTCTTAATCTTGATTCTTACAAGAAGGAAATATATTTTGCCTACGATGACATCTTTTAGATGGAATCTGGATTTGGAAACATTTTGACAAATAAAACCATTACCAACATCACTTGCAAAATATCTTCAGTAACTCATTCATGTACACAAAATTAGATTTTACTTACTTGCTTTTACCATACTCGAACTCAATGTGCAAGCAATCCTCAATACCAACTTCCATCTGTGTAAAAAGGAACCTTTTTTATGTAAGTGGGCTAAATAAGGACGCTTTGCTCTACAGAACCCAGAAAATTGATGTGATATTGGAAAATAATGACAAAATAGAACCGTTGAAACACAATACTTTATTAGAGAACCACGGACCTTTATGCTATTGTTGATTGATGGAAGAGGAGTGTAATTGCGAACCTGAACCACAAAAAAATTACTTTAGAAAACAGAATAGCCAAAATTTATTCATCATTAATGCATGCAAATACAAACAAAAAGATGATTACCCAGATATCCTGGTACTCCACAATGTTACCGACATAGTTCCTACTGATTGTTACTTTAAGAATATACCTGCATAATTGAAAGGTAATGAAGATGCTTTATTTTCTTATATAGAGAGAGAGAGAGAGAGAGAGAGAGAGAGAGAGACATAAATCAAACGAGGAATGGCTCAGATGGAGAGTGCCATCATTCAACAGGTACACATGGTAAATGGTGCAGAAATAATCTCTGTTAGACTCCCATAAGACCAGCAAGCTTCATAATGCATAGTGATGGACACAGCAGAAAAACATAAAGAAAATAAAAGTAGCCATGTCACAAAAATGAGACGAATGTAGCAGAAAATAAAGAGATTTTTTTTAAGGCTTGAATAGCTTCAGAGATGTCTATTAATGCATCGGTAATGTGAAACTCTTGTTGCTCTCAATCAAACGAAGGGTGAAAATGGCATAGATTGCCTAATGATGCCATTAACAGAGAGCAGGACCGTGGTTATCTAAAAATTGTCCGGGGGACAGGACGTCTCACTCCCTATATAAAAGTAGCATTGCATAAGGTTACACACAAAACGTCTCACATTTTTAACAGGCAAGCAAATGAAAAACCAAGATCCTACCCATAAAAAGAACAATCCATGCCGATAGCACAAAAAATAGTTGAGACAAATATGTATGACAATCAATTATAAGAAGAAATTCGAGGCAAACCTAGAATGCATCCGTAAGGAAAATTTTAACTAATCAAGATTCTTTTAGCAGAAATTAAAAAAGATTGAGAGAAGCCTTAAATGGTCTTCATACCTGAGCCTGACATTTACCCCATTGTAGGACTCATAGGGCATCTCAACAGTGGAAAACTCGAAGGGGTAAGTTTTCCTTTCATATATCTCACCAGGAACATCCAGCTCACGCACTGCAGACAAGAATGATACCAGCCAACTTTTAGTCTCAAACTCAATTTGTCAGTTCTATTGATCCAGTTTTAATCTTGATAAGTAGGCTTAAAACTTTCCAAGAATATTAAAAAGCTTAAACCTAGTAATTTCAAACTCCTAAAAGGATAGCATCTGTAGCAAAAAGCACAAATTTTCATCTAACTTCGATCTAATTGTTTAGAAAGCAGGACAAAAAAATAAAATAATCTCAAGCTGAAACAACAATTAATATTATCCAAAAGTTAACTGTGATGACAATTGATATGAATCTTTGCCATCGGATTTGAGATAAAGTACTGATATATTCTTTATATTGTTCACCAAGAGAAAAAAGAGTTTCAAAGTGGACAGGCCTCATTGACTAGCATATTAATAACACGTTGAGTTTTCATTCTTCACATCTAAGATAATCACAAATTTGTCGACTCACCAAGAGAAGTAAAGTCATAGAAGTTACCACGGTCGAAGTACATCTCTGCATTAAAAAAAAATGTAAATGTCCATAAGAAACCATCCCAGAAACGCTGGAATATCAAAATATATGAAGCTTACCTATCTGCCCTAAAAGTTCAATTTTGACACCGTTGTGTTCAACCTTTTTACCTTGAGTTGGTTCTATTGCAACCTGCAAAAAGTTTGACACGACATACTGAAGTTTATAGTTCTCTAACCAAAAACCTCCATGCAACAGCATTTAGGACTATAAAAACCTCCACAATAATAAACACTTATTTAGGCATAATGCAAATAGATGAATGTTGTAATACCTCCCCAACAATATTTTCCTGGCTCTGAAAGAGAGGGACCAATGTTGTTTGACCATTTTCCTTTTTTATCGAGGCCTGCAAAAATTACTTTTTCAGTACAAATAAAAACAGAGGCAAGATATAAACATAAAAAGCTCCTCTCCAGAATCTTTACAAAAGGTATTTGAAAGGAAAAGACTAGCACCATACCTGCTTGCGAGTTCTTCCATCAGAAAATGTGATTGAAACCTTACATGGAGGCTTAAATGCTCCTATAAGGTAATTCTGATTTAAAAGAGAATTTATAATCAGTCCACTACATGTTCCTCCAAAAAATTAATGCTCAATATGCAATAAGAAAGGCAGTGACAAAGGAACAAAACTCAAACAACAACTAACTTATAAATTTGAAGCATGTTAAGCCAAGCAGGCTCTTGGAACATAAGAAAACAAGGACGTCAAATTAACACTTCTAATGAACAACGAAATGGAAATAGGTATTCAGTAATCTCAACAATGAACTGGCAGCAAGGATTTAGCAGCATTACAAGCTATAGGGATTCAAAAAGTATATCAGAAAAGTGGATACATGAAAGAAGAAACATTGGCATACTAAATAATAGCATGCAACATCTTTATTTTGACAGTAGACAGATATTCGACAGAGAAAGCTCCCTCCAGTCATCATGAAGAGGTCAACCAGATTACACAATATTTCACCAAGTAACAATCCGACCTCCAGCTCAGAGATGGAAGAATATTACAACACCAACACTAGAACTAGAAAGACGTGTCAAAGACAAATGAGAAAGTAGGCATCAGATGAAGTATTTAATGAAGTTTTTATAAAAAGCAGAACTAAATCAGATTCATAAGTAAATAATGGAAAAATACGATGCATAGATGAGAGATGCAAAGTTGAGCAAAGGCTACTAATCTCAACCCACTTTCTGTGATTTACGCCACTCACTTAAAAGATTTGTTCCAAAGAAGGAGATGAAAGTTGACAAGAAAGAGAGAATGGACATGGTTAAGGATCTTATGCTTTGAAATCGTAATATCAAAATGACGTTTTTTATATAAAGAAAACCAAATGATAATCAGAAAAAGTAAAGAAGAGAGAAATATGATTTTCAAAAGAGAAGGACATCAGTAAAGGCTTCTGACCACAACCCGTCTTTTGTATTCTAATCCACTCACTTAAAATGTACATAAAGGATACTAAAATTGGGTAGAATGGATCAACCTCTTCAAAAAAAAAAATAAAAAGAGTAGAATGGCAGTAGGTATGGGTATTATTAGGCAGGCAGGAAAAATATTAAAACTTGGATAAAAAGACACCCCAGATGCCCCATCCTATCAAACTCAAACCTTGATGTGTCTTTAAGAACCACCACAAACATCACCAACATATATAGCCTTGTGAGCAGATTAATCCAGTAGCACTCATCAGCATCAGTTAGTAGGATTTCTTTCTTTGGGAAACGGTGCTTTTTATGTCTTGTGCAGGACTTCTTGAGTGAATTAGTATGTTCTCCAAGGAACTGGGACGAAAGAGGATTCATGCAGGGTATGACATAGTTATAATAAAGCTCCACCAAAGCATATGTGGAATAAGGTGGTGGAAAAAGACCAACAAAGGCTTGAAGCATGGAAAGGTATCTACCTATCACAAGCTGGGAGAACTACTTTGATAAAATCTGTATTAGCCGGTATCCCAAACTACTACCTATCACTCCTTTTTTGCCCAGCAAGTATAGCAAAGAAATTGGAAGCAATCCAAAGGAATTTTTTGTGGTGTGGAACAGAAAATAAATTCAAATATCCCTTAGTGATATGGGCTAAGGTTTGCAAACAGACAATCGAGGGAGGATTGGGTATAAAAAGAATTAGAGAGATGAATTCAGCTTTACTAGCAAAATGGCTATGGAGATACATGCAAGATCCAAATGCTCTACGGAGGCAAACCATAGATGCCAAATATGGAACAAAGACAAACAGCAAGCTGCCCAAGTTCTGCCCACGCAAAAGTACAAATATTTGGAAAGGTATACTAGCAGAAACTAAAACTTTTGAAGAACACATAAGATATCATGGTAGGAATGGAACGAAGATCAAATTCTGGGAAGATTGTTGGTTAGGAGAAAAGGCTCTAAAATACAGCTACCCGAGGCTACTAGAAAGAGAGATGTGCTGATTTCAGAACTAAGGGGAATTACAGATGCATCATGAATGATGAAGAAGCTCTTGAAGCTACTAGCTTGCTGCAGCTCATAAATGCCTCATACTGAGCAAGACATGGCCAAGATGAGCTGCTGTGGACACCAAACAAAAAAGGGGATTTTTCAGTCTCATCCTATCATAAGATCATCAGCAAAAGCTCGAACCATACTGCCCCAATCAGCTTAGTTTGGAAGTCCCTGCTCCAAAGAAGGTACAACAGTTTCTTTGGACAGCAGCACTATCAAAGTACACATGCGATCAGCTCATCAAAAGGGGACAAATGATTGTAAACTCCATATACAAGTTTTGCGGGGATCATGAGGAAGACCTGGACCACTTTTTACTGCACTGCAATTTCACACAATATAGTGTGGAGTTCAGTAATTCTCAAGTTTGGTATCCTGTTATGTATGCGACTTTCAAGCAAATGTTGCAAATGGGGAAGTACTGGCCTTCGCCGGCAATAGGAAAATACCCACGGAAATCAGCTCTAGCGGCAACTCTTTGGCAAATTTGGTTGGAAAGATACAGCTGAACCTTTAGGAATGAATACTCTACGCTTGGGGGAATAATAGAGAGGTCAGAAGCATCTTACTATGGTCTGCTAACCCCAAGAAGGGTGGATCAAGCTAAATGTGAATGTGGATGGATCATCCCTTGGAAACCCCGGCCAAGCTAGAATTGGATGAGTCTTCAGAGACAGCACAGGAAACACATTATTGGCCTTTTCTGGTCCGGTGGGTTTTGTACCTCAAATGAGGCAGAAACGAGAGCTATTCTAGAGGGCATCAAGCTATACAATGTTGGAGACAAGAAACCTCTCATCATTGAAGGAGATTCGGAATTAGTAATCACAGGGGCAAAAAGGAGCTCCCCATCCCCATGGCACTTAAAAAAGTTTTATGATGAAATACAAGACATAAGATAAGGATGTCAGATCAAGTGGTCCAAAGTTTTGAGATCAGCAAACTCCACAGCTGACCAACTAGCTAAACAAGGAACGACCAGAGCAAGCATTGTTGTAACAGGGGCAACACTTCCACTCCCTTAACTACAAAAGGCTTATGTAATTGGATCCACAAATATTTTGTAATTCATGTACACTATGTACTCTATGTAATGTCTTTTGAGAATCAATAAAAGTTTTCACCACTTTCAAAAAAAAAAAAACAATAAAGCTCCACCAGCAATAATAAATGTTTTTTTTGAAGAGGATGAAAGCTTTTATTAATATGAGAAGGTGTTACATATAGTACATAAAATACAGTCTTAGTAAAGCTAAGAAAGAGGGAGAGATGCCCCTGTTACTGTTTGTTGTCCTTGTTTGGCTAGGGAATCAGCTGAGGAATTTGCTGATCTAAGCACTTTGGACCACCAAATTTGCCATCCTTGCACTGTCTTGGATTTCGTCATAAATTGGTTTTAGCCATGGGGAGGATATTTTCTTTCAGCCCATTGCAACATTAGCTCAAAATCACCTTCCACAATGAGCGGTGATCTTTCGCCTTGCCTGTAAATTCTAATACCCTCAAGGAGCGCCCTAGATTCTGAAAATCCCACCAATTCCTGCAAGGCCGGGCTTGCCTAAAGAGGACCCATCCACATTCAGTTTTACCCAACCTTCTTGAGGAGGTGACCATTCTATCGTCTTTGGAACTTTGGGGGAGCTGAAGTATATGACCTTGTTCCAGTGTTTCCTTATGAGAATCTGTGGAAGATTGGGGGTGGGGTGGGGGGTAGTTTTACGTTGCTTACTTAGCATGCATTTCTAAAGGTGAAGTTAATCCTTTCAAGCCAAATGTGCCATGGAATTGCTGCCAATGCTGCTTTCCATAAATGCTTACCCACTGTGGGAAGAGGACAGTAGAGTCCCAACTGCAGCATTTGATTGAATGATCTTAGAAAACAAAGTGGGATGCTAAACTTTTGGAGGATAGCTTTCCAAATTTGAGTGGTGAAAGAACAATGAAGAAGCAGGTAGTTCAAGTTTTCTTCTTCATCTCCACAGAGCTTGCACAAGGAGTTAACTATCATTTGGCCTCTTTTAGTGAGCTGATCACACGTTAGAGTTTTGGATAGAACTGCTGTCCACAGAAAATGATGAACCTTCCTTGGCGCTGACAGGCCCCATACCAGACTAGCAGGTCCTTTGTGGCTTATGGTTCTACTTATAATTTTGTAGTAGGAAGACACTGAGTATAACCTTGATTTGTTTGGAGCCCAGATTGGCTCATCGTGCCCATTCTTTGATAGGTTTGTGGAATGCAAGAGGTGCAGCAAACCAGTAGCTTCTTGAGTTTCCCCATCTTTTAGATCCCTTCTTAATTGAAGATCCCATGTGTCTTCTTGCTGGCCTCTCATATTTCCTTCCAGAGATTTTTTGTAGCTCTTTCCTGAAATAATAGTCGGCCCAGGTATGAAGATGGCAGGTCTAGTTCTTTACATCCCATGTATGCAGCTGTTTTTCTTTGGAGATGCTTGCTGAAATTAATTCCTAGAAAACCAGATTTCATCCAGTTTATACATTGACCCAACATTTCTTGAAAGAGTTTTAATAAGGCTTTCATACTAACCACTTGTTCCACCATCCCATCACATAGAATAACCGTGTCATCAGCAAATAGTAGCACCGGTATCTGAATCTGTCCATTTATGCTGAATCCTTCCACCCATTCTTCTTGTTTTGCCTTGTAGAATAGAGCTCTAAGTGCTTCCCCCACTATATTAAATAGGAGAGGGGAGAGAGGACCGCCCTGCCTTAATCCTCGACTGGCAGCAAAAAATCCTTTCACTGTCCCATTGATGAGGATAGAAAAGGTACATGAGGAAATGCAGCTATGCATCCATTGCCTCCATCTTCTTGGAAAGTTCATTCTTTCCATTAGTTTATCAAGGAACTGCCAATTCACTTAGTCAAATGCCTTTTCAAAGTCAATTTTCAATATTGCCCCTTTCTTTCCCTTCCTCTTGTAGTGGTCCATTAACTCGTGGAGTAGTAATGAGGAGTCTAGAATCTGTCTCCCTTTCAAAAAGGCTGACTGATTCTCGCTTATTACCTCAGGTAGTGCTTCTCTCAGCCTAGTGGTTAGGACCCTGGAAATCAGCTTGTAATGGCTTGATATTAAGCTTATTGGTCTGTAATCAGAAGCCCTATTCGCTTCCTCCTTGGCTATTAGTGTATGAAAGACGCCCTCATGCTTCTTGCTGTAATTCCATTTTCATAAAAATCATTGAACATGCTGACAATATCCCCCTTCAGAAAATCCCATCTTTCCTTACAGAACTCATTTGTAAATCCGTCTGGATCTAGAGCTTTATCTGCGGGAATGCCATTCAAAGCATTCTCAATTTCTTCAATGGTGAAAGGTTGTTGTAACCTTGCTTGGGATTCAATTGACAGCTTCTTTAAAGGTAAACCTTTGGGAAAGGTCTATATAGCTGATTATCCTCATAGAGACTTGTGTAGAATTCGATAAAGCTCTTAGTTATCTCCTCTTTATCCTCAGTGGTTCTGCCATCAATTTCTATTGCTGTTATTCTGTTTTTCCTTCTGTGGGCCGAGGCAATTGAGTGAAAAAAATTTGAATTTCCCATCCCCCTCTTTAATCCACTGGTACCTGGCTCTCTCTGCTTCCAATAAAGTCTCTCTTGATTGACTTTATTTTCGTACTCCCTCTTAAGGACATCTCTTTCAGGTTCCTCTAGAATAGGTAAGGATCCGGATTGCCCTTCTTTCTGATCATAAGTTTGAATTTTATCCAAGAGTGTGTTTTTCTCACTGTCAAAATTGATTCTCCTCTACTTTGCCCATTTCAATCTTTGCTCAAGAAATTTAAATTTCTGGCTGAAGACGAAACTAGTGTTCCACTTGGCTGGAATTCAAACCACCATGTTGTGATTTCGTCAATGAAGCCTTCTTCTTTTAACCAGCTATCTCAACTTTGAAAGGAGGGGGTCCCCATAGATCTGGAGCTGTTTCCCACAGGATTGGAGAGTGACCCGATGTAGGCCGGGGTAAAATTCTTCCTGCTGCATTAGTGAATAAATCTAACCTTTCTTGGTAAATTAGAAATCGGTCGAGTTTTGCAAGTATCAGGGGATCTCTTCCATTGGACCATGTATAAGTACCACCTGCCAAAGACAGCTCAACGAGAGAGTGATCATTTATTAAGCTATTGAATTTCCTCATTGAAGCTATGTGACTATTTCTTCCACCACTTTTCTCATTGCTGTATCTCATAGTATTGAAGGCGCCTCCCAAAATCCATGGTAGGTTCCAAATGGTGAGAATTGCTGAAAACGCATCCCAAAACTCGTCTTTGTGAGGCATTTGTCGGTCCATAGACTGACATCGTTGCCCATGTAGCACCATTTTTGAGGAATCTGAATTGAGCTGCAATGCTGAATTGTCCCTCCTCAACCTTGATCATCTGCACATTTTGCTGTCCCATATAATTAAGGTTCCCACGGAAGACCGTTAGCATTCAACGACACCCATCCCGGCCTTCGTGCATGCCAAATATCTCTTATCAACGTCTCTCAAATTTCTGCAAGTTTAGTTCCTTGACCAGAGCTATTGTGACTTCATACTTCTTTAGCATTGCTCTGACAGTCACACGTTTAGCCTACAACCCAAGACCTCTAACATTCCAGACCGTTACATTCATTTACTGTCTGAGCTGTCGTTACTTGAACTCCACAATCTTGGAGTTCTTTGGTTGAATTTGATTATTTGCTCTTTACTCATTTGAAGCCTTTCCCAGTATTCTTCCATTTGCCTTTCGAAAAGCTCATTGAGTCTTCTATTAAAGTCTTTAGCATCTTTGTGATTGGTCTGGTTCATCTCTAGTTGCCTGCTTATTTCTGTTGTGGATTGTGCTTGCCTCATCCTCCTCAGCAGTTGCCCCTTTCTTGATCGACACCTCATGTAGAAGTGAAGTGTCTGACCCTGTTTGGTTTCCTCCTCCCCCGTGGCTGTTAGAACATGGACCTTCTCTGGTTCAGTGTCTGGAAGCAAGGCACCAGCAACTTCCTCGCCATATGGCACGACAATCTCATGTCGGGTCTGTTCGCCAGAGGGAGTCGAGTCGCTCCCCTCTTTCGACTCTTTTCCTTTTCTCCCTATCTTACCTGGTGCAGATCCCGTAATTGGATTCGGAGGTGGATCTGAATCAACATCCGGCTTGGTGTCTGAGACTGACTTCTGATTCAGTTCCGGTTCACTTTGCGAGTCGAGTCGCAACCCGTTCTCACCCAAGTCCAACTCATTCGAGTTGTCTCCTATTTCTTATTTTCATTTTCCCCCTTTTTTCTGATTTTGCGTGTGTTTGAAATTCGAACTGGAGTCGTCCTTATCGATCACCTGCCATCTTTCAATCTTTTCGGTCAGAGAACCCTCCTTTATCTTTTGGATAAGGACTAGCTTCTTTGGAACCAATATTTTGATCTCCATTACAGTGTGGAAGATGTTGCCTCCCTCTCTTATCGGTATTGTTTTTCTTGCTGCAACAGGTCTTGCGATTTTTGCCCTTGCCCGAAGGCAGTCTATCTTGTCTCCTGAGAGAAATTCCTCCTCAATAGAGATCAGCTCTCCGACTGTACTTACTAGGGCCTCAAAGATAAGTGGATGCCAGAAATGCAAGGGGATATTTCTGATCTCGATCTCAGCAAGATGATCTGCTCTGTAAATACCCATATCCCACACGTGAATGGAGTGCAAAACGTCCTCTTTGAATTCATCCTACAGCATATGGATTCGGCTTTTCTCATCTTCGATTCCAGCTGAACAAGACAACGGTTTGGTCCCATGAGGTGTATCTCTGGTGCTCTGGTAAGCATCCAATGTCGTCTTATCCAAGATTGAAGGTTATATTTTTCCCACCCTCTCTCACGTGTTTCAACTATTGTGCTGCACTTTTGTAGCTCCTGCCTTCTATGCTCCATGAATTCAGGATCCACTGATAGGGAGATCGTTCCGTCCACCATCTCCTTTACAATAGGAAGATTTCCAGGTCCTTGCTTTTCGGAAGGTACGGAGAGTCTGTTTCACCATTTTTGCGAAGGACTGGTTTGGCTTCAACAAGTGTTGGAAGCTTTTCTTGGTGTCGTTACATAAGTGAATGGCTGCTGTGAGGCGAGATTTTGATTTTGCCAGCTGTTATGTGCCTCCAATCTCTTCCAGACAGTTTCTAATCCGTCATTTAGCTAGTTCCACCCAGAGTATGGCTTCATCGACTTGAGCACCCCAACCGAATCCATCAACATGGAGCCTCTGTATTCTGAAATACGGCAGACACGACCCTCAATCTCATCATAAATTCCTATCTAGTATTTTCCTCCCTCTATTTCTTTCAACTTACCAACCGTGCTTTCCTTCATCACTACAGCCAGTGTTTCAGCAATCGTTTTGATTGTAGTTGCCAGAAAACGCTCAAAGGAATGTCGTATCTTCCCTTTAACGGCAAGCTTGAGTGTTACGCCTTCTCCTAGCACCACTGTGTCGAGGTAGTATCGGTTTCCTTCCACAATAGTGAAGAAGGAAGACCTAATTTCCTCTGGAACAAGCTTTCGACCGTCTGTTTCCCATGGTTTCCATTCACCGGCGAGTTTCGTCCCGTCACCCTCTTGTCTCTCCATCGGAAACTCTTACCTCAAGAACGGTAAGCTTAGGTGCTAAAACTCGGAAAATGATCAAAGGGTAACCACCAGCAATAAATGTTACAGGGCCAAATAACCAGACAACATATAACATATTGTGTGACACTTGGTGACATGAAAATTTCATCACACAACAAAAAACACCATCAGGTGTAAGTTTGGCTTGCCCATGTGCATGATGAATCGCCCAGGCTACTGCTTCAGCAGTACATCTATAGTCCTCTTTTTTATTGTGGCAAAGTTCTTCCATAAGCACCCCTAGCAGAAGCCTCTTGGCATCTCTAGACAAAGTGAAACAGCTGCACATTTGAAAACAAGAGAGCCTCTTTAAGTGACGGTGAAAAGACAATCCACGATATCCAACTGGGGGTTTGCAATCTCAGGAAAATTCCTTTGTGGACTTGCCATCTCACGAAGATGCCTCTACACGCTGTCCAAGCTCTGTCATTAGAAAGCATTTGGGAAACATAACCCATTTCTCTCCTTACAATCCCCAGTTTTGGTAGAATCAATGCCCCCTTCCCCATCCTGGCTAAATTTCAATCTTAATGGCTCTTTGGGGAATTCAGGCCTGACTGGGATATGAAGGTTATTAAGAAACAGATCCAGTAAAATAATCCTTGTCTTCTTGGTCCAGCCGACTCCTCAAGTTCCACTGAAGCTGAAGAAAAGGCTTTATTAGCTGGAATCAAGCTCTCAAGCAGCATTTAATGGCCCTTTGATTGTGAAAAAGGGCTGCTTTTTTTTTTTGAAAGTTGGGTTGTATTGCATTCATATCAGAAATTACAATATAGTCCCCGAAAAGGGGAGAATACAATCAGAATAACTCAGGGGGTCCAAACAACAATATGTTATTCATGCACCCCTGCTTTGTAAGCTCATCAGCCTTGCAGTTAGCACTTCTAAGTACATGTGACCAAACAGTCACAACATGGGATAAATAAAAAATCTCATTACAAATTATTTTATACTTCCATGGCGGTTTTGATTCTCCTTTGGCCCAAGAAATAACTACTTTGGAATCACCCTCAACATGTAGCCTTGCACTTGAAAATTGATGAAGCACTTTAGGCCTTGGAGTAAACTAGAGGCTTCAGCAATAGTAGAATCATTTAGCCCAATTTGGCCAGAATATGTGAGTATTGTGGCACCATTCAACTCCATTATAAGCCCTCCGATTCCTGCTAGACCTGGATTACCAAGTGAGGATCCATCAAAGTTTAGTTTGTAAGCATGAGTGGGTGGTGTAGGCATTTGTGTTTCGGATTGGCTGGTACGTCAGATACATATTGTGCATAGGTGCAGCTAGCATTTTCCTTTTTTATAACCTTTGTTTTAAATGCTAAAAGTTTTTATTGATAAAAGAAGGTCAAAGGCCTTAGATTACAGTAAACTCAAACTTGCTCGTGTTGCAATTAAATTTTCTTGCAAATGGTCAAGTGGACAAGCTGTTAGCTGCATTGTTAGCACATATCTTGGCACTAGTGACCAGGTAATTAGGGCACCCAAGTGAAGATCCTGAATTTGGATTATCTGCAAGTAGAACAACAACTATGCATAGCTTCCCCCTTAGCCCAGGATGTTACCGATTTGGAATTGCCTTCAATGACCCATGGAAGAGAAAAATTTCTTCTAGACTACTGCACTCCATGGAAGAGACCATAAACCACCACATTCAGAGTCCATTATCCGAAGAGGTCCATAATAAGATAATAAGGTGGCACTTTCATGGTTCCGAATGAAACCCCCATTACCGGCAGGGCCAGGATTGCTAAAAGGTAACCGAGTGGAGGGGAGGAAAAGAGAGTGAGCGAGAGAGAGAGAGGGGGGTCCGTCCTGGCTGAGCTTTAATGGTTGAGGTGGGGAACTCGCAGCAAGAGCACTGATTCTCCCTTATGACAGTACTTTGCCAGTCCCCAAATAGGTTTGTAAGTTTAATCCATTGAAGCATCTGTGAATTTTTTATCAATCGCCCAGCCAATTGATAGTTGCTTTGCTGAAAATATTCAGTCATTTCTTTCTAGCCAGAGGAACCACAAGGTGGCGGCAGCTGCCATTCTCAAAAGGATTTTCCCAAGTTTTCCCATGATAAGGGAAAAGCCACCTGAAATGTTGACTTGAGGCTACTCTGGAATGCAAGAGAGTACTCCAAACTTCTTGAACAACCCATAAATTGCTGGAAATTCGGCAGTGAAGAAAAGTTAGATTAATAGTTTCGTCTCCCTGCCCACAGAATTTGCACGTGGAATTTGGAATAACCATGCCCCTCCTTGTTAGCTGGTCAAACGTCAGAATGCAACCCTCAAATAGACACCATATGAATACAAAACTTTCGAAGGACCAGGCAGGGAATTTGCATGCAAGTGAAGGCTGTAATGGAATATCAATACGCTCTTACACAATGTGTTTGTAACTTGATGAAACTGAAAATTGTCCATCACTGCTTAGCTTCCATAATAGCTTGTGCCTTTTGTTTGTCTGAGAATAATAATTCTCCAAATTATTAATAATGTCAACAGGAGCCGGTACTTCACGGTCAAAGACTGGCATACACAAGTTAAAAGTTCCAGCAGGGATAAACTTCAGAGCTTTCATTTGCGCAATGGTCTGATTTTTGCTGCGGCTGTTACGATAAATATCTGGATACTGATCCTTTAGGGGGGCATCTCCAAACCAGCAGACGTGTCAAAAAAGGGTTCTATCACCAGTTTTATACAAACCTTTAGTGTTGGGTGACAAGTGCTCAAGACTAGCACAAATGCTCTTTTATATGTGAGAAGTAGAGCAAGCAGTAGGCAGAGGGGGGAGAAAAGCATTTTCTGAAATGCAGTACTTAACAAATAATTTGATGCCATAGAGCATTGCTGCCATTACTGAAGGGCCATAGGCATTTATAGAGAAAGGCATGGTTGAGAGTCCAAATCCTGGCGCAGGCAAAGGCACCTGCTTTTGGCCATAAATACTTCTTCCCAACTAATGAAAATGTGAGTCTTCTAAATTACAACACCATAAAATTTCCTTCAATGGCTTCTGACCTGTTTGCAACGGCTGCTGGACAATGCAGCAACCAGGCTTCAAAATTTCTCACCTCCAGTTCCTAATGAGAATGTGAGACCCAAAAATTAGTGGAATGCCCAAATACATGATTGAAAGCTGCCCTACAACAAAGCCCTTCTCTTGAAATGGTGCAGGAGAATTTATCAGGAAAATCCCCCCTTGTGGGCAACCATGTTCAGAGCCAAGATGTCTATCTCAGATTCCGAGTGGATAATGGGATGGCACCCGAGTCACACCTTGTCCCCAATATGGAAACGGATTCATAAATACTGGGGTACATATAGAACAATGATTTGATTCCTGCCGGGAAAGGGGGACAAGACCGTTTTTTGGAACGATGAGTGGCTAGGCGAGAGACTCCTCTCCCAAGCATTCCCAGGATTATACAGAGTGGTGGTTAATCCTGAAATTAAAATCAGCACTTTGCTGCATATAGAAATGGAAGGAGCTTCGACTGGAGCAATCAGCTCAGAAGGAAACTGCAGGATGAGGAGGCATCTGAACTATCCCAATTAGATCACCTCTTGTCAAATTACTTCTTTGAAACCCATAGTGAAGATAGAATCATTTGGAAAGCCAGCCCAAATGGGGAGTTCACAGTGAAGGCTACTTATGTGGCTTTGGAAAATTCAGAGCAAAGGGAAGGCCCCCAAGCAAGATGGGCATGGAAGCTGCCATGTCCCCCAAAAGTAAAATTTTTCATTTAGACTGCACTTCACTGCAAAATTTTAACCAAGGAAAATTTGACAAGAAGAGGAATGACTCTCACCTTAATAGAATGCACCTTCTGCAACTCCCCTTCAAAATCTTGCAATCATGTGCTTGTGCAATGTTCTTATGCTCAGCAAATTTGGACACATTTCTGATCCATGTTTCGGTTAGGTATCCCAATTCCCACTTTTCAAAAACTCCCAGATATTATTGAGCAATGGACAAATCTAAACCTCGCAAAGAAAGGGAAAACCATGCTGGGAGCTTGTATATCCTTCATCCCATGGAGCCTATGGGACGAAAAGAACAGTAAGGTATTCTCAGAAAGATCAATGGAAGCTAGTCAATTGAAGGAACTTATTTTCAGAAGAATTCTATACTGGCTGAGCACCCTCCCAAAAATGCAAGACCTAAATGGTATTAACCTCAGAGCCTCATTGGAAAGTGCGGCAAAGCTAACCACCCCACAAGTTGTAAAACCAATAGCACATTAGAACCCCCCACCAAACGGAGTTATAAAACTAAACGTGGATGGCTCATCCTTGGGCAACCCAGGCCCAGCCGGCTTTAGAGGAGTCTTAGAAATCAAAATGGCCAAACCATATTATCCTTTGCAGGGCCCCTACCACACACTGACTCAATTGTAGAAGAAACAATTGCTATACTACGACTCCCGACTCCCGACTCTCCCTCCCGACTCCCCTCCCGACTCCCCCTCAGGCCCCTCCCGCTCCCCTCCCCCCTCTCCAGGCTCCCCTCCCGACTCCCCTCCCGACTCCCCTCCCGACTCTCCGACTCCCCCTCCCGACTCCCCTCCCGACTCCCTCCCGGCTCCCCCTCCCGACTCCCCTCCCCCCTCCCGACTCCCCTCCCGACTCCCCTCCCGACTCCTCCCGACTCCCCTCCCGACTCCCTCCAGGCTCCCGGACGGAGTCAGACAGGTCGTGGGAGGGAGTCCCCTCCCCTTCCCGACTTCCCGACTCGTCGGACGGAGTCGTGACAGAGTACGGATTCGTCATAGAGACGTGGCCGCACCATGCAAGGATAGTCGTGGCCGCGCCGTTGGTGACCGCGCCGTGCAAGGACAGAGTCGTGCAAACAAATGACGAGCTGTGGGCTGGCGGGAGTACGGGACAGAGAGAAAAGGAACGAAGGGGAGCTGCATGTACGGAAACTTGGAAAACCATGGCTGCCGGAGAATGGGAAGAAGGTGGACGTCCCAGAACACTTGAGAGTTTCCTTTGCGGCATTCAACGGACAGAAACAACTCTTCCTTGATGTCGTGGCAATCCGGGGCACGTATGCAGCAAAGCTCGCTCAAAAATCCCCCAACAAAAACTCCTTCGTCAGAATCCTTGCAGCAGAGGTCGAAGGTTTCTATAGAGGCCTGTGTGATTTTTTGCGACAAACATCCCACGGGAGACTTTCCATACTATGCAACGGAAAGTTCCGTATTGGAACGTATTTGGAAGGGGAAGATCTCTTGTGCCGGATATCTGAAATGAGAGGGCAAACAGTATTCGAAGATGAGAGGCGGTGCCAAAGCAACATGGAAAATGGAATGGCTGGGACTGGCTTAAAGAAAAATTAGAGATTGTTGCAAAACGATTGGGGGAAGGAACATCAGAACTTACCAGTTCAAAGCAGGTCTCGTGTACTGCCCACTTACGCTCAGAGAAAGCAGAGAAACAGGCAAAAACGCATTGGTACCATTCGGGAGGTGCTGAAGCTTTGGGAAAATCCAGGATCCAAACTCATAAAATAAATGACAAGGTATCTATTATCGTTGACCCTCCCTTACTTTGCGAGGCGGGAACAACTTGGAAAATGTTTAGTTGTAAGAACAAAGGAAGAAGGGTGGAAGTCTGATGAGCTCGAAAATTGGATCCGAGAAGGCTAGGGCGGCAACTCTCCCTACAGCCATATATGCGGGCCGTTGTGTCGCTCATACAGCTCGAGAGAGAAGGGAAAAAGATCGAATACTGGCAATCAAGGAGAAACTCCTCGGTGAGGTCTTCGTGAGTCTAGATCCATGGACTCTGGGGGTCCAGCTGAGGGGAAATCGTCCGCTTGCAAATCAAGGGCATTCCAGCACACCTTTGGTTTGAAGAGTTTTTCCAAGCAAGAGCAAGACTGGTAGGTACCCGTTGGAGTTCGACGAAGATGCAATCTCGGAAAAAGGCTCGACCTACTCAAAGTCACGGTTGCCAAAACAAGTGCCTCTCGACGGCTGCATGCAAGTCCCAATTCTTGTTGGGGAGGAAACCTACATAATACAAGTCGAAGAGGAACAGATCAGAAACAAGAAAAAGGAGAAAAGAGGCGGGAGAGACAAAAGGAAAAAAGAAAAGGGGAAAAAGTTCAAGAAAAAAGGAATATGGAGGATAAAGCAAAAGGCAAATCCTACCGGAGATAAGGACAACGACCATCCGCCGGTGAACACTGAGTCGGGGACAAAAGAAAACCCAAATTTGGCAAATTATCTGACTCCGGCCTTTGTCTGCCCAATTATAGCAAACGAAAATTCCAGCTCTTTTGTTTGCGATACAGCTGGAGTCGACTCGACAAAGGGATTTTTGAGGGCTGAGTGCACCGAGTCCAACCAAGTAGTCGACTCGACGGGCGATGAAACTCAACAATTAATTATCGAGTCAAATCAGTTAGCGTTGGTGCCTTTCAACGCATGCTACTAAACTTCGTCTTCCTCAACTCCTCCACATCATGGCCAAACAACAAAAGAAGTGATGAACAGTGACGGAAAAGCCATACGATGCTATGCTCGTCGCAGTACATGGTCAAATCAAATGGCCGAAGAAAGCAGCCGCAGCCGAGATGAAGGGGTTCTCCATAGACATATACTATATGAAGAAGATGACGAGGTTTTCAACAAAAGACTTGAGGAATTTCTTGAAAAGGCTCTAGACGAGTTCGGGGAAGTCTTGAAGATGAATGACGAAAAGATTACAAGAAGTAAAAGACAAGGCTCCGAGCTCACGGGCCTCAAGTGCCAGCAGTACCTCATTCATGAACATCATCTCCTGGAATGTAAGAGGGCTCGGCTCTCGTGCCAAGAGAGCAATTGTAAGGGAAACACTTAAGAAAAATAAGCCGGCGGTTGTTTTGATACAGGAGACCAAAATTGAAAGCACCACCCAAGCACTAATTAGGGACTTATGGAACGTGAGAAGGCCGGTGGGTCTCAATGGATGCTAATGGCACTTCAGAGGGGTACTAATTCTATGGGACAGCGAGAGAATTAGAAATGGTGCAAGTTGAGACAGGACAACACACCTTGGCAAAGGCAGCTCAAATCTACTCATAATGGAACATCTTGGGCAGTTATGGCGATATCATGGGCCAACAACCAATGTGCAAAGGCGGGGACTTTGGGAGGAATTATCAGCTATGATCAAGTGCTTGGTCAATGCCGTGGGTAATTGGGGAGATTTTAACACGATCCGGTACAGCCATGAGAAAAGTGGAGGAGAGCAACAATAACAACAGCGATGAGGGAGTTCAATTCACTAATAAATGACTTATCCTTAATTGAACCAAGCCTCTACGGTGGGTTATACACGTGGACTAATGGGAGGAATGCTCCAATCTTAGCCAAACCGGACAGATTTCTGGTTACACAGATTGGATGGACCTCTTCCCTAGTGCAGCAGGTAAACTACTTCCAAGACCAACATCTGATCATGCCCCAATACTCTTAGTGACCTCACCGGAACTATGGGGACCCCCCCCTTTCCGGTTTGAGGCCTGCTGGTTGAAGGAAAATAGTTTTATGGAATTAGTCAAAGCCTGGTGGATGGAACTTCAAGTCCAAGGAACTCCATGTTTTATATTCAGCCAAAAGCTAAAGCTGCTGAAGCACAAGATAAGGGAGTGGGCAAAAACCAGAAATATTGAATTTGAAAGAGAAAGAAGTTCTCTCTTAGATAAGATACAGATATATGATACAAAAGAAGAGCGGCAAGGTAATTTATCTATCTTAGAGGATCTTGAGAGAGAGACAATAAAAAGGAGTACAAAACAAAATCAACAGGAAAGAATATAATGGAAGCAAAGAGCAAGATATCGGTGGATCAAGGAGGGAGATGGGAACACAAAGTTTTTCCACTCCATTGCATCGCTCACAAAAGAAGAAACAGAATCGCTGTTCTAAATGTTGAAGGAACTACTATCAAGACAAAATGAGATAACAAAATGTTTCTTGAAGTTTTATGCTGAATTATATGAAGATGACAAGCCAATCCGGCCTTTCCCGAAGGCTCCCCTAAAGAAAATCTCGGTGACATCTCAAAGGAAATTAGAGGAACCTTTCACGTTGGAGGAAATAGAAAACGCCCTGAAATCTTTACCTCAGATAAGGCCCAGGGCCAGATGGCTTCATTAGTGAATTCTACAAAGAAGGATGGGGGAATTCTTGAAAGATGAGAGTACAACACATGTTCGAGCTGATTTCTATGAGAATGGAATCAAGGGTTCTTGCTACTAGAAGAGTATGGGTGCATCTTTTATTACTTTGGTGGCTAAGACTTTGAAAAGGATGCAAATACAGCGGCTGATTTCAGACCTATCAGTCTTATATCCAGTTATTATAATTCTGGCCTCTTAGCAAAATGGATCTGGAGATACGTGCACAAGAGCCCCATGCCTTATGGAGGACAGCTATAGACGCTCAAAGTAAGTATGGGACAGATTCAATAAGTAAGATGCCTAAATACTGCCCGAATAGAGGGACAAGGCTATGGAAAAGAATTTTAGCTGAGAGACAAGTAGTTGAAAGACACTTAAGACACCATGTCATGGATGTGGTACTAAGACCAGATTTTGGGAGGATGTTTGGATTGAGAGACAGCTTTAAAACTCTCCTTCCCTAACATCTACAATCTGTCCATGAAAAAAGGTGCATTAATTGTGGACATGAAAAGCCAAGATAGAGGATCATGGGACCTACAATTACGAAGACACCTAAAAGATGATGAAGCTACAGAGGTGATCAGTATGTTACAGCTCCTAAGCTCCTCCTACTTGTCAACAAGGGGACAAGATGAAATAGTTTGGATGCCCAATAAATCAGGGGTCTTCTCGGTATCCTCTTATTGTGGCCTAATAAGTAATGTCTCAAGTTCAACATCACCAGCTTGCCTAGCTTGGAAGCTGCCAGCCCCAAAAAAAGTTCAGCAATTTTTATGGACTGCAATCCAGTCTAAGATACTCACATGTGATCAATTGGTAAAAAGGGGTCAGATCATCATTGACTCACTTTGCAAACTATGTGGACAAGTTGAGGAAAATGCAAACCACCTGCTGCTCCATTGCCCTTTTAGCCAACAAGTATGGAATGCCTTGCTCAGAAAATTTGGCATACCATCACGCTTTCCACGTAACATGAGACAACTAATGCAGCAAGGTCAACACCGCCCACTTCCAGTATCTTTGGGAAGGCACTATGGACAGCTACATTAGCTGCTGTCCCATGGCATCTGTGGTTGGAAAGGAATAGCAGAGTGTTTAGAAATTCCAACTCCTCCCTTGGATGCATAATAGAAAAGGTAATTCAAAGTACAATATCATGGGCAATGACTTTCAGAAAACTTCCCCCCCTACCCCAAGTGCTATTACGTAAATTCTGGCAAAAAATAGTATTCTTCAGCAATCCTCGCCCCCCTAATATGACGGAATGGGCTCCACCTCAGGCTGGATGGTTAAAACTTAACTTCGACGGCTCCTCGTGGGGTAATCCTGGGTTGGCGGGTTTTGGAGGCTTGCTGAGAACAAGCACTGGTCAAGTAATGAAGGTTTACTCTGGGCCAGCAGGTAGTTGCACGTCAAATGAGGCAGAAAGTAGAGCTCTCCTTGAAGGAGTCAGATTACTCAAAGATGAAAGCAGGACCCCACTGGTGATTGAAGGTGATTCAGCTCTAACAATAGCTTGGGCCAAAGGAACATGCCCCCCTCCCTGGCACCTCAAACTTTTGTTTGATGAAATCTGGGACATCACGTTGGAGTGGCAGGTATCATGGTCTAAAGTTCCTAGGTCTGCTAACTCTCTAGCAGACAATCTTGCAAAGCAAGGAGTAAGGAGGGCACTGACAATCACAGGGACATCTCTCCCCCTACCCTAGCTTGATTTATGTCGCTCTAATGTACTATATGTAACCCATTATAAATGATGTATGCAATCTTCAGAAATCAATAAAAGATCACACCATTTCAAAAAAACAATTGCTATACTACAAAGGCTAAAAGTTTTCCAGGAAAGATTGGGAGGAGAACTCCCAATCTCCATGGAGGCTCGAGGTATACTATAGAGAAATTTGGGCCAGGGGCCACACAATATCTTGTACCTGGGAACACGTACCCAGATCGGCTAACTCCGTAGCGGATTCCCTTACAAGGGAAGGAGTTACACTACCCCACTTGGAAGTGAGAGATCCACCTTAGGTTCGAGTGTAATGAAAATTGGGAATTGTACACCGAATTGTCATAAATGAAATTCAAATCAATTTCTTCAAAAAAAAAAAAAAAAAATGTCCCTTTTTACTCCCATGATGTCTGCAAGTGTTTGAGCTTCAACTTAAATCATGATGACTCCAATAAGAGTTGAATTTTCCCAACAAACACACTGTCCAAAAAAAAGTTCTTAAACAGATATGATGGCTTTTATATTGAGGAGTTTGTAGACTGTACCATCACAAAAAGGGACTGTGTATCCACAATTGCGGCAGAGTGTCCATACGAGATGGACTCTCTGAGTTAACAAACCAGCCCTTAGCAGCTGCAATTGAGAAGAATCTATTCAGAGCTTCGGCAACTAGGTTGAAGAGCAATGGGGATGTCGGATCTCCCTGACAGAGGCCTTTAGTGGCAGAGAAGAAACCACGGGAAGTGACATTAATGAGAACTATTTTTTTTTTTTTGTTGAAGAAATGCAGTCGTCCATGTGCACCAAGTTATACCAAATCCAATTTTCTGCATAATAGAATCAAGGAATGCCCAGTTGGCACAATCAAAGGCTTTTTCCTATATCAAGTTTGAGAAATACCTTGTGGGTGAGTTTTTTCCAAAAGTAGGGACCAATTCTTCCGCTGCTAGTGCCGAAGCAAGTATTTGTCTACCTTTTATAAAGGAAAACTGTTGTGCACTGATGATTCCATCCATAACCTCCTGAAGTGGAAGTGCCAAGACCTTAGAAATGACCTTATAACCACTGTTGGCAAAGTAAATAGGCCGATAGTCCTAAGTTGTGATTCCCCTTGATGTTTCGGCACAAAGTTAATGAAAGAAGGCACCAGGTGCATCGCCATTAATGCTGAAATTTTGGAATCCCTGTACCATGGGCATCACATTTTCTCAAATTGTATCTGAGTTGGCTCTATAAAAATCTGCATTGTAGCCATTTGGACCGATTGCTCCATCTGATGGCAAAATCTAAATAATGTGCTCAACTTCGTCCTGAGTGATAGGCCTTTCAAGCCAGCTAGCTTGGATCAGACTACCTGTTTAAACAGATATCCTGACCTTTCCAACCTTTACAGAAAGATAACATATGATATCTTTCTGTTCTCTAAGAAGTTTATACTGTGGTGAAGTAAAATGTAAGCATTAAACATGCATCTTTCAAGGTGATGATTATTCTCAGTTCTACATTCTGAAAGGTGCGCAAAAATTCAAAAGCACTTGTTTATAGTTATAAAGCAAACATATCTCAACAAGACAAATCCAATAAAGTCAATACAAAAGAAAAAGGACTGCATATGAAGCCAAACAAATATATATATATATATAAATTCTACACAGCATCAAAGGAATGTCACTGCATATACAATCACTTTGATTGTTCAGAACCAGTTCTCATTATTGCTTACCATCCTTCTACAGTCAGCAAGTGGCTTGAAGTCCTACATCCAACAAGGACCTACATGCAACGAGAATCTCTTCAAATTCGATAGAAAACTTAGTAATATAACTGACTGTATATTGTTCAAGATAAAGGTGGATGTGCTGGATGAATAGTAAAAAAAAATCTAATCAAAGGATATCTAGTATAAGATATTTATGTTCCTCTCTCCATGTCATAGTAAAGACTCTTTGGGCCATATTCACTAGCAACAAAAAACTAAGAAGTTTGTTATCACAGATCAGAATATCTAATTGAGGATGCCCTACTTCCTGGCTTCTCCAATCAGAACAGTTGTGTTTCTGTGTTTGCTTTACTAAGCCTGCATACAACCGTAACAAGCCCAGCATTTTATACAGCTCCTTTCATTTTCTTCAAAATGGGATCCATTACAACGTCTATAACCTTATCTAGTAATTAACATACTTTACCCAAAAAAAAACCATTGAAACGTATCTTATGAAAAAAAATGACTATATTATTAGGTAAAGGGCTTCATAAGAGGCAAACTTGAAAAAAGTCAAAAACAGTTCCTTGAATACTTCATAAAAGGGTAATCAGTTTGCACACACAAACCTGCAAGATGAAACATGTTCTTCTCGATAAGATCCAGAAACATGAGGCAACATGTTGTTAAGAGTCAGGGGTAGTTTAGTAATTTTATTAACTTTAGTTAGTTATTATTTGTTTATTGTTTAGTTTACTTACTCCTCAAGGTTGTAGGTCATTAAGACCATACAACTTCTTTCTCTCCTTCCCTCTTCCCAATCTTCCTATCTTTTCACTTTTCTCTCATCTTCTATCTTCCTTTACTAAATCTAACACATGTCATCCTGTGTTTCAAGTAAAAACAAAAGCAACTGATGAAATATGCAAATAAGTTATCATGTTAATACTGCATGGCATTGACTGTTTATAATGTTTAATGGTATCTAAACTCATTAACATTTCCAGAGAAAAAATACCAAAGCATGGGGTTCTGGTCTTTAGAAAGTAAAGAATTTGCAAAAGCAAATAAAACTCAAAAAATGTCAGATTATAACCAGTGAACAATGACTGTTATTTGGCAATAACAATTCGTTTTAGGAAAGCGCATGATTTTATTAGGCAATAACCAACCCAAAATAAAGGTACATTGACGTTGGCGATGACATTGATTGTTAATAATGTACAATGGAGTCTAATCTCATTAACAGTTCCAAAGAAAGAATACCAAGCATGGGGTTCAGGAAGTACATAATTTGCAAAAGCAAATAAAAATAAAGAAAATGTCAAAAAGTTATAACCAGTGAACAAAGACTATTATTTGGAAAGTCTAAGAAAAATTCAAACACGAATATAGCAAACAAATATTACAAACACATAAGAACCCCATTATTTCATGACAACCAACAGGTTTCAATATCAACTTAAAAATTTATAAAATATAAATAGACCAACAAATCAAGAAAAGGAAAAAATGTTATTACCAAATATATCACTATCAAACAGAGAAAATGGTATAATTGATTAAACATCGAGATGAGATGCAATCAGGTTTACTAGCCTTTACCTCAGAACAAGAATCAATTATTCTCTCCGAGGAAATGTAAGCTTAAATACAATAATTCATATATAAACTAGAAGTGAAATGCTTTATGTCCCTCAAAATATTCCTCCAAACTTGTACAGCTTGAGTTGGAAATTGATCTAAAAATAGGATTTTTATAAAAACACTTCGCAACCAATCGTCCACTCAATGCACATCCATGAAGGTGCACATTTAAGGCCCATAAATCATTCATCAAACTAGATTTTGAATAAAATAAGAACATAAGAATGAAATGTCAAAGTAGCAGCATTGTACTAGGGCCACAAACCTCGTAATTAATATTAGACGAGAATCACAGGGCTCCAACTAGTTTTGGGTAGGAAAGCAAAGGACCAGTAGCTCAACTACGGGGTTTATGTGGATAAGGCCTTGGCTCAATGGCCACATGGGGATTTATAGTGTAAGGTCTTTATTCAAACCTCACCAATATATGGACTGCATTTTGCATGTATAACTAACAGCAAGAGAGAGAGAGAGAGAGGAAGAGGGAGGGAGGGGGAGGGAGAGAGAGAGAGAGAGAGAGAGAGAGAGAGAGAGAGAGAGAGGAGGAGAGAGAGAGAGAGAGAGAGAGAGAGAGAGAGAGAGGAGGGGAGGGAGAGAGAGAGAGAGAGAGAGAGAGAGAGAGAGAGAAGGACTAGTACTAGAATGCAAAAGAGAAATTTACATGCAAAGGCATAGATATAGCAAAAATCTTTTATAAATCTGTTAACATTCGCAAACATTGTACTTTGGCACGAAAATTAGAGAAACATACTATTTTCAGTTGCTTTCTGAGGTTCACTCAGCCTTCCTTCTTTGGTTCAGAATAACAACAATGAGATTTTTATAGCCTTCTTGATACTGTGTGGATTTTTAGGTTCCAACAAGACTAGGAGCTTATTGACAGTAGCCTGCTAACAGTGGAAAAGTATGTTCCATAATAACAATCACCCCTTCAGTTGACCTGACGCAGCATCTTCTCCTGGGACTCATCAGAAATACAATCACATGTAAAAGTTTGTACAGATGGGTAAGATATTGCCCAAGGCTCCCTGAAATGATCTTGCATTATCAATATATTGCAATAGTATCCTTGTCTCCCTGCTCTTCTAGTATTGTTGATTTCTATTTTGTTCCTAGTATATCTTTTTGTGTTTGTTTACGTGAAAGGGGCAACAATATTTAACCCAAATCCTATAGATTTTATGCAATAAACATGCAGTCTCCAATGATTCCCTAGGAAGGTGAAAAATGCCCAAATTAAAATCATGAAAGTAAAAATATAAGGACAAGGAAACAAGTGGGACAAAATAATGATTGGAACCAATGACAAAACAACGAAAACAGCTTTCCTTGCTAAATACAATCTGTTATATCAAGGTTTCTTTAAAGAATTTCCACTATTTTATTTTTTGGGGAATAAGTTCTTCATTATGCATCATCCTAGAGATTAATCCATGTGGATTTCCTATTCATGGTCCAGATAATAGATCTTCATATTTCAGCACCTACTTTCTTTCTCATTGCATGCTTTTTTCAACTTATCATTAATATAACCTGAACAATAGATCCTTGTAATTTTGATGCTCAACTTTATCAAAACGAAAGAAAAAACAGATTTTTCCAATACGACTTTATTATTTATAGTGGAATGTAGACCTAAGGGGTGGGATTCATCTGCGGTGTGATGCAGATATTGCTTTGATTCTCAAATTCGACAAAGATGATGAGCCAAATCTTCCAACCATCGTGCACGAGTAAGGAGCCCCGTTTTCAGCATCGTCATCCCGTCAGTATTTCACTATACAAAAACCCAAACAAACGCACCTAGAAACTATCTGCAATCACACAAAGGAAATGGCCACTCACTGACAAGAACTATGTTCTCTGAAGACGACCGCGAAGATGCATAACACGGTAAATACAACATATATTTTCTAGTTGAAAACCTAAATCCCCAGTTCACGACGACCTCAAACGGAAGGCCCACTAACAGAAACAATTGATTCAGACAGCTAAACATCGAGATACAGGGGAGGCGAACAGCGCAATTCAGATCAAATGACCAGATTCATAATTTCCAGAGATCAGATATCTTACCTTGAAGGTCGTCAATTAGTAATGGGAGAAGGGTTCCACCAAAACACCGCCTCGAATCAAATAATCAAAGTGACCGTTAAACTAATGCAGTCACGGAGTCCTCTTCCTCGTCGCTGGGGATCTATTAGGCCGTCTGGACGGTTGACGGGAATACTTAAAACGGAAGTATGACACAATTAGCTACAGAGCTCTGAAGAATTCGAGACAACGGAACTCGACGGAAACCGATTTTTCGGTTTTGAAGCTACGAATCTTTTATTATTTCTGTTGAGATCGGAGCCCTGTGATGACTTTTGACGGATTTAAAAGAACGGTGCTTTTGAGTTCCGAGACTCCCAAAGAAATGGTCTCAGTCCTGCTAGTCAAATAGAAATAAATGCACGCTACAAGGGACGAAGGGGATTATAGAATAAGAATATCTTTCTATAGATGGTCGAGACCTGAGACTTACTCTTTTCTCATATAGAAAGATATTGAAGTTCAATATACAAATACGAAAATCTATCTAGACGTATATATTAATTTAAGCACTTAAAAATATAAAAAAATATTTTTTATTCATCAAAATTCTATTTTTTAGAGGATAAATCCTAAGCATCAATGGTTTAGATTAATGGGGGATTAATGAGACTTTAATGTTTCACTAAAACATAAGCAGAATCTTATGCCTTAACCCCCTTAAAATCAACTAACACAAGAAGAGGATTTCCAGGAGATACATGTTATCTTTAAACTCATGTTATCTTTAAACTCATGTTATCTTTAAACTCATGTTATCTTTAAACTCATGTTCTCTTTGAACTCATGTTATCTTTAAACTCATGTTCTCTTTGAACTCATGTTCTCTTTGAACTCATGTTCTCTTTAAACTCATGTTCTCTTTAAACTCATGTTCTCTTTCAACTCATGTTCTCTTTAAACTCATGTTATCTTTAAACTCATGTTATTTTTAAACTCATGTTATCTTTATCCTCTAGAAAATAGGATTTTATAAAAAAAAATATTATTTTATATTTTTAAGAGCTTAGATTAACATGTACTTTGGATAGGTGCGCTACCTCTAGCATTACTCAAAATGACATGTTAGTTGTCTTTTTAGAATTATAAATTAAGGCTTGAATATCATAAGCTATATGTTGCCGCTTTATACCTCTAAAAATATCCATTCAGGTCAACTCAATGAATTAATTAAACTGTTGACCTATGACATATTATCTACCCATATCTATGATCTGTGACATACATTACTTATTTGTATTGATTTTGATCCATTTGCCATATTTTACTCAATGCTAATCTTTCTCTCGGGATAACATATGTTTGATTCTTATACAATTAAAACTATTTTAGTAGTTAACTTATTCCAAAAATAAATTTTGCTCTAGCTTGGAGGGAATCTTTTTGTGGGTGACATCTGATTTGTGCAGACACGGTAGAAGTGGAAGAGGCGGTAAGAGAGTCCACGAGCTTTTTGAACTCATAAATAATCTAATCGATTTCTATACGAGAACGGGAAAGCCAGAATTCCCATTTGACAAGAGTCTTCTGGTTTCTAGTTAGCATGTCATGTCATGGGCAGATTGTAGATCAAAATCAAGCAAGACAAAGGAACGATTTTCGGATAGATGGCATTTCCAGATGCATAGAAGACGTACGACGAGGGCAATGTCAGGAACAAAAAAAAACAAACTTGGCTGCACCGACAGTGTTCTATAATTGCAAGGCCGTTGCTTCTCAAGAGTGCCCTTTACAACCAACTTTTTTTATATGTAGGCATAAATGTGAGCATATGCATCCTGTGACAGCGGGGATAAGTTGGGTGCTGCCGGGAACAAAAAGATGCTGGATAAATGGCCTCGCTGTGTGGAGCTATTTTTTAAGAGGGGTCTTGAAACTACCTTGATCCATTTCCCTATTTCTTAAACCATGCCATGATTGCAAGCAAAGGCACACCGACCAAGACCAACACATGACACATGATGATTGCAAAGAAAGATAATAAAGTTGGGGTGGAAAGAAGACTTAAAATAAAGATGAAATGAGCCACATACCTTCAATTCATGGATTTTCTTCACTTTTTTTCTTTCATTAGTCAAACATTTCATCAACAGCACTGCAAGACAAAATTCACAGGGCTACGCACACACAATATCCCTCAACTGCATATATGAGCATTTCACCCTTCCCACTCACAAAACACATAAAAATACGGAAAAAAACAAAAGTAGAAGGTGAGAGAGATGCCCAGATAATGGGGTCTCCAATCCGAGGAGAAGAAAACAACAAAATGGTAAAGGAAAAAACAAGTGAAAAACAGATAAGCCCTTTCAAACCGCAGCAAAAATACAGAATACTCCCTCTGCTCTCATAAACAAACTCCTCCTGTACATTTATTTCTCTCGACAACGCAAAATTCTTGAGCTTTCTCCACTGTTTAGTCTCTCCTATCTCTGGTATTTAGGCTTCTGGTTCCAAAACTAAAGGGCTTCTCGAAAGCAACCAAAAGAATCCGTCAGATCTCCGCCACTTTGTTACAAACACTAAAAATACATTAATAGAAGAAAATTTGGCAGGGACAAGTTCCTTCTTTGTATTACTGGTGTATGGGTCTAAGTTAGTGGCCCCAAAAAAGCAGGTTTTGGTCACTCAGAATCCTTTGAAGAACCTGATGAAGATTCCGTTCCATTGAAGGCTTCCTCCCCATTTGCAGAGTTTGAAGGGCTTCCTTGGTGAGTTTCCTCACTGTTGTTGGTCCTTGTTTTGCCAGGACGAGTACGGATGTTCATCCCCATTGGAAAAGGCTCCTAAGGAGTAATAACATTTCATGAGTACTAGATATTAATTAAAATAATTTCACCAATCAAGACTGTATAAGTTCTCCATTTCACCAAAAAAATTCATTACCTACCTGATCACCAGCATTTGGACCGTCAGAGTGAAACAGTATTGGTCGACATCGTTTGTCCTCATTCATCAAACTTGAATTTTGGAAATGGGCAATTAAAGCAGCTTTCCCTTGGATACGAGCATATGCCAGTGATGCAACTTTCTCACTGTTAAATTTCTCCCACTTTTTCCCATTGAATGCCTGGACAAGTTTTGCTTACTATTAGGACTTTTTGCCAAAACAGAAATTAATTCAAAGAACTTTTTTCTTTTAAAATACAAAATACAAAATAGATTAAGTTACACTTGCACTAAACATCGCACCTGATAGAAGGGGACGATTTGCATAGGATCAATCATGTTGATGAAGGCATATCCAACATTGCATTTATTCTGTGAAAACCAAAACACCAATACCATAAGAAGTAGCACAACAATAACATAACAATCGAAAAAGGATTTAAAGTTGATCCTGCCTTAAAGTCAATAGGCAAGTAAATGAAATCGTATGTTCCTCTGTGGTGTTCATCAATTGCAGCCAAAAGCATCTTTGAAGTATACCTGTAAAAAGTTGAAATATTAAAATCAATGATAATAATGAAAACAAACAGGAATGAAACGAAGAACAGCAAATGACGGGAGTAACAAAGACAAGAACTTGCATACTTGTTCGGAATGTTTTTTATCATGAGCGTAGTTCTGATGTCCTCCCCACGCATAATACGATCAATATCAAGTTCATACTGCTTCTTATTGTCAGCTTGATTAGAAGTTGATTCACCTCTGCGACCTCTAACCCTATGTTCACTGGGACCATCAAATGAATTGGGCATAGGAGGAATCATGGGATTTCTTCCAGGGAACATGTGGGTCCTCTGCTGAGGTGAGGGGATCCCAACATTTGCAGGGGAAATAGAAGGATCAATGCAATTCCCGCTGACATGAGGAAACATGTTACGGGTAGCCAGTTCAAGTGGATGTAATGAAGAGTTTCCAGAAAATCCAATACTTCCAAGGGAACCAGGGTGAAAACCAGAAGCTTCAGCCGGGTCCCCTGCATAAGCAGGATGACGATCCCAAAGTGAAGGATTAACGGCAGGTGCAGAACCTACATGGTGTTGATGGGGTAAAGGTAAAACAGTGCTCATCATGTGAGATGATGCATGAGGAATCCCATGAAGTTGATGAGGATGGCCATGCACACTGTTCACAAAAGATGGTGAGTTTGACCACATCATGGGGCCTGGAGGAGGATGATAGGAATTTGAGTTTCCCCACATGTAGTGATGCCCATGGAGGGGGCAACTTCCATTTCCTGAAGCTCCAAACACTGCAGTATCACAAGAAGCAATTAGTTAAAAGAAAAAATAAATGCATTACAGCATCCACACAAGTAGCTAAACAGAGCAAACCAAGGAGTTTCTTCTTCCTACCTTCATTGAGCTCAAAAGAATGTGAATGCCTATTTAGGCCACCCGAACTTATTCTATGCATGTGTCGAGTATCAACTCCATCACTTTGCACAGAATTCATACTGACTGCCATGGTGGACATGGTTCCTGGTGAATTATAGGGGATACCACCGTTGGTCACACCATCAGGGTACTCAGGTAGTGAATGAGGATGAAAAGTTGGCATGTTTTGAAAGCTGAATTTCATTTGGCCCAATGAGTGACTGGCTTCACCAAGCCCAGATTGATTGCCGTGACTCCCTACAGATACAACCCTAACAGGAGAGGACATGCTATGAGGAACACTAGAAGAAAGCCCATGAAATCCATTTTCAGTGAATGGGCTAATGGGTACTCTAATTGTGGAATGTAGACCCTGGATAGCTCCATTCTCAAGGCTTGAAGAGATAGATCCCTGCGGAACAGACCCTGAAAAGATACAAATCAAATATCAGGATTCAGCACTCGGTGACTATTTGTAGATGACAGCCCAAAGCATCATACCATAACCTCCTGACGGAGAGTCACCAGTTGGGCTACTTGGTAGCTGGAATCCACCGGCTTCTTCCTGGTCTAGTTCTGGAGACAATTGCTGCATCAAGCTGATAAAAAAATTTTGTCAAACCATGCAGATAGAAAAGTATTTAAAATGAACATTTTGAACCTTGGGTTAAAGCGATAGATGTAAAGGCACAGTTAAAAAGGTAAAAAAAAGATAAAGGAAAGATTCCAGAAGATAGATGTAAAGCACAATTAAAACGAATAAAGATAATATTCCAGAATATAACTCCTGTTAATCACTATTCTTCAAGAAATTGAATAGGTTCTCAATGCAATTTTCAGCTTAAAAAGCTCAAATGAGGATCTTAAGTCATAAAATTGGAAACCACAATTTGGCTTAACCAAAATAAAGAAAACGCATTTTGAATGGAGAATACCACCGTCTTGCACCCCCAGGTCGACTGGGTTCAAGCTTGATACGCTTTCCTGCTATATCACTCCTGTTCAAAGCACGAAGTGCAGCTTCAGCTGCTCTAACATCATAGAACTCGATAAATTTGTGATGCCGCTTGTGTGGAGTTTCACGGATCTGTAGACCAGTGAATCAGAACTTCACAAGCAGAGTAATATCAAAGCAAAATCTTAACCATCAGAACAAAGTTTCACCTCTTTAATTTCTCCGTAAACACCAAAAATCTGCCGAAGTTCATCATTTGACACTGAAGAATCAAGGTTGAACACCACTAATGTACCCTGGTTAATATCTTTCTCAGAGGGATTGTCCTGGAAATAAAAATCTATCATAAGCTTCTACCAGGTAGCTCTAAGAGTGATGGCACAGTGCCCCCCCACCCCAACAAGCAGCCAGAGATAGCAAATACCTTAGGAATTGAAAAATGTATGTCCAGCTTCCTACGCCTCAATGGTTTGTTTTGAAGAGCCCTCATTGCATTCCGAGCACCCCTTATGTCATAATAAGATATCATTACAAAACCACGATGTTTGCAAGCAGTGTACAGTGTACGTATATCTCCATATTGCTGAACAATTTCGAAATAAAAAATTGTGAGAATCCATTCATTGCTAACAATAAACAATTGACACAAAAATATAAGGTATGAGAGAGAAATGGTACCACGATTCACAAAATAAAAAGGTACCTCAAAAAGAGTCTTAAGCTCAGAATCTTCCACATTGCTATTAATATTTCTTACAAACAGTGTTCTCGAAGGGTGCTCCCCATAAGGATGCTCACCAGCAAAAGGCTATTAGGACAACTTTGCTGACCATTTGATAAGCCTCCAAGTAATTCCGAACTCTTGTTACCACCATACCCATTTAAACCATCATCTGCTTCCAGTTCCATGCCACCACCACTACTAAACAAATCAAAATCTTCAAGATCCTCTCCAGGATTGGGTTGGGCAACATATTCAACCTCATCGAGTACTCCAGATAACAGATCATCATCATCTGGAAGGAGGTTCCCGATAGTTTGGGCCTCAATTTCTTTTAGGGACCCCAAGGGCTCATCTTCCTCATACTGAGAAGCAACAGTATCAACAGACTGACCATACAGCACCTCGCCTGTTGATATTCTTACTGCATACAAAAAGTATGACAGTAAGCAGTTTTCTTGAAGAAATTTAAAGAGCAAATAAATTATAATCCAACATGTACTAAAGCACGGGAACAAGTAAACACTAAAAGAAAGGCATATCTCCAAACTTACACTTTCTTGTAAACATGTCTGACAATGAACTAGAGAAGAGACTGTTTTCAAAATGGTTCCCATTCAAATCACCATTATTCCCTTCACGGAAGTAGGTTGCAGGCTGCATATATAAATTTGATTTTGATCCAAAATCTTGGTCCATCCCTTTCCATGATGCCATGGGCAAACTGGATGCCCTCTCATGACTTACCAAATGTCTCTCCATGTTAACCTTAACCTTATGTTCTTTAAGCTGCTGAAGTTCCAAACGCTCCATAGTATTTGCTCCTACCACATGCAATTTGTCCAATGTTGACGAACAATCAGACTTGTTGCCTATCAAAACAATATTTGTCATCAACAGGAACAGAATCAAAAATTTTGACGAATAATGGGTTGGCAGATAAAGATTTAGGTCCATGGACTTCAAAGATAGCCACTACTAAAATACAGATAATCCACACACAACTATCCGCTATCAAATTTGAGTAATGTTGATGATATGCAATGACCTTTTAGAACAGGTCAGAATTAATCACAACTTGCTCTGGAAAGATCACTAATTTTGGGTTTTAAACTCACAACGGGAGATCATTTCATAAAACAAGAAAATGGAACATCAAATCTAGTGAAAATACTCACCATGGTGACTTGGCATGGACTCAGGTTTCCAAAACCCCACTTGTCTCTGTGACAAAAGATAAAGAAGAAGAATGATAAACTAGCAACAAATGCAACTGCTTTTTAAACATAATCAAGGGGATAATAGTCATTTCCAGAACCAAATTTGCAGAGGACTACAAAACACCGAAACACCCAAAGCACTAACATAAGAAAATACAATGAATGCACATCAAATGCTACTTGTTTAGACCCATGATAAAACAGTTACTGAAGAATGAAAAGCAGAGGAAATGTAACAAGCATCACAGCCATCACCAGCACGATAGACGTTTATAGGAAGTGAAAGGCAAGGAATATATACAGGATGCTGAGAAGTTCCATGGCATAATGGTAAAAACATTCTGAGAGGCATTTGACATCAATATAAAGATCTGGTTTTATGGGAAAAAGTGTAGCTTTAACAACATCCAGAATGTAACTTCTTTTAAAATGCTTCACATAAATAGTATTGTTGCAGAAGTCATCAGCACAGAAGCTAATCCAAGAAGAAATCTAACAAATTTATGCAGTGAAATCTAACAAATAGTATTGTTGTTGCGCTCAGGTGGATGCAGATAAAAACTGCAACAAGCAGTTTATACCTCAGCAGGTGGAGAATAAGAAGTTGTAAAGTACCACTAGTTATAAAGGAATGAAGAAATTAGCAATCTAAAGTAAATAAGCTCACACCTCGGCAGGAAGGCGAAGCTCTTCAGAGAAAAAGGAAGATGGCCCATACATTGACGACAAGCCTCTTTTGTCCATTATTTCAGAAGGCATCCTTCAAAACAAAAACCAATACATTAGAAGGTTCTCAGAAAACATGTACCGGGATTGAAACCAAAGACGTGAAATCTCTGTCATATTTCAAATCGATCAGTTCCAGTTCCGACGGCTTCCAAAACATTAAATTAAAACGGACACGCGAATTGCTACAAATATAAACGCCGCTTACTAGAAGAGGAACCAGATTCGTAAAAATAAAAACTTAACACCGACAGGAAATGGAAAAAGCATCACAATCGAAACGGTAAGGAAAGAGAGTATATGAAGTGAATCGATGTACAGTGAAAAAAAATGCGTCTAGAGAGAGTAGTACGTCATTTCAATAAATCAAATTTTAAAAAGAGTCGCAACGGGGGTAAAAAAGTTGCAGAATGGAACCTAAAACTTGAGATAGAAATGTTGGCTTAACAACCAAGAAATTGGAAGAGAAGGCGGCTATTTTCGAATCGAATAAAAACGATTGACGCGAAAATCCTCGCTTAGCAGTAACCGAGCGTGTTCATCAAAATTCAAAAACGGGAGAACTCCCGCAAAACCAGTAGTAGAGGGCGAGGCGAAGTTTAGAAAGAAAAATGAGGTGCCACGGGAGATCGCGACCACAAATTGAAACAACCCACAAAAACGAGAGATGAAAATGGAAGGCTGATAAAAGGAAAATCGATCTCAAATGAAAAATAAAAACTCTCCGAGCCACACAACTTCAAAAAAGAAGAAAAAAAATAGAAAACATGAACGATAAACAAGATAACAAAAAAAGAAGCCCCCTTGCGGAAAGACTGACTGAGGCGATCTTCGCCAAATCCCGTTCACAGAACACGCAATTCAACCACAGATCACAACAAGCGCCGCAAGGCCCATCTCAAACCCAAACAGAAACACCTCGGACACGTAGAAAACCCAACGATCGGCCGGCAAAACTTCAAAATAAAATAAAAAAAAGGAAGAAACATAGACGTCACAAGGACCAATTCCCCAACAACAAAGCGAAAAAGCGAAAGAGAAGAGTGAAAAAACGCAAACACACCTCACCCGATCACGCACTTCGTCCTCCGCTCTCCACAATTCCCTTCCTTATCTCAAGCGGCGAGTCCGACAACGCATAACACCCATAACATAGCGGGATGAGAGAGACGAGAAGAAGAGCACAGGTGCGCATTTAACCCCACGACGGAGCGGAAATGGAATGGATTACGGCATAAGGCAAGGGTGTTTGAACAAGGGATCTCGGCATCTGTGCCGTGTAAGAAGCTCCAAAGCGATGCCTTCTTTTCCCCGCATTGCACGAAATACACCCACACAAACTCAAACCCAAAACAAATTACAAAAAAAAAGGAACAAAAGGGAACCCAACAAAAAAATCCCTTCCTCCTACTCCGTTCCCTCCCTCCCACCGCAGCAATCTCCGGCAGTCCGGCGACGGATCTGCACGACAATTCCGCCTCCGGCGAGGGCGAGAGGAAACCAGAGCAAAATCTCTTACAATTCTCCGATCCCTCGCCCGCTCGCTCGACCAGAGAGGGAGAGGGCAAAGGGTAGAGCGACGGGGTTGTTTTGAGGGCGATTTCAGAGAGAGAGAGAGAGAGAAGAGAAGAGGGGGTTGCGGAAGAAATGGATAAACGGCGGTAAATTCAGGCCTTCCTACAAACACGAGAGGAGAGAGAGCCGGGTCCGAACGTCTGACGGCCGTTAATGAGTGAGAAAAAACCTGTCCCCGGCGGTTAAACTGCTAACGGCGTCTAATGGCGCCTACTCCCTCTATGAAACCGGTCTCGAATTTCCCCATTATTACGTAAATACTCTTATATAGCTCCAAGCCGTTAATTATCTTAAAATAAAATAAAAGAAGAGCAAAGGTATTTTGGATGATGAAAAGATAAAGTAATTAAATAATTAATAATTACGCCACAAAAGTCCAAATAACACGTGGAGCAATGAAAACGGGAAATGGTTCCACGACCCGAGAGGGACACAGAAATAGTAGCCCGCGGTCCTGTGCCCCATACACGGACGCGCGACAGGGACCACGCATTTAGCGGTGCAGGAATTTGCGTGGCCGCCGAGGGGTCTCCGGTTTCTCCAAAGCTGGAAACGGCTCTTTCGCATTTCCTCCTCTCTCGCCGGTACGGCACGTTTCAAACGATACGTACCGTTTTATGTATCGGCTTGTACCTTTATCATTTACTGTGACGTATCGTGTTTTACTGTCGAGGATATTAACATTTTTACGTAAATTTGGTCTCTGACGTGTAATATTTTCGGTTTTAATGTGTGCAATGCAACACCTTTTTGAATTTATAGAAACTATATTTATTTTCGAAATATGATTTCGTTACGTACACAAATTTATGTAAACTTTTTACCCTTTTTAAATATTTTTCTTTTTTCCGCAATATTTTAATATTGTATGATATTTTTTATTGCAAAGAAGTCCACACAATATAGATCAATTTTAACAAACTATGTCCCAGACTATTCTGGTTATATATTGTATAGACTTATAAACAAGTTATATCTCAAAGGAATAATGCTAGTTTCACTAGCCCACACATTAATTCTATGCACTTGTTAATCTAAACCATTGATGCTTAGTGTTTATCCTGTATAAAATAAGAGTTTATAAAAAAAAAATTATATTTTTAAGGGCTTAGATTAACATGTACGTCGAATAAATGTGTCCGCTAAGGACATCTAACATTACTTATCTTTAAATTGGATAAAAATTTTGGCTCTTTTATACGTAAAAAAATCATTAAATATATCAAAATCCATATCTACTTACTCAAATAACTTCTAAAAAATTTAATCATGCACAAGTACACACACGCCCGCTATCAAAGATTAGGTTTATAGTAGTTGACTCCTACTCACAAATCAAAGATTAGGTTAATATTAGTTATGTCACGACTTTCTCAATATACATTGAATACTAAGAACCCTTTTTTCCCCCCAAGGTTTTATTTTTCCTTCACTGCGCAGTTATATTTTCTGTTGTCAACCCCATTTCGGGGTTGTTGCAAGAATTGTACCCGCTCTTAAGGTATGGTCCTTTTGTCCTCTTTGGTTCAGTTTTGGGACCAAGGAAAGGATCCACTAAAAGAAGGTGATATGTCATTTTCAAAAAGTTTTGCTGCCAATTGTTGAAGTTTAAGTACACCACATGAAGCCATTGGCCTCATGGTAGGGAAGGGGGCCCCATAATGAAAGGATAAACTCATCACATCATGGGTTTGGTTTTCTCAGTGGTCCACAGGGAATGGAACAACTAACTTCTTTTCATGGTTCACATACTTTTATGTGTAAATGAACATTTTTATTTTTAAATAAAATTCAGTTTGATCTAGTCGGTTCATTTCCTTGTCATAGATTCGGTGAAATTTTTAAAATAATAAATAGATAAAATTTGCTTATAGGTGGACTTTAATATGTTAGAATGAAACTAGGGAAGGGAAGAGGATATGGGTATCACATAATTGTCACTTCTACTATTAAAAGTGGATAAACAAAAAAATTATAATATTTGCTTCTTAGAGTTAGAGATTAGCTTTGAGCTATATTCTCCATAAATCTCTCCTTTTCTTAATTATTATATGTTTCATATTCGCTATTCCAAAATTCATTGTATTCAAATGGGACAATAACCTTAAGCAAGTGAATGAATCTGGGTAATTCAACATGTTATTATTAAATTAATTTCCAAAATCTTAATTATATTTTTACTGATAAACAATCTAATATGAATTGATGAAAATGGGTTTCTGTTTTAAAATTTTTTATCATTTATTTAGGCAATCTAATCACCTCAAGAGACCATTTAATCCACCACATAACCCCCACCCTCACAATCTTTTTTTTTTTTTTGTCGTATAGAGCATTGTGTAAAAAATTTAAGGACTTCTTAGCTAGTGTGGTAAAAGTTTTAAAATAGGAGCACGCCCCCATGGACCCAATCATTAATTGTACCAGTTTCAAATATTTATTTTCCTGGGCAATGTACATTTATTATTAAATTACTCGAGGTCATTTTGGTCAACTTGCAAAACTAGCAGTCCAAGTACAAGGCCCAAGCTCCTCCAGGCTCCACCATTTATTAAAAAATTATTAAGAAGTTTTACTTTTATTCTAAAAATTCAAAAATGGCAATGACTCGCTCGTTGAACAAAACCAACCCATCAATTCCAATTGGGTCCGACAAAGAAGACACCCCATCCAATCATAGGAGGTATGCAAATTAATTATGTTAGCTCTGAATATCACTAATTCCAAGATTGCCACCCATTTTTTAACCACCCCTTATTTTTAATAGGCTCTAAGTGTGGGCCCAGATGCTCAGAAAATTTAACTGCGGGCCCCATTGTGGGCTTTTTGTCTATTATCACTTTTGTGATTTCCCAGAAGCATCAAAATGAAAGGAGGGTACATCTCCAATCAAACCATGATAGATTTTTCATTTTATATTTTTTATATACTCTGACATCTCCATTAAAATGTCACTCAGTGATTCAGAGTTCAGAGAAACCTGTGGCTATATAGCGAAGGGTAGGAGTTGGGTCAGTGTCCTTCTTTTTTAATCTTTTAAACTTTGAAATTTAATAAGTTTTTCAATCAGGGTGGCTTTGGATAAAATATACAAGTCTGGGTCTTGGGATCTTGTGTAAGGCATCTAAGGATTACTTAATTGTACTGATTAATGAAAACTAATATGATGAAGGAATTATTTGTATTAATATTAAGGAGCCATGTGAACCATAGGTTCTGCATTTGGGGGGAACATGGCAAGGTTTTTGCTAATGGGAGGATAGAGAATTTCTGGGCGTTTGGCTCGATGATCATAGTTTACTACTTCTGTAAATACTCTATTATTTTCAAATATTTTAAATTTTTTACTAATTTTAGCCTTTTAAATTTTGTATCAGGTATTATAATACTATCAAATTCATTGGAAAAATAATTTATTATTTTATAAAAATATATATATATATTAATATAAATGGAGGAAAATCTACCAATAATTCAAGACTTCAAATTTTATAGTTTTTATTGGTTACTAAAAATATTAAAAAACAAAAATGACACAAAAGGTTAGTTTGTGCTGCATAATTTTCAGTGAGGTTAACAGATTGGCGACGGATGCACGGCAACAGATAAAATGCTATATTCAATGTCTTATCTTTTCGAGGAATTTATCATAAATAAGTGCTGTATTGTATCTTAGTTTATTTTGTGCAAAGAGACAAATAACTTTGCGTGTTAGTTAGGAGCCTACTCTTAATAATATATAATGTTTCCGTACTATTAGATAGAGGCTTGTTAGGGGAGGTGTCTATATTATCAAATTTTCATATTTCATCTCAGCAGTTTACAATATCACGACCTTAATATAGGTTTTATTTTATTTTTTAAGTTGAGCTAGTTTGATTTAGATTAATATAAAAAAAATTATACATAGACGTTTGATTTAGAATAATATAAAAAAAAAATTATACATAGACGTTCTACTTCAAAAGATATTGTAGAAATGTGAAATTTTTACTGTAATTTCTATAAACTTGTCAACAGGGCATGACACTTCATAGTCAGTTATAATATATTTCCTACCACTATTTTTCAAGTAGCAAATAAATAAATATCTTTAGGGTAATCACCATTTATTTACTTATAACCCGACTCAGCCAATCCAACCCAACTCGATCATTCCCACTCAGGTTTTGGATACATCCATGTTAGTTTCCTTGTTAGAGTCTGAAAAACACTGCAGAAAATCCGGTGGCTCCCACCTTATCCATTTCATGAAATTACATTTTCTACACAATATTTTATAATATAAAGAAAAAAGTAAAATTATCAAATATACATATATGTGATAAAGAGGCTAATTGGACTTTTTAGGGTTAACCAATTCCCAAACCCGACCCCTTCGAAGTCTTCCACGAGTCTTCTCCGGTCCCACACAACCATTACTACCCTTGTGGCTAGTTGTCATTACTTAAGCTGATGACCCACCAACCTCTTGTTCTCGTACAAATCGGCGTTACGACCCTTGTACGACCAACCGTGCCCAAAACAAAGGTCTGGCTAATGACCGTCTGTTCATTATCTGCTGAAATTTTATATTGCATTCGCATATGTACATGCAAACACAAGTGAACATTGCGAAGAAATGGGACTAGGAAAGGTCCAGTACCTCGGTCGCTCCAGTTCTTTCGTTCTGTTTCGTAGTCTTTTTACGCTTCTTTTCCGTTTGGGGTTCTTTGGCCTTCAGTTCGAGAGCCATGGACCTCAGCAAAGTGGCTACGTGCTCATTCCTATGAGCTGAAACCAGAATTGAAAATTCAATCTCAGCATGATATTCTGGGAGACGCTTGGGCCAGAGAATATAAAAATATGGTGGGGGACATGATACAAGCGGCTGCAGTTTATAACAATAGCAAAACCTACAAAGTTTTAAAATGATATAATTTCCAATGCAGATTTAAGAAATTTGCCATATCGCCGACAGACCAGCCTGTGTTGTTGAAATCAAATGTAATCACCATGTTGTTCATATATCTTATACATGTTAAAGAAGTTCGATAGCTAGTGTTGACATCATAGAAATGATGAAGTACAAGTAACTGCACTAGACCTTTTTCTTTTCTGACCTCACCGAATCTGGTGTCATAATCATGTTCACAAACATTCCAACAACGGTATAGGTATTTATTTTCAATATATCCATTTTGCAAAGTCAATCAATGACTACCATCTTCTGAAAAGAAATTGAGGAAACCTTGATAAAAGAGTTCTGAGTTGAAGGATAAACTCTGTAAATGATTCAGTTCTGCCCCCTGTCCGAATTGTAACAAAATTTTCACCTGCACGTCTTTTTTCAGTCCTTGTTCTATGCACTGTATGTGCAAAGACTTACAGAAGGGTACTACCAAGTATGGGAAACTTTAAAGATTGCGGGCTTCCCATATTCTGCTCCGTTTACCGAAAGTTTAGACCTTCCACATGGTCGGTCTTCAATTTACTACTTATAATGCAATTTGTTCGATTACAACTTCATTTGAACTGTGTCCCAGCCAGAAACCCATGTGACTTGTTTTAGAGTGCAATTAATATTTATAATACTTCAGAACCAGAGACTCATTTGGAAGAAGAGAATCAGCATTCAAAGCTTATTAAGGGCATTACTATCCGATGATCATTATAGAATGAAAAGAGTAGTGAGCTTTCATAGATAAACTCTAAGCAGTAAATTCAATGGTCTAGATTCAATCATGCATGATTGACAACTTCTCTGGTGTAGAAAGGTGCACAAAGACTTTATTTTATAACAAAAAAAAGGTGAAAATAGCACTTTGTCCGAAGTAAACACAGCAATTAGGTGTTAAAGTTTCTTGAAATATGAAAGAGACAACAAACTTACCAGAAAGAATTACATCATCCATGTTAACAGATTTGCGGTTCCCATGGTGAGCAAAAAGCTCAAGGTCCTTAGCCAACTGCTCTGTTCGTCATGAAGAACTGTTAGTTAATTCACAGAAAAAATAAAGGAATCCAACACAGTTGAAGAGAATTAAGAATGGCCACAAGATTTGTTTTTCTTGAGCATCACAGCACATTCTGAAATAACTTTTTGCTAGTTAAGCATGTAGAGAGACCAAGAACTAGGCACTGCCAAATGAGAGAAATAGAGGACAAACAAAGGCCAGAGAACATCCTTGTAAGCTGCATGACTTTATCAGGCTCGGGGAATTGGAAGGCTCAATCTGCAAGTCTCAGACAGGGGATAGAGGCAGATGACACTGACCATACGCATTTTTACTCTTCAGCTGTAGTTTCATTCATGTCAGTGTTAATGATGTGGAGCGATGCAAATACAAGGAATTCAACAGGGCTAGGCAAAAGAGAAAGGTAACCAGTTGACTAGCTCACATTCCTCTTCCTCCATAAATTTTCATTCAGACAGCATTACTGCATCATAACCCCAGTTCAGGTAATTTTAGTTTGATACTATAGATTGGCGTCCAAAAACAAAACAAAAAAAAGTTTGTAAGTAAGAGATATTTGTATTATGAGTTTGACATATTATTCAGAACAAACACATTAGCAAGGTTCACTAATGTAGCTTCTTTTTGGAGGAATTAGAAGTCATGCTTATCGACAAGGTCCACACAAAAGAAGAATTTTCGCTGTTAAAGTTACCCTAAACCTTTTCATTCGGCACCAAGGAAATTGTGGCAAAACAGACCTACTGCATAATCTTTACGACTCTGGCACGAAAAAACTTAGGCCTTGAGAGATAAGGACCTTGAAGTAGATGGAACACAGACATGAACAAGGATCTTCCAAGAATAGGGGTAACATGATAAATAGTCTAATTTTACATGCTACAAGAAGATGAAGACAACTTCAGACTTTTTATTTCTCCTAGTAAAATTATTAAACATAGAACCTTCATGTGCAAGGGGAACTAGAAAAAAAAAATGATCTATGGAGGTTCCAAGAGGAACAAGGCCAACAAGGCAGATTGGCTAGTCCCCCGATTAAGCCTCTTAATATTCCCATAACTAGAAGCGACAGCAAATTTTCCAATCCTCTGAAACCCCAAACCATCTCATAAAGTAGCCATATCAAGAAGCCACGGTAAATTCCACTCGCAACCCCAAACGATCTTTTCTAGAGAAGATCAGCAGAGATGGAGGCCAGCCATTATAGACAGTAACTTATGAAATTCAATAAATCTATTGAAATCCATAGAGTTGAAGTTTCTATGCTTTTTATTCAAGATCATTAAAGTTAAGCTATCGAAGCATTCATCTTTGTCTCCGTACAATGTAATAATCAAGGCAAGGAATTGCGTACGTTTGATGCGAACCGGCTTCTGCTCTTATGAACGTCCACATTTCGCACAAGACTGGTTCACTCCACAAACTCAATTCCAAATCACCAAATAAAGAATTAACCTCCACCAAGTCTCACACAGGAAGGAATGGCCTATGCTATACTTGTTCCATACACTAGGAAATTTAACCTCAACCGAGCCTCATACTGATACTGTCACACGGGTTGTTGTTAAACCTGAATGAAGCTTCTCAATTCTACAGAGTCCCCCCGACATAAGAGAAACCCAAACAGTAGAAACACGGGAAAGTATATAGAAGAAGCAGATAATAATGTCTCAGAAGAATAAAGTGCAGAAAGAACTCAGAAGGTTACCTGTCAGTTTGAAAGCTAGGTCAGAAACGCATGACATCACTGGTGCAGAGACCTCCATATCGTACTTTTTAGCTGTTAAATTCAGGAGCCAAAAACAGAAAGAACGTCAATAAAATCGCAAGAAGTTAAGAACGACGACGAACAACTGTGGGAGAAAAGTTCGAAATTGAACCTTCAGTTTCCGCAATAGAAATGAGGGAGAGACGGAATCGATCTCTCAGTAACTGCATTCCTTCGTCTTCATCGGCCTCCAAATGGCTCCCGCCTCTATCCATTGGCGCGCGCTGTCCTTCTCCCTAGTCCGGGACTGCAGAGCCGGCTTTATAGTCTGTACTTGTTATTTATGAAGTAAGCTGGCGATTCGGCCACCTGGTTCCATTGTCTTTTAACAGTATCTGGGACTCAGCCGGGTTGACTTTTAACAGTATCTGGGACTCAGCCGGGTTGACATTGAACAGTATCTGGGACTCAGCCGGGTTGACATTGAACAGTATCTGGGACTCAGCCGGGTTGACATTGAACAGTATCTGGGACTCAGCCGGGTTGACATTGAACAGTATCTGGGACTCAGCCGGGTTGACATTGAACAGTATCTGGGACTCAGCCGGGTTGACATTGAACAGTATCTGGGACTCAGCCGGGTTGACATTGAACAGTATCGCGGACTCAGCCGGGTTGACATTGAACATTATGCCGGACTCAGCCGGGTCAATGTAAAACAGTACTCGGAACTCAGCCGGGTCAATGTATAGCAGTACACTGAACTCAGCCGGGTCCATGTATAACTGTATTCGGGACTCGGCCGGGTTGACATTTAACAGTAACCGGGACTCAGCCGGGTTGACATTTAACAGTTACCGGGACTCGGCCGGGTTGTCATTTGATATTATCCATCAGCCAAAGTAAACAAAAAAAAAATCTTTACCATACTGATCTTCTGCTAATATATCATTAATCTTATTACTACCAACATTTTGTGAGACTGACCAACATGACATGGATAAGCATAGAGTGATTCTTTGCATGGATGTATTTGAAAAAAAAAACATATATAATCATATCCAGATTCCAGATAATATAATAAACCCAGCCCACTACAGGATGCTAACGTGCTACTTGATCCAGAAGGGAGGGAGCGGGAGCATGATTCATGAAAAATAAAAAAATAAAAACAAATTATGATCCAGAGCAAATACGTCTGTCTACATCTTCCGTCCTCTTGAGATGATGATGTCTCCGTAAGCCGTTTTCTGTTCGACGTTCAAAACGTCCGAGGTAGCCAGTACTGCAGCAGAAAAAAGGTCAATTTTATTTCTCCGGAGGTAATTTGCCATTTTGACTGGGAACGAAAGCTAATTCCCACGAAAACATTTCATGGTGGACTATGCGCAGACTCGTAGTTTGTGTTTCAAGTTCTAGTTTTGTTCGTTTGATCATCAGTATTTGGAGATGAAGAAGATGCAAATTCAGCTAGCAAAACAGAGAAATAGATCCAAAAATTCCATACCGCATGTCTGGTAAAATAACTTGGCTGCCATTGTACAGTTCATTCCCCGCGTCAAGTGGTTGAGGGATTCCACTCGGGGTGTGCCAGGAGTGTCGAAGTGCATCTTTAGATGCCTACAAACCAAACACGAACCAAAGTCATCATTTTTTCTAAATTTTTTCCGTAATCTCTTATTGGATACATAATTAGGAGTTTATCGTAGCATGCGCTTTAATTTCTCATCTGCAGCAAGAATATTTCACAAAGAGTACCACAGATAGTTATAAAAGCAAAGATGAAAGAGTAGAGAGTGCTCACGCGTGAATCGTGCGAGTAATCCCAGCATCCGGTGGTTCGAAGGCTGGCGGAATAGGTGCCATCGTGGGTCCAGTTTCTACGGTCAGAAACGGAAAGGTTAAACCACATGAATTAATACTGGGGCATCACATTGTAGAGGAAGTACAAATTGTAGGCTTGTTAGCTTTTACAAAAATTTTACTTTTTCCAAAAAAAAAATTCAAAAATAAAAACGGCCTGATATAGATTTTTGCAAAGGTACCCGTCATGGGCGTTAGTTCGAGAGCTCAGAGATTCTTCTGAGTTTATGCATACCTGTTTCCGTAACTTGCAATGGGAAATCATCATAGAGATGGTCTTGCAATGGGATATCTTCATAGACAGGGTCTTGCAGTGGGATGTTTTCATAGACAGGATCAAGGCTGCCGGCACTTTTCCCGAAAGAAGGCCTCTGTTTCATGAACTTCAATTTACTGAAAGAGACCAGAATTTACTCAGGGTCACGTCCTATACATAGGTTGGCAAAGGTGGAATTGCTACAGAAGTCCTGCTCTGAATGAGTTAGATGCATAATAATGTGGAAGAAAATTCACTGCACTTAAACTTGTCTTCCTTATGAAACCTAAATAGGAAAATAGTAATTTTAAAAAGAAAATCACAAAACAGGACATGAAACGAGAATTATAACAAACCTATGATCATGTTGCACATGAAGAAATCAACCCTTGAATGCTATACGTTTTCTAACCTGTTTGAAGGCAGTTCAGGGTCCACGTCCATCTCTAAGGAATCATGCCCCAAGGAAGTACTGCTAGGTGTTTTTCCAGCCTGTGCAATAGATCCTGCGCATCAAGTGTACAACGTTTACTATTACAATTAAGAATGTTTGTCACGACATGGGTAGTAAGAAACGTCGCAATGGATACCGGAACTCCGTGGTGTCGCAAAAGGAGCATGATCTCTTGGTTGCATATTTTCATGGGCGGTCATGGTCTTCTCGATGGAGACTTTTAGTTCTTGGAATATTGCATCTCCACTCAGAAAATCATCAAAAGGCTGACAAGCAGAACAATTCGTATCAGGTTCCATTAATCTGGAAAGATTAAACAAAAGGGCAAGCTATCGTAGATCTTTAATTAAATGCTCTCTTGAAAAACTTTTCGCGTCAAGTTTTACTAAATTAGTAAAAGGAAAAGAGCAAGCTATTGTAATAGTAACACAATTTGTGAAAAAAATGAGAAATGACTGAGATTTGCATCGGAATAACTAACAAATGCTTTTGAATCTCTCTGACTTGATCTTTCTCTTTCTGGGGTTGGCCATTGAGGTTCTTGATGTTCCCCCGAGGACGTTCTACCTGCAGTAACATGATAAATATCATACCTCTATTTGATTTCATAGTCAAGCAGAAAAGGAATACTTCTATAGTTTGTTGTCATCAGGGAAGAAGAAGCGAACGTACGTGAAGCTGAATCTTGTTGGAGATTCGCTTTGGAACTTTGGTGCCAGAGACCTAATAGTGGAGCTGGATAATGCACTTGACCGGTAATCTTATCAAAGCCGGAAATAAGCTGGGCCCCAGGTGGCAGCTCAATAAGCTCGCTGACTTTCTTACGTAAGTGGCGGGAACACATCTGCGTAAGGATTCTTCAGATTTTAGCCGTGAAAGTAGTTTTCTCGGGTTCAGAAAAAACAACGTGAAATAGATCATAGGTCGTGAAAGTAACTTTCTCGGTTTCAGTGAAAAAACAAAACAGTACCCTTTTCTTTCTTCTGACAATGTCCGAGGTGCATCGGATCCATTCCTGGAATATATGGCCCGGAATGATGGTTTGCTCAGTATCAATTACAAGGGCAGGGGGCGATCCTTTTGCTTTTCTTTTTGTAGGAAATGGCCTTCGAGGATCCTGCTCGGCATGTTCAGCCTGCAATATATAGTTAAAGAAATGGTAAGATTCGTGTATATCTCAAGTTATTATTCCAAATAATAAACTCACTGTTAACAACCTTCACATCTCTGTCCCTGTCGTGGTCTTCTGGGCTTAAATCTGCAGCATGTTAATCAAAAGGTTAAGAAATTAATTTGAACATGATATTGACGCGCGTGGCTCAATTTGGTTAACTCAGTATTGCTTCAAATGTTAATGGTCTCAACAGCATGGGAAGTTCGATTCATGAACTTATTAGCACACAGTTAAGACATTTCAGTTTTGAAACTGAGTGGCAAAAATGGAAGCTACTTGGAATTGGGTCCCTACGAAGTGCAGTCATTGACCTTGTGGGCGCTGTTCTGGAGGAGAAGCCACAATACTCGGAACATGCAGGTATTCAGACTGAGTGAAAGTGGCGCCATCTTCTTCTGGAACCGTTTCAAACCTGAACATGGTAACATCACAAAAATATGAGGATATAGTTGTACTACACGAGTAGAGAATCCAACAAGTATTTAAGTGTCCATCCACCTATCATAACAGTTGAAGCGGTTATCTGTGCTTGGTATTAAGAGGTTGACATTTTCCGTGAGAGTTATATCTTCCATTTCAGCTGAAAATATAAAGTCTGAGTTACATAAATTGGAGAAAAGCAACAAATTCATGCGGACTACTTAGACGAGACAGACCGGGACCAGTACTCTTATAAGCCTCCCAGTCTTCAATAAACCGATTAAATTGCAATGGCATTTAGCACATAAGTCGTATTTATAAAGAGTTTTTAGAGAATTAGCGATTAACAAGACTATTGACCAGGTGCGAAAAGACAGAGAGTCATATACCCTGATGGTGGGGATCTTGCTGTGAGTGGTGATCCTCTTCGTCGGGATTGATTTTGATGTATGCTTCATCTATATTATCAAGCCTCTGAGCATACAAAATCAAAATTTTATTCAAGTTCCATACATATGACGCCATGATCGATCTAAATTATTTAAACAACAATAATTCATCTAATATGAATTTGCTCGTCTAGAAATTTAATTAATTGGCTCCCAGTACTCATACTCTATTAGTTGTTACTAGCTCAGATGACGGGGTGGGCGGAAAAGGACACAACAGATTTCTGTTGAGAGATATGAACTTATCTTCCCTGAAGAGATGCTTACTAATTATCAATACACTAATCTAATAAGAAAGTTGCATGGCTTATTACTAGATAACTTGAGTACTGATCAATTGAGATAAGTTGCATCACTAAAATAAAATTAAGAAATTTCAGACATTAACCCCTAAAGCTGAATGGACTTGACATTAAAACTTTCTTAAATAGAAAAATAATAAAATTAAAGTAGTTATCAATTTCATAAATAAAAATAATAAAATTAAAATCAACTTCCATAAGTAAAATTTCAAATAATTAACTATAATAATAAATATAATTAATGATATTCAAATTTTAAATATTTATTATAAATTATAATCATCAAAAAATAAAAAATTTAATTATTATAATACTTATAAAAATAATTTGTTACTACAAAATTAATTTCGAAAATACATATATATGTTTCTCATTATATCACCCAGAATTTAGAAAAAAAAAGTTTAAATTAATATAAAGATAAAATCCAAGTACAAAATTCAAATGATTAAAAGTAATAAAACTCACTTCATATGATTTTTAATTTAAAAATAAAGATTAGAAAAAAAAACCATTTAACGAAGATAACACTGAAGATGATGAAATTAAGAGACGGTACGGAGTGAAACGGATGAGCGTGGTGCTCAGTCACGGAGGTCGTACCAAAGGCGAGACAAAATCGCCGCGAAGCGGAATTTCGGCGCAGCATATGAAATGACTTAATTATCCTCACTCGCTATTTCTTTTCTCATTGGCGGAACTCTTTACATAATTATTATGTGCCTATTAAGATAAAAGGGTAAAGTGGGAATATAAGGAGTAATAATAATACCATGTTCAGAAACGTAGTACGTTGAAACGACATCGCTGGCTCCACGTCCACGTCTTCCCTGTCCAAGAGCGTAACTGATTCGTACCTACACGAAAAGCGAAAAAATGGAAGAAACGATCAGCGAAATTCTGTCAGATTCGTTCCTCCTCGCGTGACAGCCACTGCACTGAAATGGTGTGAGGAATATACAGCCGATCTGATGAATCTGCAGGAATTAGCAAAAGAAAAAAGAACTGAAGAAGATAATTAATGTCGTCTGGCGAGAGTATGGAATGTTGGGAAAAGACTGAGCTTAATAGAGGTAGAGGAAGAGAAGCTCACTTGGCTTTCTTTTTGCCCTTGGGGAGGACGGTGGGATCCGGAGCTGATTTCGTCTTCTTCACTTCGTTGATTCCTTCCTGTAAATTAACATTTTGTTCTCCAATATCAAATTCAACCGGATAAGCGAACAATGTGCTTACATGTATGACAGCAGAAAAAATCATAAGAACACGATACTGGAAACTGAGAATCAAACTTGTTACCAGCATTCGATTGACATCGTCTGAACACGGCGACGGACGAAGGAAATGAACAGGAAAAGAAAAAAAACGACATTAGACGAGAAGGGGAAAATTAATAAAAGTTGTAGAGCGATACATAAGAGGATGAGATGATCTTTCAGTAATTAATTAGGTGAGAGAGTTCACATACCGTACAACAGTTTCACCTTCTTTTCATACACAATCACCACACCACCTGAAAAAAACCTCGAGTAGTTTCAGAAAACTTGGAAGAAATTAAAAACACTACTAGAATCGAACAAAACAGAGAACTCGTAATATCGTGCTACTTCCTCACCCATGAGAATTCCAGAGAGTCTAAGAGCAATAGGCACCGGCGGAAACAGAATCTCCTCACTGCAGATCACAAAACTCAAAACTCACTCCAGAGTTCGAATTATCCAGGATCTAGCAGTACTGAATCATCAAAGCAGTTGTTCGTTATAGCAAATACAAATTGGTCGCAAAAGCTCAAAACTCACCAGATCCTGATTATATTTAGCTCATTGAGCTTCCTTCTATTGAGCTTCATACGACGCATTGTGGCCGCCATCCTGCACTCCAGAACCACAAATCATTCTTCCAAAAATGGAACCAATGCGTAGCTAAACCTTACGGAATAATATTGCGAAGAACAAAAATTATAACCAGAGCGGTATGTATCTCGTACTTACCAAATCGGACCCAGAGGAGCTTTCCTAGCCAGAAGCTGATTGCAGTAGAACATTTTTTCCCCTGTCGAAAGCCGGTCGAGAGCTGAGAAACAAACAGAGATGTGACAGAGAACAACAGCACAGAGCGATAACAGAGCTCTGTGGCCGGAAGAGCGAATGAGCGCGAAAGAAAGAGAAGGCGGTGCGCGTTGTATGAGTGAGCTGAGTTCAGATTTCGTAAAAGGAGTTCGTAAAAAACGTGGCACTTAGATGATTTTTTTTTCCAGAAATATACAACACAGAGGCTTCATTCTTAATACATGAAATTAATCTCGAATGCATGTTTTTTATTACTGCAAATTGCAAACACTAATTTTGTGTTTCTTTTAAGTATTTCGGGTATTTTTATTACAAAAATTTATTTAACTATAAATAAAAATAATAATACTAATTGCACTTATCTCAACGCACTTATCTCACGTATTTGTTAATCTAAACCATTAATGCCTAGGGTTTATCCTCTAGAAAATAAAATTTTATAAAAAAAATATTTTTAAGAACTTAAATTAATATGTAAGTCAGATAAGTGCATCGTCTAGCATTACTCAAATAAAAAACAACATTAAGTACACTGCATTCTTAACAAATCCTGGAAAGTAACAAAAAATAACAAAACATTATGGAATCAAAGCTCGAGTACACTTTATTGAATTTAGATCAATGGAGCATCACAAAATCACAAATCTAATCCTTGAAAATTAGATATTTACAGGGAAGAGATTAGTACAAATACAACAACATGACAAAAAATGGGATAAAATCAGTCGACGCAACATACAAAATTGAGCAGATTAGAACATAATTTGACAAAATTCTGTCTTGGACGCTTCAACTCAATGATTGAAGAAAGCAATCGAGATCTTTGGAGACCGACAGATTCGATCGAAGGCGCTGATCCTTCGCCAGGGCTCCGACAACTTCCTTGGAGACGATACACTTCCCTTCTTCGCACAGTTTCTCCTGGATCTTCGGAGAACAGAGGAGTACAGAGAGGACCTCGAGATTGGTTGAGTCATTCTCAGTCTCCTGCATGAATACTCACAAGTCGATGAAAACAGGGGTTGCAAAACAGGGGAGGGGAACCTCTGAAGACAGGGGAGGAAGAAGAAGAAGAAGAAGAAGATTGATACCATGAATTGGAGGAGTGCGAGTTGGGCTTCCATGAACTTGACGTAATTGAAAGCGGCTTGGAACATCTCCGCCGTGTTCATCTTGTTACCACCCGGGATGAGCTTCCCGAGCTCCTGCGTCTTTTCGCTGATTTTCTTCCTCCTCTGCCGTGCCGCCACGCTCTGAGCAGACAGGGCCCCACCTCGGGCTTCTTCGGCTGATCAACGGTGATACTAGTACAAGTACCAGTACTACTCTCATTCGGTACTACCGGAACTCGGAACTCCGGCGGCGCCGCCGGGAACCCAGTGAAGAAATCCGGCGAAGGGACGGGATTAGTCAGGGGATTCAAAACAGGGGAGAACAAGTACTGATCATCGATAGTAGTGGTGCACGTTCGAGGACGTTTTGGGTAGTGTAGCAAATCCAAATACTCCTCCGGCTGGAAGAACTCCGGTGACAATGTGAAGGGATCATCACACTGAGGAAGCTGGGTGAAGGAAGGATCCTCGGCCTGGTTGAACCCGTTGAGCAGGGTGTTCAAGTTGAGACAACTATCGCAGAAGCAGAGACTACACTCGTTCACAAACTCATCGTTCACGAGACCGGCAAAGCCGCCGCCGCCCATCTCAGGGTCGAAATGCTGGTACGTCGAGGACCCATAATCGGAGAGATAGCTTAACGCCATTACGACCCAATTGAGCGTATTCTTAAACAATCTGAACTGGAAATTTGTACTAGTGATCAGAAGGCGGAATCGAACCCAGAAGCAGAAACCCAGAACGAGTGAAGAGCATGAAGTAGAGAGTTGAGAGTGAGTGAGAAGCTTGACAAGTGTAATAGTTTAGACAGCAAACAATCTAGAAGAAGAATCTGTAGAGAAAGGCAGAGAGGGATACCTGAAACGAATCTGACCGAGGCTGCTCCAGATTTCACTCGGGTGTCGTCTGTTGTAACAGAAGAGGAAGAGGGGGGGAGAGAGAGAGAGAGAGAATTGGAACGTGGAGGAAATGGATTAATGGAGGGGTAGAAAACGGTTAACGACATTCGAAGGAGGCGCCATCTGGAATAATCATCCCTTTTAATTCGCAGCAGCTTTTTCTTTTATTGCAGAAACCGTTACGCCGTTATTTTTCGCTGTGAAATGAACTCCCAGTTTGTTTATTTACTCAACAGCCCTTTTCTCTCTCTCTCTCTCATCTGCAGTTCCCGTGGCCCCGCTTGATTCCCGGATCTTCTTTCTCGGTCCATTCGTTGGAGTACTTCAAAAACCGGACCGGCCATCAAAACTGGTAGTATATCCGGTTTTAGTTGAACCAGGTTAGAGTGGGTTAAATGTACATTAGTATATCCGCCTTGAGGCTCTACCAATTTCTAACCCAACCCTGTCCCCATAATAAGGAAAAGAAAGAAAATCCAAAAGTGATTTTTGAGTCGAGTTAATTCATGTCTTTAGAATGATATTGCACTGATTTGTGATGTAAACTTTCTTAACCATAGTAAAAGCTAAATAATAATGATGACTAATCGTTTTGATCAGGAGACTACAATCTTATTATTGAGTATCTTACAAGAGATAATGATCTTCGCTAATAAAAGGTATGACATGATATTGTAATGAAACTAAATTTCTAATCAACTTAGTAACATAGAGTTTGACTGATTTAACTCAACCCAATTTAGTCACTTACCATCAATTTGACCTTATGCTTTCTAGGTTCAAAAAGTTTCGAATGTGACATTAATTTCATAGAATTTTTGCCAACAAAATTGTAAGCCTATGATGTTTAAGCTTCATGATTTGATACAAAGTGTATCCAATGCCTTCTTTGTTAAATAAGCCATTTTTTTTTGTTTTTGCAAAAATGTTATGTTTTACTTTCTCTATGAAACTTCCTCTAATAACTTTATCGTTGTAAATAATGAATTAAAAAAATTATAAAAAAATTACGTGAATGAATATAATGAATAATGTGTATTAAAGTAAACCATTTGTAAGTCAATGATTTTATTTTATTAATTTTTATGGTAAAAAGGAGAAATTGTTGTCCCATAAGGTTTATAGATTTTTGTCATAAATAATTTTACCACTTATAATTTTGTTGGTCTTGATTCTTGACCCATTAACCCGGTTGATTCAGAAAACAATAAAAAATGGTTTAAACCCATCTTTAATGTTAATTTATTTTAATTTTAAAAGTTCTGGAGACTGATTTGACTGTGACACACAACCTTGCGTAATAAGTTTGGATAGACTTTGCAAGAGTTAGTAGTCTTATTCCAAATGATTGACCAGATTAATTTTTATATTAAATTTAGAAAGGGTGGAGGAATATTTTTGAAAAATTGAACATAAAATTTTAAATCATAAAATTTAGCTACATAAAACACTAAGTTACGATTGTTTTTATAAAATACATAATAGCCGAGAAAACATAAGGAATTTAACAAATTTTGATGACAATGAGTAGGTGTATTGTATCATGAGTTAGTTGGCCAAATTATTTAGGGGGGGTTAGTCCAAAGAGAAATTGATGTTTCATGGAGAATTGAAAGCAACTCACGTTAAATTTTGAGTAAATAAAGATTCTAATTTCATTTTTTTTATATTAGGTCTAGTGAGATAATTCAAGAGAATTCAAAATTCCACCTATTTAGGAGTGACAAAAATTATCACTCAAAGCAACAAATTACAAAGAGTGAGAAGTCAACTACTCTCCTAAATTTAGGGAGAATGCCGTGTCATTAATTGACTACCATTTTACTAACCTAAAAAAGTATTTTTTTTGAGACATTCACGTCCCTACACTAATATCCCCGTACACTACCCCACATAAAGTAATCAGCCAATTGGATAAACCCTAGCCAACCATGTTTTGGATTGGCTGGTTACGTCGTGTGAGTCAGATTGGTATTGTGCATAAATGTAACTAGCATTTTCCATTTATTTATAATCTAGTCATGTATGGGTTTAATCACTCTTTGGGATTAATTCCTTGTTTACGGGTAAATATTGTGGAACAATGTAGTCAAAATAAAAAAAAATTATATTGGATACAAATATCTTTTATTTCTCATATTTATTACTTTATCTAATTTTTTTTTGTATTTGTATAAATTTTATATCCTACACTTTGAAATAACTAAATAAATTTTGTGAGGTGGGCTAACCCTAACTAGATCGCAGCTGTTCTTATATTTTAGGCCCATTTGATAAATAGATAAGTTTGAGGTTTCCAACAACATGTTTAATTGACATAACTCAGTGCCTTCCCTAGTATTTCTCATGGCTAAATTTTGCAAGGTTTTATCAAAGTAGAATTTCTCATTTGGGACCTCAAAACAGTACTAAATAACCAAAAAATAAGCAAGATGGCATAACATATAACCTAATTTCTTGTAATTTGTGAAGAAGCAACTTCAAGAAAGGGCAGTTGGGTACAGTTTCTGAGGTTGGTGTAGGAAACCCCCACCTTTTAAAACTTTCTCAAATTTTCACAGATAAACTTTCTTTTAAAAATTAAGGTGCACTGCTGATTTTGTGTTTTGGGCACGCGAGTCAGTCACGCGATCCTCGCGACGACGGCGTCGCGAGCCAACGTGCGGTCGGATGTTGTCGTGGTTGTCACGTCTCGGCATTTCGGGAACGGGTTTGCGTAGTGTCGTGGATATCAGGATATGATTCATCAACGAAAGGGGTCGTTGCTAGTTTGTAATTTCTGGTCACGAGGAATAAGCAAATATTTTCCACCAACTCTCCACGGAAATGTGGAGAGTGGTATCTTAGTGTGATTAAAGTACCCCACTTTATACTTTAAGTCTTCTTCTCTTAACGTTTTGGTGGGTCTGGTCCAACCAACCATGGCTGGTAGGTAGGTACCATGACATGGTATATTGGAATTAGCATTATCTTACCCTTGTCTCCTGTCACATTTTGTATAGTAGTTTAGAGAAGTTGTGGCCCTATCTCTCTTCTCTCGTATTGTCTTTCAAATGAATAATGATATGCGTATAATATATTTTGCTTACATTTTGGGTACACTCCTCTCAGGGGTATTAAAATATGAAAAATAATATCAGTATTTTCTAATTTTACTTCGCGATTTTACTGTCCTGCATAGTTGGCAGTTTAACTAGGAAAAAATCTAGGATTTAAGGTTTACCCATATAATAGGTTTATAATATTTTATTAAAAAATTAAAATCTTACAGATTTTATCTCTCGAATTTATTTCTTACTTCAGAATGTAAAGTCTGAAGTAAAAACCAACAGTAATTATATCACCGCTCTTAAAATATTTCTCTTGGAAGTCCGACTTCTACAAAAATTAAGTGTACCCACAATGTAGGAAAATAGTAATGTACACCTAGCATTACTATTTTAAAATTTATCTGAAATTTATCTTAGAAGGGTATGAATTAATTTTAAGAGTATGAATTTTAGTATTGCCTTAGTTCACTATTTTCGACGGTTGGTGCGCGAGTATCATTGCAATTCTAAACGCGCGAAGCTCCAATCCGCATTTCTGGGGTAGGTGTAGTGGGCCATGTTCCGCTTTTTCGACAATTTATACTCGGAATATCTTCTGTTCCCACTCGGCTCTGCTCTCATTCATCTCGCGCGCGATTGAGAGAGAGAGAGAGAGAGAGAGAGAGAGAGACGCAGAGAGGAGGAAGGATGAAGGTGATCGAGAAGATCCGAGAGGCGGAGGCGGAAGGGAAGACAGTCTTCTCGTTCGAGTACTTTCCGCCGAAGACGGAAGATGGCGTGGAGAATTTGTTCGAGCGGATGGACCGGATGGTGGCGTACGGCCCGCATTTCTGCGACATTACCTGGGGAGCCGGTGGATCTACCGCAGATGTCACCCTCGATATCGCCAAAAGGATGCAGAACATGGTACGCCGACGCTGTGTTGCCTTCTGTTTCTGATTGTGGATCTGATTGTGGAGGGAGTGGTTTGTTTCGGATGTTTCATTTTGGCAGTTCCGTTGTTGAATTGGGAGGAACTGGGGGTTTTAGGAAGTCTTTATCGTGATGCATTATGTATCGGATCCTGAAATGTGTGAAATCTGTTCCGTTGTGGTTTTGAGCTCCCTGATTTCGATGGAGGGAAGTTTGTCTTGCTTAGTTCGCGAGTCTTGTTTCGTTGCCTGCTGATTTCTTGGATAAAATTTTGCTTTTTTATTGGAACTTTAGGACTGCAGTGCTTTTTTAAGTGTTGTCAGCTTCTGTCTTTTAGTTAGCTGAGAACTCGGCGATGACAAATTACTTCCTTTTTGTTCGTTTTTCTGGTCTCTTCTGCTTTTTGAGCTTATTAGTTAATCGGTCTAAGTTTTCGGGATAATCCGTTTGTTTTGTTTCGTTAGTCTTTTGCTCGTGCTCGTTTCTTTCTGTTGGTTGCTCCAGATCTGGTGTTCTGTGTAGTTGGTTTCTTCCTGTTAGTTGAGATCAAATGTGGTCAATTGTTTATTCTACTAATATTACTTTGTTCAATCTCATAATCCACTATGTTTGTGTTGTTCATCTGGTATGGTTTGCATGAAATGTTTGTTTCGTCGAGTCTCCTCGGATAGAATTTTTGCACATCCAAGTTCTTTAGTGAGAATGGATGCGATTTTTTCTGTCTGCTGCTTTGTTTGTTTTTATTTTTCCCTTTACCTTCATTCAAGTGTATTTAGAACCATTTGATAAACGTTGGCAGGTCTGTGTAGAGACAATGATGCATTTAACATGTACAAACATGCCAGTGGAGAAAATCGACAACGCACTTGACACCATTAAGACGAATGGAATTCAAAATGTTCTGGCGCTCAGAGGGGACCCTCCTCATGGGCAGGATAAATTTGTCCAAGTAGAGGGAGGATTCGCTTGTGCTCTTGACTTGGTGAGAATGATTACTGTTCTCGTAGTATTCAGTTTCCATTTCGTGTTTAAAAAATTTAAGCAGGAGCAAATGTGTGAACTTTGAAAAATATGGATTCTCTTCTACTACAGAGCCATTTATTGTTTTATTTTAATTTGTCAAAATCTGAGGAGTAAACTTGATCCAAGTTTCTATCAATAAAGAAATGTTTATTTCTATCATGTTAGCATGAACTTTTACAGAATCAAGTGAACAAAGAAGTATCACTGTTAAAAGCAGAAAGTTAACAGTGCAAGTCATGTAAACTACAATTCAAGTGTTTCTTTAGCAAACTATGTGCATTTATATATATTATATATATTTAAATGTATATATATTCCCTGAAAATTATGTTCTATTTAATTCTGTATGCTTTTTACATTAAAAGTTGGTGCTCATTGGAGAAAATTCAATGTTTGAAAGGTGGAAGATCTTCACACATGATGTGTAGGACTAAGTATTCCTATTTCACAGTTCACTGATTTTATATTGCTCAATATTTTGGATGTGCTCATTTCTTTTCAATAACTTGATGTAGTGTAGCCGATTAGAGCCCCTGAAAGAAGATTTTTTATAAAATTAGAACATGATTGATTGTAACTAACATCTCTTTGGTGCAGGTGCAACATATTCGTTCTAAATATGGTGATTACTTTGGCATTACTGTTGCCGGTTATCCAGGTTGGTGATATAAGATGAAGCTACTTTTTAAGAAAATTCTCTTTGAATTGTAGTTGTTCACGTACACAACTTGCTTTGCACCCCTAGCTGATATAAGCTGTGAAATGTTCATTGAACCCAGAGGCTCATCCTGACATGATAGAAGGTGAAGGCGCTACTTTAGAAGCATACAGCAGTGATCTTGCTTATTTGAAGAGAAAGGTACATTGATTTGCTTGCTATTTTCATCTGATTCTAAGATTGTTTTGAATAGGCCACTTTTCTTGTCAACTGCTTTTATGTAGTTTTTTTAGGTCAATGCTGTAACACTTGCTATTCTATTCTCACAGGTGGATGCTGGTGCAGACCTTATTATCACTCAGCTATTTTATGACACTGACATTTTCCTTAAATTCGTGAATGATTGCCGACAAATTGGAATAACCTGTCCAATTGTGCCTGGAATTATGCCTATTAACAACTACAAGGGCTTCCTACGAATGACTGGGTTTTGCAAAACCAAGGTGTGCTTTATTTTGTATGACTTTTACACCTAAAATCTCGACTTGTTCTTCACTTTTTTATTTTTATTTTTTTATAACTTTTAGAAATATGACAGTATCAACATCCTCTGTTTCTTAAAATTTTATAATAAAACAGGACAATTATTTTTTTTGCCATCTTTTCAGCACATATGTAAGCATGCTGGTGGCTAGGTACCTTCTTTAATATCTTTTCTCTGGCTTAATGGTTTGCTGCATGTTTTGAATAGTCACTTACAATGTAGTTTGTGGCTACCTAAACATCTTAGATGGTTAAAAATTGTTTTTAGTCAATCAAGCTGATAAAAAGTACTTAACACTTCAATATAGCTAATGAATCAAGGGCTTCACTTCAATATCTCTAATAAAAGCAAGGTCTATGCTTCAACTTGGACTAAAGCACACCCTATTACAGCTGAAGCGGGGGCTTTTTAAAAATATTATCTTGGTTATATCTCTTATATTGGAAAGCTATTTTTCTATATGACAGCATCAACTGGGCATCTTGTTGTTGCTTTTTGTTTAGAGTAAGTGTGTTGTTATGAAGCTGAGATGCAGGCCATAGCAGACGAGTTACTGTGGTAATATCCTTATTATCCTTTATCCTTTTGTGATTTTGTAGATACCAGCAGACATTATGGCTGACCTGGAGCCAATAAAAGAAAATGAGGATGCAGTAAAGGCTTATGGGGTACACCTTGGAACTGAAATGTGTAAGAAGATTTTGTCTCATGGGATCAAGACCTTGCATCTTTACACACTGAACATGGAGAAATCTGCATTAGCTATTTTAAAGGTAAGCTCTGACTGGACCATTTTTTGAAGTGCAATGTGGTTTCAATTGGCTACAGTGAATGAACCTGTTTTTAACTGTTCTCCTTTTGGCTAAGAAAACCTCTTGCAGAATGTTGTTTGTTTCCTTTCCCGTTTTGGGTGTCTGGTGACGGACAACACTAGAAAGGATTTCTATTTTTTAATAAATTTATCTCCAATTACACAACTTTCTGACACAAAAAGCTAACCATCTTACGTGCTTTTTATTTTATTATTATTATTATTATTTTTGAAAGTTGGTATTACATTCTAATCTAATTCCCATTCCCTTAAGGAGACTTGAACCCAATGCGACCACTGAGCTATGCTCAAGTTCACAACCATCTTACGTTTTTAATACTGGTTTTTTATGTGCAGAACCTTGGCTTGATTGATGAGACAAAGATCTCAAAACCCCTACCATGGCGGCGCCCTGCAAATGTTTTCCGTGCTAAAGAAGACGTTCGTCCAATTTTCTGGTATTTTTTTATTCATAATGGGCACTTAATAAGGTCTACTTGAAATCTCAGTGGTTTAAGAATGAATCATATATAATCTCTCTTGATGTCAAAATGATAGGGCAAATCGTCCAAAAAGCTATATAGTCAGGACTCTTGGCTGGGATCAGTATCCACGTGGACGGTGGGGTGATTCGGGCAATCCATCATATGGAGCCCTAAGTGACCACCAGGTAACTATACTTTAAGTTTTTTTACTCTTTAAATTTGATTTTGTGATTTCATGATGACATTTATTATAGCAAGCATATACCATATTTTTGGCAGAAAAAAAAACCAAATGAAACATTTACGATTAGAGAACCTTTTTCTAGCATTTAGGAAAATATGTTTTACTGCCTCAAAAGCTGCTTCTGTATATTTTCAATTAAAGAACTTTATCTCTAAGTATCATTGTGGGTTTAAAAGGACATGCAGGTATATTTTCTTTACCTATTTTCTTTTTTTAATTGTAATAATTATCTGAAAAGTAGAAAATTTCTTATGACGTATAGCTATCCAACAGGCCTGCTATGCAATCTTTTCTTTACTTCTTTTTGGTTTCCATCTCATTTTGATACTTTTTTTTTAAAAGAAACTGAAAAGGATACGTTCGTGAAATTGGAAAGTTGGTTGGTAAAAGTATTGAACTTGATCATTTATTTTGTCAATCTTTAACAAATCCAATCATTAATTTGTTGTCAAAGACTGGAGCCAAAGAACCTTCGAAGTTTATTCTCTTTGTTCTTCCTTCCTAACTGCTTTCTGAAATGTGAATGATATTAAATGCAATAAATAAAAGCCAATTAATTTCTGTTCCTTCGTAGAAATGTGTCTGCTTTCTCTTCATTGATATCATATCTGCTGCATTATTTTCAGCGCTTTCTGTCTACTATCCGTTGATCAATATAATATCTGCTGCACTGGTCATTGGCCCTTTTTTCCTGAGCTTTTAGTGAAAGAGCTCTCAGGACTTGGATACTGGACTTCTCTTTCCTGTTATGTTGCTCATTTCAAAGAATTGTACTTGATTCAATATTTAATGGCAAACTTCCTTTCTTTTAATGAAAATGTGAATCTTTTTATTTTTGTGAGTATAACCCTTTCTAATCCTTGCCTTTCTTGCAGTTCATGCGGCCACGTGCACGTGACAAGAAACTTCAAGGGGAGTGGGCTGTCCCCTTAAATTCTATTGAAGATATACGTGATGTAAGATGTCTTTGTATTCTTTTGCTCCCATGTTTTTATCCTGATGCAGAGATTAGACCGTGTTGTACTATACTGGCTGTTCTGTTAGAGGTGCATATTTGAAATTGTGTAGTTATGTTCTGTGAATTTTCTTTTGCCAGAGATTCTTGAATATCTGTTTGGGTAAGCTCAAAACAAGTCCATGGTCAGAGTTAGATGGCCTTCAGCCAGAGACAAAGATCATTGATGAGAAATTAGGACAGATTAACTTGAATGGTTTCCTTACTATTAATAGCCAACCAGCTGTCAACGGGGAAAAATCTGATTCTCCAACAGTCGGTAAGTGTGCAGTCGAAGTATATATTTTTACTGTACTAAGTTCGTTCCAGTGTCTGAAGCAAAAGGTACTTGTACTTTTTGACAGGATGGGGTGGGCCAGGTGGCTACGTGTATCAGAAGGCCTATTTGGAGTTCTTCTGCTCCAGAGAGAAGTTAGATGCTTTGGTCAATAAGTGTAAAGCTTTACCATCACTCACCTTCATGGCTGTGAACAAAGAAGGCCAATGCATGACAAACGTTGGCCCAGATGCTGTTAATGCTGTCACTTGGGGTGTTTTCCCCGCAAAGGAGATTATTCAGCCGACTGTTGTGGACCCCGCAAGTTTTGTTGTGTGGAAGGATGAGGCATTCGAGACGTGGACAAGTGGATGGGCAAACTTGTACCCAGAAAATGATCCGTCAAGGAAGTTACTGGAAGAGGTGCGTATATTATTTTTTGTTATGTTTATCTTTCACAGCCTTGCCGCTCATTTAGTGGCCCAAGAAAGATGAAAAGACTTCAAGTGCTCAGTGGTATGATATAAAGATTCGGAAAGCATTTTAAACTAAGGAAATCTGTTTTAGTAGGACGGATTACTGTTGTTATTCTTTCCTAACAATAAGAAAAAAAATGGTAGTAAATAGGCTTTCAAAGGTGCAATTTTCTGGGGTGTTACTGCTAAGTGTCTTAATACCTGCTTGGCGTTCTTGTAAAGGAACTATTGTCGGATGTCTTGCTATAAGTAAGAAATAGAACATCTGATTACTTAACCGCTTGGAATGAAAGAAAAAGAATTTGTGATCCTTGAGGTTCTTCAATTAGGATATGAGTGAGCATGACTTTGCTGCATTTAGTAACATCTCTTTGATGTTAGTCACAAAAGTTTAGCCCTCTATGCAAAGCAACTGGTTTTGTGAGATACTCTACTTTCATAGTTGTCCAGAAATTTAATTTACTGTTACCTGATTACTAGCTCAACTTTTTGTCTTATGGCAGCAGTTTCATTAATGTGGCACACTCTTTTGAACAGGTGCAAAGAAGTTATTTCTTGGTTAGCCTGGTGGATAATGACTACATCCATGGAGACATTTTCACAGTATTCAAGGATATCTGAAGAGTCACTGCTTTTTGGTTACACTTCGCACTATTGGCTCTTTCGTCCACTATAATCTATATCAAAGGCGTTAACAGGAGCTGGGTTGTAATCAGTACCAGAAAAGCAGGCGTTATTAAGAGGAACCCGGTTTGAATTCAATCAAAGTCATGTATCTTATTTTCTAGTTTAATTGCTTGTTAAGGTGTAACAATAAAGCCCGCTGTGGCTTTCTTTCCACCCCTCATTTGAACTGCTGCAACACGAGTAATGCGCTAAAAAAGGAGCAAGCTGAGTAAGGAATTTGTTTACTCTTCTGTTATTGTCATACCCCAATAGGAAATGAAGTTTATTCTATTTTCGTGGGTGTCTGTTTTGTCTTTCTTCCTTTGTTTGTCAGTGAGGCGGTCCTACAAAAATTAAAAGACTTGAAAAATTGTAGTGGAACTCCGTGCTGTCATCTGGGTACGAGGTTCAGGCTGATACTCGGAAAAAAAAAAAGCCAGGGTCTTGCAATTGTCAACTCCGTTTAGTTACACTTAAGTTTATTTAATTCTGTTGTAACCTGTAGTAAATTACTTGTATGTGAGACTATTAATAATTAGATTCAGATCTTGAGCAAAATAGTATTTATTGAGCAAAATAGTATTTATTGAACAAAATTATAAAGAAAGGTTAACGCTACAGAGGTTTATTATCCTTCAATTATTTGGCCTACCTTTTAACTCATTAAGAAAGCTAATAATTTGACTGTAGAAAATACTAAGTTATTACAGAATAAAATATAAAGTAAAGAGGCATGTTAATCTAATCTATTAAAAATATATAAAAAAAGTTTTTTTTAAATCCTATTTTCTAAAAGATAAACCATAGGCATCAATGGTTTAGATTACAGTGCATAGGGTAAAGAAAGTAGGCACTTAAGGATCCACTAGTACATTCTAAAATCTAATCTATTACAAAAATATAAAAAAATGTTTTTTTTTAAATTCTATTTTCTAGAAGATAAACCATAGGCATGGTTTAAAATATATGTTCTGACAAAAATACGAGATTATTAGTCTCTTCTCATTATATTGTGTAGTCGAAAGATTTAAGAAGTTTCAGAATGAGATAAAGGCCTTATTATATTGTCATGCTTATTTAGTGAAAAAGGTTGGTTTTTGTTTCTTCTTTGAAGTTTTAGAACATATTGTGAAAAGAGATGGAAAAAGTGTTGAGCAAATGAAGTTTGAAGTCAATTACGATGAAAAGGAACAAAAAGTTTGGTGCATATGTCGTTTATTTAAATGTAGTAGGATTCTTTGCAGACATGCTTTAACTGTGCTAATCTTTTTCCAAGTGTTTGAAATTCCACCTCATTATATTTTTGCCCGTTAAGAAAGAATTAACGTTTACATTAGATTTCTACTACTTCTTCATTAGTTGATAATACTTTGGAACGATCGAAACCGTACACATGCATTGCATGGAGCTTGCAGACATAGCCTTGGTATTTGGTGATAGATATGATATGGTTCTAAAGTCAATAATTGAATTTAAAGAGTCACTTTTAAGAGAAAGATTAACATGTAAATGTAGGCACGAAAATTATAATCATGCCACAACTCTTGGTGGCTTAGGTGATGTGGCAGGTGGAATAAATTTTGACAATGATCAAGTTGAAGAGAACAAAAATACATCCGGGAAGATTCTTACTCCAATCCCAGTAAGAAGGAAAGGTAGACCACCTTCTAAGAGGAAGCAGTCAACAATGGAGAAAGTATGCACTAAACGAAGAAAAAAGGTATATTACATTGGTAAAATTATGTATCCTATCGTTACTTAAATTTAATGTATGTTTGTATTTATTAAGACCTTGAACATTGTATAAGCAGGTTTCTCTAAGTAAAAAAAAAACAAGTGATAGTAAGACTGAGGGAAAACATGACACTCCAACAGGGACACAAGTGAAGAGGTAACTATTTTTATTTATAAAGAAAGATCAGCCAAACATAACTTTTGGGATAAACAAAGTTCCTATCCAAACATCATTTTTGGCAGAGACAACTTCCAGCCTAGTAGTTCTGTAAAGCTTGTATTCTACACAAAAAAATCTAGTATTCTTCATCATACCATTTGTACTTCTATTTTCTTCATAAGTAAAGCTTCACCATTTCGAAAAAATGATGTGAAATTCGAAATTTAAGCTGCTGGGTATAGCAGCAAACTTAATCATAAAATGTAAAATATGAAAATCCACTCCCTGGTTTTTTGAGGCCAGGTCAGGTCTGGATCCCCATGAAACCCAACCTGATGCCATTCTTGAAGGTAAGGAACCACAAAAGTCAATTTAAGGGTGATGCTACACGTTCATCTTTCAAAATCTATTTCTAACTCTAACATGAAATGCAGATAGTTCCAGTGAAAATTGAGGATGGTATGTTTCAGAAAAAAAAAAAAAATTGAGGATGGTAGTGGATTACAAGGATGCAGGGAATATGGTTTATACAAGAATGGGGGCAGTTGGTGAGGTTGGGTTTTCGATAATCATTCACATCACTATACAAGAATTCTAAATTGCAAAGAACTACTGATGACCACAAGATTAACATATATGGAAATATGAGCTTTTCACTATCCTTCTCACAATTTGGTCTTATGGGTTCAAAAGACGGAAGTTCAAATTGGAACAAGTGAAAGGAGAGGCACGGACTGGAACTTTCTCAAAGTCTAGATCAATTAACAGTGACTAGGTGGGGAGTCTGGTTGACTAGTGCGGACTCTTAGGCAGCATTTGGCAACACTCTTTGATATAGAGCTTTATGGATTGACTCTTTCAAAGGAGTTTTACTTGAAAAAGAACTCTCTAAAAGGAGACTACCTTTGGCTACATTATTTAAAAGAGCTTTAAGTAGAAAAGCTTTAAATTATGTTTGGGAGGAAAAAACAAAAAGTTTATTTCAAATATATATTGATAATAATACCCTTATATATAATTATTTAATATAATAATTAAATAAAGTGAAAATTATATTTATGGAGTGTGGATTATCAATCCTGAATTTCTGATTTATTTGGTGTATTATGTAGTTACTAACAATGCCCTTATCACTAACATAATGATATTTTCTTAATTTAGTTTCCCCTAATGTGGGTCACTTTAGTGCTTAAAATTTAGAATATGAAATCCCAATGACATGGATGAGTCCCAATGTTTTAAAAGTCGAACCGGCTATAGATGGTAGAGCATCCGATTATGGTTCAACCGGTTTAATTGGGTTCAACTGATGGTTCAAGAGTTGTATCTCATTAAAAAATTCATAATAAAATTTTTATATATATAAAATAAGTTTAAAAATACAAAATCATTAAAAGAGCTAAAAAGGGTAAATGAACCAGTTCAACTCAATTTGACGGGTTCAACGGCGAACTATTAAAACCGGCCAGTCAACCGATTTTTAAATTTTTATGGGTTTTTAAGCAAATCAAACCATTCAAAGCTTCGTTCCCATTGAATCCGATCGCCAGGTTCATTTTTTAAAACACTGTGGATGACTACTGTTTCAATCAATTGCGAGAGATAGAGCACTCAATTAATTTTTTAGTAACTTTGAAGTGTATTATTTCATTAGCTTGTTAAGAAGGAAATTTAATAGAATGAGGTCGTTATGTTAAGCCAATTGTATATAGGATTGATACAATTAATAGAAGACGATGACCGATTAGAATTGTAGACCCTTAAATTTCTGCCACATTCACGATCCAGAGACGTCAATAGTAAGCACCATCGCGTGCGTTTTAACCACAGACGGCAGTCACCTCGGCAGCTCCTTGACGACGGTGACGGTCAGCACGCCGTTTTCCATTAACTGCTGCCTTCACTTGATCCGTCTTTGCATTCCCTGATAGTCGGAATCTCCACATGAACTTGCCGCTCTCCACGCAGTACCGCCACTAGTCGATCATCTCTTCCACCTCCACCTTCACTTCTTCCTTCTTTTGAGCCCACTCCGAAAGAAATCGCTAACAGCTTCAAGAGCGAAAGAGTGGCAGGAGAAAGGGAAGGAAAGAGAGAGAGAGAGAGAGAGAGAGAGGAGACGGGGAAAGATGGAGATCATCCACCGGCGAGAGAGGGAGATTGGGGCGCGGTGCGTCATTGGGAAATCGGGAGTACTTTAGGAGGAAATTTTAAGGGTAAAATCGAGATTTATTTAAAGTAATGTGTTTATAAGTGTCTAAAAAGACTGTCTGAAAGACTCCGTGTTGGAGGAGTTTTCTCCTCTTTGGAAGCAGTTGATGAAAAACAATCGTTTGCCAATATAAATGTTTATCTCTTTCATTTCCTGATTGTATGTTGTTAACTTTTTTTGCCAAATTATGAAATTGGGAATGGAGATATTCTCGCCAAGGGATGCAAGGGCAGTTGGAATGTATAGGGTGGAGGGAATGTTAAAATGGTGCAAATTTTTTTATTTAAATGAGTGATAGATCAGTTTGAGCTTGGATTTATATCACAGAAGGACGTTTGAGTAAGGGAATGGAAATTTTGATACTTTTGCTTACATGGTGCGTTTGAATGCGAGTGGATATATCCTTTTTTAAAAATTTTTATTTTATCAGCCTGTCCTCCTGATTTCTTCTTCATTCTTGTGTTTTACTCTCCTCCGATGGTACTCTGTTACCCTCCAAATTTCTGCATAAGTGAGAGTTGAAAGTCGCAAAAGTTCAATTTGGATGTAAGATGGCTATGAGCAGTGAGTTCTTTATTGATATACACGGAATGCAGTAAAATGGCATTTTCTTTTCATCTTTTATGATTTGTCAGTTGAAAGATAAATTCGCATCTATGTATTATTGAATCAAGAAGCAATTTTTGACTCTCTTTGATGTTACATAAAATGTTTAATTTCTCTGTTTAAGCTCTCCCAGGTGCAGTGTCTGTCAGGCATTGCTGAAACATGAAGAGAGGAAGCTCAAAATTGATGAGCTGTTAAAGGGTGTCTATGGATTGTAAAAGTTACAGTTAAATTCCATTATAAAACTATACAGCAACTTACTATTCAAATAGGAAAGTAAAAGTTACAGTGCAAAATAGAGATTTGAGCAGACCTAGAAATTAATATAAGGGAATATAGATGAAAAGTAGTGAGGGTTCATAGAGAGTTCATGGTTTTACGAATATGTTAGAGTAAATGATCATTTTAAGGAGTGTTATCCATAGCAAAACAATGGAATAGCACTTCAGGTCACTTGTGACAGAATTTACTTACCCTATGCATTTAATTCAGAAAAAGAAAAGAAAAACTGAGCCAGCAAACCATGGAGCATCATTTTTAAGCATATTGTTTGTTATCTTCTGTGGATCAAACTGGTGGAGTCTTCCATGCAGGAAGCATATGTTAGCACTCATTTGTCAGTCTTAGATTTTGTACGTACCATGAATTTATAATGGATTTTGGAAATAGAATGCTTTCTCTATATTAAGATTTAATTCTCACAAGCTTTTCTCAATAATGGAAGCCTGTCCTTCCATTAAGAAGAAGAATACAATGACTATAACAAATTTTGACTGGATGCTGTTGATAGACCAAGCTTCTGCATTTGTGCTGTTTTAGGAGGAGCAAATCTTCAAGCCCAAATAAAAAATCTTCCAGGGACTTCAGGAATAAAAGATGAAGGAGGAGAAATCAAGTGTTGTTGGATGTCTGCCTGTAGAGATGGATTGGCGTTGGTCTCTTTCATCCATTGTGCTGTTTGCATTTCTTGTCCGGAGCATGGTGTCACTGCATCCTTACTCTGGTGCTTCCCACCCTCCAATGTATGGTGACTATGAGGCACAGCGCCACTGGATGGAGATAACCATCCACACACCTTCCATTCATTGGTACCACAATACCAGCACTAACCCCCTGTCCTACTGGGGCCTTGACTACCCTCCTCTCACTGCCTACCAGAGTTGGGCCCATGGTCTCTTCCTCCATTATTTCCACCCTCCCTCTGTTGCCCTTGTGTCTTCTAGAGGCCATGAGTCACCACTTGGGTAAGACCAACATATTACCTCCCTCCCCTTGGTGTAGTCTTATTTGATTTCCTGATTCTGTGCTGCTTCCATTTGTGTTTGGCAGAAAATTTCTGATGAGATGCACAGTTTTGTTGTCAGACGCACTCGTGTTCTTTCCAGCAGCCGTCTATTTCATTTTTGTGTATTGTGTTCATCGTGGCAAGAAGGATGCTTCACTCTGGCTTCTCACTATGATTTTGCTTAACCCTGCTCTCATTCTGATTGATCACGGTCATTTTCAGGTGAGCAGACAGTATTTCAATTTTGTGTGGTATTGTCTTTTCCGGAAAGGAAACAACATCATTTTTTTTGGTTTACTTGCTCAGTACAATTGTATCAGCCTGGGATTTACAGTAGGAGCTGTTGCAGCTATTCTTGCTAAGCATGATCTATTGGCTTCTGTTTTGTTCAGTCTTGCACTTAATCACAAACAGGTCATTTCAATTCTTCTCCTGATTTAATCATGTTTTTAGTACTGCTGAAATTTGTCCATTAGACTGGGGATTTTCCAGCCGATTATATAATAAATTCGTAAAGCAAATTGAGAGATTCCTCTTATTTTGTCAGATGAGTGCCTATTTTGCTCCCGCCTTCTTTGCACATCTTCTTGGTAAATCTCTCAAGCGGAGATATCCCCTTCTTGAGGTCTTCAAATTGGGGATTGCTGTAGTGGTGACGTTCGCCGTTATCTGGTGGCCATATTTGTATTCAGTAGAAGCTGTAATGGAGGTATAATTCTCTTGAACTTAGCAATTTTGCTATCCAATTCTTCCAGGTTTATATGAAACCATTGTATCTGTAGTGCAGGTAAAACTAGAGGCTTTGTATTTTAAATATAATTAACACTGTGCAGACTGTTTTGCAATTTATTTGGCTTTATAATTTATCGTTGATATCTTTTCTTTTTTTTTGGGTGGAGTAGGTTCTCTCACGGCTGGCTCCTTTTGAAAGAGGGATCTATGAGGACTATGTCGCCAACTTTTGGTGTAGTTCATCAATAATTATGAAGTGGAAGAAACTCTTCCCAACTCAGTCTTTGAAATTATTTAGCTTTGGTGCCACATTATTAGGAGTCTCTCCGTCAGTGATCCAGCAAATAAGAGCTCCAAGTGATAAAGGCTTCCTCTTTGCCCTGTTAAATAGTTCATTTTCATTCTATTTGTTCTCATTTCAAGGTAAGCTTCATGAATTTTCCCCAAGTATTTGAGTAATTATTTGATATGGCACACTCATTCTATACTGAATTCATGCTTGTTTGTATAAACTTTTCCAGTTCACGAGAAGTCCATTCTGTTGCCTCTATTATCTGCAAGCCTTCTAGCACTGGAGGAGCCAGTTATCTTTAAATGGTTAATTTATTATGCAATGTTCTCCATGTTCCCTCTTCTTTGCCGCGATCAACTGATTGTGCCATACATAGCACTACTTGCACTTTTTCTGCTGCTTTACCATACGCCCCAAGGAAGACCTAATGCAAAAGAAGTAGGCCTTATGGCATGGAAATGGTTGATAATATTGCCTGCGTTGGTGTCCATTGTGCTTCATATTCTTTACTTGTCTTTGAAGCCTCCTGAGAAATATCCTTTTCTCTTTGAGGCCCTCGTGATGATCCTTTGTTTTTCTCAGTTTGTTATTATTGCCGGTTATACAAATGTGAAGCAATGGATGTTGTTAGGCAGCTCTGCTGGAACAGGAAAGGAAAAAAAAGCCCTTTGAATTTCTCTGTTCAGAAATATTTGGTTATATTTTTTTTTATAGCAATCAATCCTTATTGCAGTATTTGTTACCCACGAATCATAGAACATGATCAACACTTGAATGATGTCTTTAGCCATATTGATATTGCAAAATTCAGAGAATTCAGAGCTGAGTGCTCTGCACCTTTAAGCCAAAAATGAAAGTGCTTCTTCTTTGTAAGATTGGACTTCAGACAAGCAGAATCTAACTTGCTCTTGGTTTCTAGATTTCCTCATCTGATGAAATAAACATTGATGTTATTAACCTGACTTATGTTACCAACTTTGTTCTTATATTTGAGGCCCCTTTATTAAATAGATAAGTTTGAGGCTACCCGTCCAACAACATGTTTAATTGACCCAACTCATTGCCATCCCTAGTATTTCTTATGGCTAAATTTTACAAGGTTTAATCCAAGTTGAATTTCTCATTTTCCATACTTGTGTTAAAATATTAGAATATGTGAAACAACATTAAAATGAAGGATAGATTCTTTAGATGACAAATGTAAAATATAAACTGATAGTAGCACTATTTTTATATATTCAGGGTCGGGCTTATGAAAATCCGACCACTCTTAACTTATGAAAACCAATAACAGGTCAATCCCTCGTTCATTTAAAATAACAAAATTGCATTTTATCTCTATATAAAGTTAAATGATAGCAGTAAAAAATTTAATAGTATGAAAATAAATACATACAATTACTACAAAACTTAAGATTTTTAATTTATCATTCTTTTATATAATTTTAGAAAGTATATAAGGCAATTAAGTGGAATTGTGGTCTAGTTTTTAGGTCTGGTAGTGACACTAAACTGAACTGATATGTGCCCAGTTGAGACCTTAAAACAGTACTAAATAACCAAAAAGTAAGCAAGATGCCGTAACAGACAACCTAATTTCTTGTAATTTGTGAAGAATCAACATCAAGAAAGGGCAGTTGGGTTCAGTTTTTGTGGTTGGTGTAGGAGACCCCCCCACCTTTAAAACTTTCTCAATTTTTCACCCCCGTGTCCTTTCCCCTTTCTTTCTTTGCCACTCGCTTCTCCTGTTCCATCATCAGTATTGATAAGGGCATGTGGGTGTAGGATCCCACACTGTTACCCACATGCCCATTGTTACACCAATTTCAAGAAAAAAAGGAAAATAAAATACAACCATTCCAAATTATCAATGGAGGGGGGACCCCTTCAAAAACCAAACCTTCCAATAGAGTTTCTTAGTTGAAAAATAAATGGGCATTTTATCACTAACTGGGAGGGCAGAAAGTGCAGTCTAGGTGAGAGTCCCATGGTATCCATGGTGCCTTAAGCAGAAGAATTTAAAAGGGAAGATGGCTTATTTCTTTCTCAAGGTTGACTTCAAACTCCATCAAAGAATCCAAGCAGTCTCAGTTTGATCTCAACTGCTACCTAACCTATCCCCTCTAGTATTAAAACTTGAGCCACCAAATGGGAGAAGGGATTAAACTGGTCAAAGGAATTATGATTCAAGGTCAAGACACAAGACCTAACACATAAATACTAAAATTCACCGCATTCAATGAATCATGGCTGGTTATGGCTTTTCACTTTGAGAAGAAATGCACTAAACTAATGTTGTGGAGGAGACAAACTGCCCCATTAACCCTTGTAAATGAGTGCTTGTCATTATAGCAGGAAAGGGCACCTTAAACTTTTTCTACACCTCAAGTCCTTAACAAGTGCCAAGCAATGTCTACATCACAGCCAAAACTTACAAATCACATTGAACAATCAGGAGCCACTAAGTTTTTTCAAAAAAAAAAAAAAAACACTCATAATTAGAGTAATGTTAAATACACTTTGGCCTAGAGGTGCTCCGAGACTCATTGCTTGATGGATTAGAGAAATTCGATGCCTTAACATTGTCCGATATATCGCCTGATATGTAAGACTTCATAAATCTGACATAGCTTGTTTTGCTCATGGAAAACGGTTCTTTGGAGAGTTTTCCGCCAGTCCGGTAGTTGGTTTGGAAATTAAAAAAATGAGACCCATCTTTGATTACAAAACTAGAAAAAAAAAGTTTTATAATGATATCTTGCCTTAGAATTTGACTCTTACTGAAAGGAAGCAAACATGGAGGAGTATTTGTTAATGGTTTTTGATTTTGCAGTCAAATTTAGAGGTTCTATAAAGGTTTAAACTGTTCTACCACGTCTGTGGAGCACTAAGTTTGCTCTAAACTGGTTCTTGAGTTGGTTAATACCGGAATTGGGTTTTCTCTTTACGAAGTAGCTGGAATCTAATTATGCATAGGGGAGACCCCTTTTTATCTTAAAATCCGATATGCATCAATTGATGCTTATTATGGATAAGATTATCTTAAACTCAAACAAAATTAGGTGAGGTGTTAGACATCAAAAGTCCAGTTACAAAGAAATAGAGAAAAGAAGAGAAAAAATAAGATGTGGGTAAAGTCCCTAAGTGCCAAGATAAGGTCCTATAATTAGAAAACGCATTAAAGCTAATGATGTGATATGGGGGCATAGTTAATTGACATGATAAGGTGAGACTTCATTTTCCGGACCACTCAAAGGGCAAGAACCCTAGAGAAAGGAAGGGACACATTACCAAGAAAAAGGGTGAAGCCACTTGGGTATGGACAAAAAAAGGGGAAAGTGGCACATGCCATGTGTCCCAATGAAGGAAAAGCAGCGGCCTCAATTACTAGAAAAGGGCACCAAAGTGGTCCTCCCCCTCCCTCCCATCTGCCCTTCCTCCCCTTTCCCTATGCCCCTTCTTCCTTTCTCACAAGAGGATTGTGATTTATGAGGTGTGACACCCCCACTTGTGACCTACCCTAATCTCTTTCACAAGATTAATGCCTCACCATAGCCCTTTTCTCTAACTTCTTTTGAGGAAAATACAACATAAAGAACATTAACTTGTGCTTTTGGCCAAAAAAAAAAAAGGGGAGGGTTAGCCATAATTCCAATTGGTTTGTGATATGCACAGTTCACCCATCCTAACAATTAGAAGACTCTGATTGATGAGATCAAAAGCAGTCGATTGATCGAATGGGTGAGACGTCTTAAACGGTCTATTTACTTGAAATTATCGAAGAAATATGAGATCAATGAATTAGACAATTAAATGATAATGGTTTTGATTAGTGGGGAGGGTAAGGCAAAGGATTAGGAGGAAGGGTGAGGATGGTGGTTGATAAATGTAAGAAGTCCTTGAGCTTTTTGGGTAGGAAGGAATATAAATAGGATACAAGTAAAAGAGAGAATGACCCAGGCTTTGAGAGGAAGTGGGGAAAGAAAAAAGAAGGCTTAAGCCCAAATCAAAATCAGGAAATTATATAATAAACACACCCATTAGACACGCCACCTTCCCTTTGCCTCTTTGCCTCTTTCCCTTTCCCTCCTCTCATAGGGCACACATGCCCTCCGCGCCAAAACCCCGTTACGTCGCCCCCGTTACGGCGTCACGTGACTGAGCGTTTTCTCCCTCTTCAATCCCCGTCCCCCATATGGACCCCGACGCCGGGTCCACGGCGGTGGTCGCCGTCGCCGCCGCCGCGAACGGCGTCGAGCGGCCACCGCGCCTCCCGCGCTGGACCCGCCAGGAGATCCTCGTCCTCATACAGGGGAAGACGGTCGCGGAGAACCGCGTCCGCCGGGGCTCCCGGGTGGTGGCGACGGCGCTGGGCACGGCCGGCGTGCCGGAGCCCAAGTGGGCGTCCGTTTCCTCCTACTGCCGGCGGCACGGCGTCAACAGGGGCCCCGTCCAGTGCCGGAAGAGGTGGAGCAATCTCGCCGGCGACTTCAGGAAAATCAAGGACTGGGAGGCCAGGATTAAGGACGACGCCCAGTCCTTCTGGGTGATGAGGAACGACGTCAGGAGGGAGAACAAATTGCCCGGGTTCTTCGATAGAGAGGTTTACGATATTTTGAGCGGAGCCGGAGACGCCGACGGGAAGAGCATAGTGCCCGTGGCCGACGACGAGGTGGTCTTCGACAGTGGTCGGATTGCCGGCGGCGATGAGGGTTTGTTCTCCGATTTTGAACAGTCCGGCCAAGAAGGTGCCGCCGACGACGGCAGCCCGGAGAAGGACGGAGACAGTCCGGCGACGGACACCCCGGCCGCGCCAATGCCCATTTCTGGTACTCCAGTGCCCAATTGCCCAATCCTTCTTCTCTTCGAACTTATTGCAGCCTACACTCACATCAATTCACACATCGATTTTTTTTTTTTTATCAACAAAAACTTGAATTGTTCATCTACCGGTTTTGAATTTTTTCCAATCCGGAAGCATCTGCGTTTTGGTTGTCTCTCGAGAATAATCGATTTCTTCTGCTGCTGCTTCCCTCATTCATTTCTTGTATTTAGAATCCAATTGTTTATGCATATAATCGAGGTTCTGTTGGGTTTCCGAAATTTGGTGACGACGGAGTCATTCATGATGCTGTTTGCTGCAAGTTGATTTGTTCCTCCATTTTACTACCTTGTGCTTCCTTGTAATTGATTTGTTTAGCAATTCGGGGTGCAGATCACTATCTACCGTTCGACCTCGACGATGTTGATGCAGGTAACATTCCATGGAACTGAAGCCTTGATCACTATCTCTGTTGCATCTTGTCTGTTAGTTATGTGCTAGAACTGGCATGCCCAGCACGACAGCCTTCTAACGTCTTATTAAGCACACAAGCAAAGATTCATCCCTGTCAAAAAGAGTCTCTGCCTTACTGCAGCTAAACACGTAACACAGCCTTCTAATGTTTTCTTTCTTTTGATACTGTTCAAATTTCTTTTTCCCCAAGAAAATAGCAGAAGAGTAGCCATGAAACCTTCTCTCAATGTCCTAGGAACATTGTTTTCATTTGCTTTTACGTTGGTAATGGTAATACATGGGGATGAAAACTCCATAGTTCAATACAAGGGACTAAAAACTCAGTTCAAAACAAGGGACTAAAACTCCATAGTTCAAAACAAGGGACTGAAACTGCATAGTCCAATACAATGGACTCAAACAGTTCAGTTTGCAAACTCAGGGGTCTCAAGTGCGAATGGATCGCTTTTGTCAGATCCTTCACAGAGCTTGTGGTTTTTTTCTGTTTTGGTGTTTCTGCAAGTCTTTGCTCCTGCAAAAACACAATGGCGTTGGAGCTACTTATCGTCGCAAATGCACAATCAGGCTTCGCCAGGTCTAACATTGAAATATAGAACGAATTTGGGTGCTTGTAAACTTTTGACTGTTCATCAGGATAAGAGTAACATTTTTCTTGGACCTTTGGCGCTGAAACATCTGCGACTGGGACAAAGCCTGAACCTGAATGCATCTTCGTTCACTATTCCTCTTCTCACCAGTTATACTGCCCTGCAGCTAGGACCAAAGAGAAGGAGCCCAGCGAAAATCCAGAAAAGGCATCGACATCTCAGGAAGGCAGAAAGAGGAGGCGATTGTCTCCAGAAGAAATTCGACCCACAAACACACAGGAGCACTTGATTTCAGTGCTGGAGCAGAACGGCAGATTGCTATCAGCCCAACTAGAAGCTCAGAATGTCAATTGGCAGCTGGACAGGGAACAGAGGAAAGAACACACAGACAAGTTGATTGGAGTATTAGGCAGACTTGCAGATGCTCTTGGCCGAATTGCCGACAAATTATAGCAAGCCCCAGAGGGGAGTTTAAACCACATATGCGAAAGCCAACAATAAGACCAAGATTACTACAAGAAGAGCCAATGTACAGAGATAAATTAGACAGATTATTTAAATCCAACTTTTGGCATATATATATATATATATCAAGATCACTGTAAAGTTCATAGTGCAGCTGTTTCTGTTTTCGTTTTTCCTTCTTCTCATTTAGATGCAGATTTGTCATTATTACACAACAGACAAAAAACCTGTGTTGGACATTATATCAGGCTGAAGCCTTCAATACAAGTATACATATTAAAATACAACAGAACCACGTAAGCGAGCATTCAGTCATAATTAACACATTTTGGTTTCATTTGAATTGTCAACGAAAAGAGGTACAAAAGAAGATACTGGATAAGGAGAGACCTTGCATGCAACAGCAAGATGTTCGCTGAGAAGCACCATACATTGGAAGAGTAATGTTTCACTGATACAAGGATCACAGCAATCAGCTTCCGCATCTATCCCTTGAAAAAACTGGGCGGGGAGCCATGAATCACTAGAACTTGTAAACCTCCACTCTTACCCAAATACTCAGGAGTACATGCTCACGAAAACAAGTGAAAATTGAAATACTTGAACTGGCTTGTATATGATATCTCAAGGAAGAAAAAGAGAACACAATTGAGGTTTGCAGCACGTGTACAGTACACTGAGCAGTACTCCAGAGTCTTACCAAAAAGGACAATGTTTAGAATCATTCAGCTGAGTATACTTTAGACCGATACCGACGATTGGGCTTCTTCTGTGTACTTACGTTTACAGATGAGGCTGGATCATCCTCATCCATTGCACAGGCTTCACTTTCCTGTTCCTCAGTAGCTACAATTCTTACCGGGCACATGACCCTGCAACGGGAATCCTCCATTCCAGAACAATCGCTTGCTGCAGTTGGATCATTTACCTTCTTTCGAGGAGTAAAAGTTACGGATGATGGTGGACCTGCTAAAGTGTCAGATTCCGGAAGAGTAGAAGATGACTTTTTCATCATGCTACAGAGGTCTCTGAGAGCTTCTTTATTGGATTCATCATCAGCCTCATCAGTTGAATCTAGTGTATAACAAGTATACTTTTGAGGATTGCGTAGATAGTCAGGAACATAAGAAGCGCGTTGACCATAATCAGAACCCTCAAGTGCCACTCCAGACATATCATTCATCTCAGCAACTGACGTAGATTCCATTGACTCATTGACCTTTGATAAATCAAGGTCATCTCCCAAGTCTTGCTCTTTACATTCAGGATTAAACCGGACACGTTTTTTGGGCTTTGATTCCGTCTGTGTCTCCTTTCTTTTCAAAATGGACTTCACGCTGTCACCATTTTCAATTGGTTTCTCCTGTAACTCTACAACATCAGAAATTTTCTTATCAAGCGAGTCAGGCACATCAACTGTGTCAGCTGTTTTTGCATCTTCTTTAAGCCTAGCTCTTGCAGCCAAGTGATCTGCACGTGGGTCTCTCCCAAAATTCTTACTATCTTCAAACAAGTCATCAGAAATGGTATCGTATTCGAAATATGACCGTGAGTTATAAACATCCCTCATGTAAAGCCGATCACCTGTGTCTTCTGTCCCTGAAGCCACTTTGTCGTACTCATCTTCTTCATCCTGCAGACAGTTTGATGTAAGTTAAAAAACATGCACTTGGAAATTAATACATAGCAAAGCAAGTAGAAATCATTTATCCCACAAAATAGCATCCGCAAATTCAAAAGAATACATCCATTAGAGCAACTATAGGTCAAACATAGTGAAACTGCTACGCCATTTGATTAATTAAAACCAATTTTTAGCAACACGCCCACTTGTGATAGTACTTCTAAACACTACTAATCTTCAATGCAATAAGAATTAAAAATTCACAGATATGGCCAACTAAAAAGTAAAGCTAACTTCCAGTGGGCAGAGGTACAATACTAAGCAACAAACAAACTGCTTAGAAAAGTTTAGCCTTTTTCAAAAGTCATGCCTACTCTTTTTCTCCCTAATTGAACTTTTGGGATGCATGACCATCCCGCTAAAGAGATCTTCCAAGATGTCATCTTCAACAGCTATGACTTAGATACACGGCCAGGACTTTCAAGCACTAGGCTGCCTGCGATTACAGGCAATAAATTTGCTGTGACTTGAACTCTCGAAGGTCGGAAACTCTAGATTGTAGAGAATAAAACATTTATACAAATAAAGCAAACCATTGAGTAATCAACCCTGTAAGAGAAAACATCCTTGCATTGCCTAAACAAAACTAACTTAAAAAAAAGGTGACAATTGGTAGCTAATTAACTACCATAAGATCATGAAAATAAGGCAACTGTCTAGAAACATACCTCGTTATCAAGAGTAGCATCCAACCCAATCGAGTTCCTAATTTCCCTCTCTTCCTTCTCTGCATCCAACAGGTCACCCCCAGAACCTTGACCATCGTCATCAAGATCGTGAAGATCCTCCAGCTCATTGGTCAAATCCTTAGGTTCCCTTCTCTTGTCATCCGAGAAAAACCCATCGAAAGAAGCACAGGGAATATCATCCCTATCGGGGCTATCTCTTTCTCGCCTCCATTTCCGATGCTCAACTTCCCCATCGCTGACACTCCATGGCGAAGAGCGAGAGAACTCAGAAGAACCAGTTCGAGACTGAAGAAGAGAGCCAAAGACCTTATCGACCCTAAGCTTGAAGTTGTCGTCCATGGCAGCAAGCTTAGCCAAGAACCGTGGTATTAAGATTACGAACTTTGTTGGCCTTCGCTTCCTCTTCAAGTAGAGGCAGCACTGTCTATCTTTTTATTTCAACTAATCAAGATAGAAAATATTGCACTTTTTCAGTTGTGAATGTTGAAGCTCTGCAAGGAAGCCAGATTATCAATACATGACTACAACAAGTCCATCATTTTCTAAGCCCGCATACTAGCCAAACACACTTTAATCTAAACAGACATGCATAAAAATGAAATTGCTCAGCGAGATAACGCACAGTATAGCAAACCTAAACCTGAAAATTTTAGCCTAAATAACAGACATTGCGCTCATCAAGTAATAAGAAAGGCAATGAAAGTGAAAGCTCGTCTCAAGGAATGAAGCAGCCAGCCCAGAAGAAAATACTAAAAGAGAAAGAACTCCCAACAGAAGATGGAAAGCAAAACAGGAAAATAGGGAAGGAAAGAAGTGAATTCAGAAAACTGATGCTTTCTGGAGTATAGAGGACGTGAAAAGAATTAAAAAAATCGAGAATCAGAAAATTATAAGAAAAAGAAAAAGGTGTTGCACTTGCCTTGATAAATCAAGAATGGATTCAAGTCACCGAAGTTTTTGAACAACTGAAATGTTCAAGGGAGGGTCTGAAATTGGACACAGGAGACCCAACAAAATTTAAGAGAAAAAGGTAACACGTCGTCAAAGTCAATAACTCGATTGCCTTTCTCATCTCTTGCTTCGAGTAAACATTTTGTTCTTTGGTCAAACTCAATTGCGGGAAAGCAAAATTCTGAGATTTTCAGCTGCGATTATGGTTATTGCTAGGCACACAAAGGTGGGAAGCCACCATATTTGCAAGGTTTCATGGGTATTGCTGTTCTGTTGGTTATCGACTCCACTGTCAGTTTCAGCGAAGAGTGCTGGCGATGCATCATCGGCACTCATGGCTGGTCTTGCCCTCGACACTATCGGAAATATGTATCTGAATTTGAAGTTCATATTTTTAAACTTTAACTGTCTTTCCCATTTTTTTCAACATAAACAACAAACACCAAACATCAGAGACTGAAAAAGAAATGAAGAAGCCGAAAAATAGTAGAAGAAAGAAAACATATTCACAAGAAGAGCTCCATAATGAGAGAGAAATTGCTATAAACTAAAATTAAAAAAGAATAAGGTACCTGGCTACGCGCTGCAACAGAAAAATAAAAAAACCCACCAAGTTGCACGCAGCTGGCTGAAACAGCAAAGGCGAAAACCATAAGACAGCAAAAGATCTTCCTCCCGAACAGGTCCAGCAGCCGTTTACAATCTGTGAACACATACGAGAAGTTGACAAGTATTATTTACCAAAATAAAAATAACCAAATAAAGAGAAAAATGTATCTGGTGACTCTGATCAGTCGACCAGGCCCATATGCCTCATAAGTAAATAAATAAACGGTGGGTAGTACGGTGGAAGCAACAAAAAAAAAAAAAAAAAAAAAAAAACAGAAGAAATCTGTAGCCTCTTTCCTTTTCTACGGTTAGATTTATGTCGCCGCTCAAAGGTTTTTCAAAGTCTGAATCAGAACGAAAGGAGATTTGCTTAGAAGAAAGAGAGAAATGCTAAAAACAGATTCTTAGGGTAAGCTGCAGACAGCGAAAGAAGAAAGAGTAAAAAGGAAGAGATTGACCTACCGTCGGCCGTAAAGGAAGCAACCAAAATAGAGAACAACGAACAGTAAAGGAAGATGAGTTTAAAAACTTCGTTTCAAATTCGTGAGCGAAAGAAAGAATAAAAAAAAAAAATAGACCTACCGAGCACTGGAGCAGTGAAGGAGAGAAGATATCAAAGGCAATGAACGAAGGCCGTGAAATATAACTCGAACGCGAGTCTCTGTATGGAGCCTGCTCTGCTATTTCGATGGGTTATAAAACGGGTTATAAACGGAACGGGTAAGGATATGTGAAAATTACCATTAGGGGCATGCTTTTTATAATACAGATTGGACTAATAAGGGTGTTTCTGCAAAATAAAAAGTATTTATAATAAAATATATTTTATAATTTATATAATTAAGTTCAATATAATTTATTCCAAAATGTAATATCTAATAAGAGGAAAACATTTTTTCTAGAGACATGAAAATCTAATTTCTTGGTCTCCAAAAACATGCAAACGGGAATAACTGAAGTTAATCTAAAAGATTAAATCAATTAAAACTAAAATGTTAGAATCTACACAGCATTATTAATAAACATTATAAGTCTTTAATGAAATCTCCTAATCAACCTGCATGATCTGAGTCTTGTTATTTTTAGGGTGAACGAGATAATAGTCTACAAGCAAAGAATCCCACTATGGATAGAGTGGTCATCTAGGGATTTGCCCAAATTTGGAAGTGACTAAGCGCTAATCCTTGTTTGCTTGCATGGTTCTAAATCACTAATTCACAAGAGTTTTGCAATGTTCCTACCCACAAATGACATTGTGGGGACAATGTACAAATTATGCGGTGCAAATTATATGGTAATGTTTATGATCGGATCTGTTAAGTTAATAAACCGTGTTAAAAATGAGGCAGATATGCTAATTTTATTTTCTAATCCCTTTAGAGAGATAATGTAATTTTATGTAACTCAATAAGAATCTCAAGAAAAAATTTATGTTACAATAACTTTAAGATTTTCCATGATGTTAGGAAAGCATTTTAATATCTACCACCATTACACATTATTTTTTATTCGATGTCAATGGATAAAAATGTATAAAAGAAAGACTCCACGCTTTCCATTATTACCAAAAAGTAAATACAACTCCTTTATTCATTACAATTTCTAATGAGATTGGCTCAAAAAAAAAAAAAGAAAAAAAAAAACTCTTCCCATTTCATCTCCTTCTGAGTTTGGATTGCATAAAGCATCAATCTCTAATAACTTAGTAAAAAGATGTTTATTTGGGGTGAGCAGATACATCCTATATTCGACATGTCTTCATGTGGAATGGAACTTTGAGGCGTTGCTTGAGGTGGTGGTGTTACCATTCATTCCAAGGGTGTTCTTTATGCTCTCTGCAGCTCCATGAGCCATGTCCTTCACTTGTTCCCCTGTCTGTAGAGTAGACATGAACATGCCACAAAAATAAATAAATAAACAAATTATTAATGTAACTTTTATGTATCTTATTATCATATGCATTCATCTTATGTATTTTTGCTGTCATTATATGTAATAATAAAAATTGAGACAATGTCTTTGTTTATATATACAACAATATAATGTAAAATACTAAATAATTTTTTTCTATAGGAGCATAGTACTACAAACTCATGATAAAATGCTTGGTGCTGCAAACTTACAATGACACCATCAACTCAATTTTTTATTGTTAAATATTATAAATAGTAAACAAAATAATTAAAATATTATCCAGAGTCCAGACTAATAATTAAAATTTCTTCAATTTTACTGGGTAAAGTTAAAAATGGGTACACCAATGCTTATAGCCTCTTAGCTCCATACTCCTTTTATCCATTAAAAATGTTATGAAGTAATTATTTTACAAATAACTTTCTCTGCTTCGTTTCTACTTTCTACACAGGAAGTCGTAAGAGGAATTACAGACGAGGGAGTAAACCTGTTGGAGGAAGCCGGAGGCACACTCAGATCTATCTTGGGTGTATTCTTTGGTCGATTGCGCGGCGCCGGAGACTTTGTCGGCGGCGGCCTGTGCCGTATCTTTCGCCGACTGAACAAATCGGTTCGTCTTCTCCTGCAAAACCACCACGGATTGATCAAATCCCCGAACGCAAAGAAATGAAGATTTTTTTTTAACTCGATTCTCACCTCTGCCTCGCCGTGGGACTGACCGGCCTTGAAGAGCTGCTTGGATTCCGACATTGTTTCCGGACTGTACCGAGCGAAAAGAAACTGGGTTTGATGAATTTCGTACGAGGTATGAACTACTGATGCTGCTTCTGGTGATTGATTGCTTTCAGGGATGGATGGATCTGTTTATATGGTCGTTTGTGGCGGTATATGGATTGACAAGTGGCTTTGATTGAGGAAAAAGGGGGCAGTTATTGCTGCATTTGACGAGGGGTTTTAGCATCAACCAAATAGACTTGTCAAATTTCAAGACAAAACGGAGTTGCAACATGATCCCCGAGAATTATGAATCTCGACGGGTGCTGAGAAATCAAGCAATCAGAGCTGGAGTAGTTTTAAACCAAATGTGTTACTCATTTCTTCGTTAAACTTCTCTCTAGAAACTACTGCTACATTTTACGGGGGGTTAGTGAATAGAGAATTTGATGTTTTTGGGGAATTTAAAGGAATTCATTGTTCACATTAGAGTTCCTGAAAGTGAAATCTCTGAGAAAATATTCTCTTGTTAGTCGTAGACATTGAGAATTTGAATTTTTCTGTTAGTTTAAAACATTGAGAATTTAAAAAACTTTGCTATATGGAAAAAGACTTATTAATAAATTTCGGTCATTTATAAAAACTAATTTAATTTCTATTATTTATTTGTTTATATTAAAAAAGATATGAGCTTCGAAGCAAAGCTTTTCACAAGACTCTTTCCCACGGTTTTCTCAAAAGTCTTCTATCTAAGAACTTAGCTAAACCTACTTAACTATTGTCAGCTATACAAATTAATTACCACTAGATTTAACTCTTATTGATTCATTGATATTTATTGTAAGAGTGGTTATAAGAGTATTACCAAGTATTATTGCTCATGTTTACATCCCACGTAAGGACTGCAAACTAAGGCTGCCACGAAGACAGCCAATGCAAAGCTTTACAGTAAAATATGGCAGTATTTATATATATTTTTTTTATTGTAATTTAAAAATAACCTTTAAAGTAATAACAGTTAATGTACTAAAAAAGTACTCGAGTGTTAAAGGTTTAATTTCAAGAGTCCATTGACCCCACTCTGTGGAGGAAGTGAAGGAGATTGGAAGATCAGATCCCTTAGTTTTTTGTCTTTATCGTAAAAATGGTGCTAACATTATACTGATATCATATGGGTCAAGTTCAGAAAAAGCCCCTCCTACTTAGTTTCCCAAATTCTACATGTAAAAAGAAAAGATCTTTTCCCCCAATTTTTAGGATAATCGAATCTCGTAAAACTCAATCAATTTGGATGGAAATATGATTTCATAACCCATAGGTGAAAAGGGGCTAATCAGAAGCGGTTGAAAATTGAATCCCTCAGGCCGGTTGCAGACATGTTAGTGATAAAAAACAATAAATAAAACCATACCGAAAGCACGCCCACCGAGCTCAAGGAGACATGAAATCCTTCTCCTATGATAAAACATGCAACGAGACACAAGGATAAAATGGAAGTTTGCAATATAAACAAATATATGTACTTTCAGAGAGGGCAGGCCAAGGTTGGATAATCTCCAGAGTTTCCGATTCAGACTACAATATTGAACAAACCAGCACGCTTAACACCAGATACACCAGATAAACAACTTCCAACTGAGCCCTTTCCTTGACGAGCTTACTGGGAGCACTTTAACAGAGAGCTTCACACATATATTGTCTAACATGCTCCAAAAGCACGATTTAAGGATGTAGGGGCCACAGGTATTCTATTTGCAGACCATCTCACTGCCTGCAAATAAGTGTATTACACGCATCTAGGGAAGTAGGTTTGCCCCACATACCCTCCAGACATTGCCCTTCTCACGTTGGCTTCAAACATCTTCGGGTTGTCCCGGAGCACTGCTGCGGCATCCGAGTTCAGCGGATCTTCGTGGTTCGGTTGCTGGAACAAAAAAAAAACATTCAAAAAAGTTAATGGGGTTAATGCAGGGGAAACGAATTGGCAGTGTGGTAATGGAGGGGAAATAAATCAGAAACAATCTTGGGAGGAAGGAGGGTGCACCGTGAAAAGATGATGCAAACCATATATGATGGTGTTAATGTTGAGAACAGGCTTCCAGTCCTCCCGTAGGATGTTGAGGCAGACATTTCCCTCCAAGTCAATATTAGGATGATATACCTGAAGTAAACATTTCAAATACTAGATTCTATCTTAAGTAGTCAATTTGGAGCTGAGTCTGAAAAGTACCTTGGTCTTGCATTTTACTTTCGGAGCTTCATGGGGATAAATAGGAGGCACATGGAAGGTAAAGACAAATGTACCCCCTCTGCAAAATAAACAACAACAAAACTTTCAATAACTCTCATGTTTGTAACTGAATATTTAAAAGACTGCAGGCATATTATAGTAACCTCAAAGTTACAGGTAGTAGTAGTTGGTCACTTACAGGTAATATCCTTCATCGGGGCGAATGGTGACCTCAAAGTTCATCAAATCATCCTTGCCATTGGGGAAATTTATAGCTGTTGTCTTTGGTAGGTTCAACTCACTGATATCTGGAAGATTAGGGCATAATAATTTTGAGAGCAACTGATGCCAGAAGCAGGTCAATTTCTAATAGTTATCATTACAGATGAGATTCAGGCCTAAATTATGAATATTTCATCCCCAAAAAGCAAGAAGTCTCACAAAAAATTAATTAGAATGTATTTTTGAATTCGCTCTAAGAATTAAAAGAGTCAGATTTTTAATAGATATTTCAGCTAGTTTTCCTTTTTTCTTTTGACAACCAATTTGACCTGCAAATTAGCTTAAAGGACAATTAATACTGCATTGAATAATGGGAAAACAACATAGACTTGGACGAAAAATTTAAGTATTTCAGAGACAAAGAAACCTTTATGAAGACGCAATTCCCCCGCACTCTGCTTCTTGGTTGGAGCCCTACCATTGGCATTTTCAGCAATTTCTCTCTGTTTTTCCTTTACTTTAAAAAGCTTAATCATTATTTCTACTCACCTGCAATAACAAGGAAGAGCAAAATCAGATATTTCTCAACTACGTAAAATTTCTGGACAAGAGAAGAAAGAAGACAAGAAACGCCACTATCTTTCATATAATAACCACTGCATAGTACTCGATAACATGGCATCTTCAGTATCACGGAGACAACATTTCATAAAACTGAACAACATATGTGTTTAAAATTTTGAGAAACACAAAAGCTTGAGTGTTCTAATCATATCTATACTACATTTATGTTGAATTGGTGTGCATTTGTGGGGAGCAGTGGGTGGGGGCTTATATAGTGTTCGAAAGGGTTTCCGTATAAATTAACTCCTTCATGCAAAGAAAATTTACTCTTAATACTGATTGAAAGAATTACATCTTCTCGAAGTTCCTTCAACTCTTTTTACTGAAAGAGGTGGAATTTCTAGAGATAAGTACAGCTTAATTGCATCTGTCTTTTACTAAAAATAGCTGAAAGCAGTCTTCAACAGTCATCAGATCAACCAAAACATATACTATAATCCAACTATACCATTCCCAGAAGTGAGCTCCAATAAATAATAGAAGTTATTTCAGGCACAAATAGAAGCAAAAACATGTAAATTGCGTGTCAAAAGGGTTAAGTGGCATAGCCATAAACGGTAAGCTCTGCCAGATAAAACCTGAACTAATTGACTGAGCATTTTCAACGCATGCAACACATCGTATGAGTAATAACAACGTTCTACAAGATATCAGTTGTAAAAGATGTCCTTCAACAAAGTAGGCTATATATTTACTTGTACTCGATAAGATACCACTTGGAAATTGCTTGCACAAGTATGGGAAAAGCATAGAAAAACGAAACCACAGTGTGACATGAAAGTTTTGATTATTCTTCCTCTTCTGTTTAGCTTAACAATTTTTACAACCACTAATGAGGCGTCACATGTTATGAGTTTGTAAGTAGGCTAGAAGGGCATTCAAGTGTTTTATTATTAATCATATGGCATTATTATCAACTCTTCTCATCTTATCATTTCTTGGTAATGAATTTTTTATATTTTATTTGATGAGAAATTACATTTTTCCGTTAGTTACACTAAGAATCACCCATCAGCATTATGCAATTAAATGTAGCATAAAATATTTATCCAAGTTAGCCAAATATTTTCCAGGATATATTAAACTTAGAATTTAATATATTTTTCTTATTATCATAAAAAGAATAAGGTGAGAAATAACATCAATTTAAGAGCCGAAAGTGAAGCAGACAGAAACATAGCCTTTTATATAATGAAATGGAAACGTGACCTTTTTTATAATGAAAAAATACCAGATGCAATTCTTTGCTCAAATTAACATCCAATACCATACTTTTTCACTATGCTGAATTGCAGATATTTTTTGTTTTGAAATCAACAAAGTCTTTTATTGAGATTTCTACCTGAAGTACACAGTATGGGTAAATATGTTCCAAGCAAACATTAAAAAAAGGTAGCTATTTCAATCATGAGGTCAGCAGTTCAAGCTTTGTGGCTACTTTGGCTTCAGACAAACAGTGATAGCTGCCTCGAGAATTTTAAAGTTTAGCTAAAGACTTTGCAAAAAGGAAAATATTTTGCATCCAATGCAAAGTTGTCTTTTTCAAGCTTTGAACTCCAAGCTCACCATGTTAACCAATATGCAGAGCTCAGAACGCCGAAGCCAGATTGATGACAAAATAAAAGGGTTTCTTTCTTTCTCCCTAAAAAGGAGGATCCAAGTATTGCTCAATCCCAAGAGAGGACATGCTTAAATATGCTACGATAAACGCTCATAGCTTCTGCGGTGATCGATACAGTTTTCTACCAGAATTAAAATTCAAGGAATGCTAATTACAAAAGAGTAAATGTTCAACTAAACATATATGGACCGAATTTTATTAGCAGGTGTAAATTCTAAAAAAACAACCCTACTTCAGTCTTCTGAAAACGAAACCAACGATTAAAAGAAAAACAAACTGAAACTCCCCGATTCACACCGCCCGCCCAACATAACTCTATACTCCATCCAATACCTAGACTTCTACTGTTTTGGCTGAGATTAAATTCCAATCGAAGCAGTGATCAAGGACGGACCAGGTACAGGCACAGCGTTCCTCCTCTCACTAGCTTTTAATGAATGAGAAAAAATGAAAAATGAAATACCATACCCGGAAAATTGCCAGATGCACCACAAGGGAGCGGAAAATCCAAGCCTGGTAGAATGAACAGTATAAGGCCCGCACAGCGGAAAGAACGATAGGGAAATCGGTAGGGAACGGGATCGCGCAGAAGAAACCGAGAGAAAGACAGAGACGGGGGGAGGAAGAGAGTAGGGTATGCAACTTTATAACAAAAATTTTAGAGCTTAGTGCTTACCCTTACACGGTAGTGAGCACGATTTGCTTTCTAGTAAGACTCAACCCAGGTCATTTAATTTGTTTTTAGGTACATTATACAAATCTGTGAATCCAAGTGGCATGTAGAGTCACAGACATCATTATTTCTTTGTTTAGAGTATTTGTAATTAGTTTTTACCGCGTTAAAAAAGCACTAAATAAACTTTAAAACAATTATTTTTATAATTATCCTTGTTCATTTTTTATTATGTTACAAAACGCAATTTGACTTTATGTATTATTTATTCTTATATTTTTAATTGGTTATATTTTGAGATGAATTTTATAGGAAAAACATTATAATTAAAGCAGAACAGGCCGAGGATATAGGAATAGAGTTTTTTTATTTCCAGTATTTTCACAGGTTTTAAATTTGTGCTAAGAATTTTGCAGAAAATTTATTCATTTGACAGTTCCTTGATAGAGGACACTTACTTGGATGTGTTTTTTTTTTCTTTTCTAGAGCAAACAATATTCAATTAGGTCCTTTGAAATTTTTACTAAACAAATACCATTAAGGGAATATGGATATGTGGACCCAATGCTATAATAAACCTCCCATACAGATAGTTTCTTATAGGTTACAACATGAAACACTTTTTTGTTATTAATAAAGGTTTTGTTATGGTATGTTTTATATTTCATTTAAAACGAATTTGACCCTCTAATTTTTAAGATTTAATAATTTCAAATGGTAAAATTCAACATCAACATATGTAGAGAAACTTCTCCTGCCCCTTAAACATATTCGCACAGCAGATATGAACTCAAGAGAGTGAAATCCCTGGATTCTTTCTTATCAATCCTTGCCTAAATTACAACAATAATCCATGAGAAACCATTTTCACTTCAAAATTTAATCCTGATCTTCTACAATTTCATAATCAAGATCTGCTCTTCCACAAATCCAAAATTGCTAAACCTGCCATTTTATCCAGTCAATCTAAGCTGTTTGGGCCTTCTTCTCCACTAGCTCCTCGATCATGTCAGCAGCTTCTTGGACTGTTGTAATGTTCTGCGAGCTTTCCTCTTCAACACTGATGCCGAATGCATCCTCCAGTGCCATTACAATCTCCACCTGTAAAATACAATTTTCGCATGCAGAAAAGAGCATTAGAAATGGAGTGGAGCGTGCAATCAAGGGTGAGAGGAGAGTAGGGTATGGGAGACCTTACAGTATCAAGTGAATCAGCACCAAGGGCAGTGAACTTGGACTCAGGAGTAAGGGGAGACTCAGAAGGAAGAGCAAGTTGGTCTCTGACTATCTTACAGACCTTGTTCACAGTCTCTGGTTTGGCCTGTTTGGTCAGGTAAAACTATCAAACACTTATGAAACTTCAATTGGGTTACTGCAGACTGCATTAAAAAAAATGGTATTCTTTTCAAGAAAAGCAAAGATTTGGCACTGTAAAGGCGAGCAATATATACCGACCGAGCAGCAGATGCGGAAACGGGAGGACCGCAGAGAAGGGAATCTGTTTACAGAGACCATCTTTAGGCTGGAAAGATTTCCTGCTGCCTGCACAGGTATATGTCTAAGTACATTCTACTGGGAATGAAATAGTAGCGAGTCAACTGAATGGCATAAATTCAAAGCTAGCTCTAAAAAATGGCTACATTTCACTCTTGACTGAGAAAAAGTAATGATTTGGCTTAAGAGCAAAGCGTGCATGATGGGAGCACACTTCTAAAGTGATAAAACAGCAGTATTAAAAGAATGATAAAAGGAAACAGGAAGGCAGATTACATACATATCACACACAAAAAGATAAGATACTTGAGAGCACATCAAACAAGTAAAAAGAAGATATATATATAACAAGAAGTTGCCGTAACTCGAGAGGGATCTTTTTGTACAGATGAACTCTTTTAAGTATGCAATAAACGGTGTACTGTTCTCTGAGACCGGAAAATGGTCATATCTATCAGTAATAAAGCCGTCGCCACCCACAAAGACAGCACCAAACCCACCCAAATGGCAAAGTGAAATACAGAGATTACAAAACAGGCAAATACGCAAACGGCAGAAAGACACTCACCCGGGAGCTTCCTCCGGGAAGCTTCACAGAAGAACACAACCGCGCGGAAGTAGCGGAAACCGATGCCATTGAAGCGGGTAATTAGCTCGGGAGGAATTGAAGGAAGCACAAGCCGAAAGGATGATGATAGAGCAGGCGAGTATATATATATATATATATATACGAGGAAGAGCAGAATTAATTAAAAGCACTGAGGAATCCGGAGATGAAGTCCGAGCGGCAGCCATGCGCCTCCGAAAGCCTATCTACTTCAGGGCGATGACTGATGTTTGATTGGTTGCTGATGGGTCCAGATCGGAGGGGGAAATCCCTGCAGAACAAATTTATTCTCATTATGTAAAGGAAAATGCTAACTGCTGTACAGATGTCATCCACTTAGGATGTAAGGGACTGATGTTTTGGAAGAGTAATGTTAGCTGCACCCCCATCTAGTACCCTTCAAGTAAAATTTGGTAGTACTATGTTATCACCACTCAATGGTAAAACAAGTTAGGTCTATCCCAAAAGAGTAATGTTATCACACTCACATGAAATAAAATAATATATTATAAACACATAAATCGTAGTGTATTATTTTATTCTACATAAGTGTGATGCATCACGATGGTGAACATAACATTATTCATCCCAAAATGACCATTTGAAGTTAGAAAGTCTCTTTCTATCTAATAAGTGAAGATATCTTCTTTCTATTTATTTATGTGGAACTAATCTCTTACAATATGTAATTAGAAGTTATTTCCTACACTTAAAATAAAGTGAAAAAAATTATAAAAAAATGGCCACCATGATTTAGGGTGGTTTATTTAATTATTCATTTGATTACAATGTTATACATTTATTTCAAGTAGTTAAAAGGACAAGTAACGAGGAAGAATTTTATGATGTTGATCTTAGAATTATGATAACACTCGGGTCCGGGTCAACTGGGCGGTTCATGTATGGTCGGTTTCGAGCAGCTGGGCCAGAGTTTGCCTCTTCCAAGTTTCTAGAGCTTCCTTGATTTGAATTTGAATTTTATTTAATGGCACGAGAGCCATGTTGAACGAGGTCAATACATGAAATCAATAAAGGGACGGTTTCCTGGTTAAATGTTTCCAAACTCTAAGGGCCAGGACTTCATCAATGATACTTTCGGGTCAACCCAAGGCGTTGACACGCAATTCTGACCAAAATAATCGAACCCGGGTCAAGATTCACTTCCTTGAAATAGACCAAAATGACCCATAATTTTTATTACTAAATTTTCATAATATTAAGTTATTAACCCATAATGGGATTAATTACTTAAACTCCTAATAAATCAATGAAAAATTACGAATAAGAAACCAAATAAACCGGTGAAACTGACACCCGAGTTTCAAATCGACTCGGTCCTTCGGATGCATGAGTCGGTTGCGAGTCAAGGTCTGAACTCCGTGCCTTTAATGAGTTGAACAGAATTCGTAGACTGCGGACAAGGAAGACATAATCTCTCTCCATGATGGTATTTACGTAAAACCCGGAGCTAAAGTTTCGGCTTCGCACGTTCGTAACTTCCGCTGACCTGACGGCTGACGTGGATGGACCGCGTCCGAGATGTCGGATGTAGGCAAATCGTGACCGAAAAGCATCCGAAATTCGGTTCCACGTGTCGTAACGCGATTCGGGTCGCGGATGACGAATAAACGAATCCGAATCTGCCCTTTGCAGGCTGCCCTTGCCCTGGCCAGAATTTCCTTTCCTTTCCACAAATCGCAACCACTTTCTGTCACATTTACAGCATTACCCTTTCATTCCTTAATATACATTTGTAGTAACCATTTCCTAAGATAACTAACTTATATAGGTCCACTATATATCTGGATATTTTTGCTGTTTATTAAAGCTTAAAACGTCCTGTAAAATATTAATCAAAATTATTTTTGGGGCCCATGTGTCCTAGTTAAATATTTAATAGATGACTTCAATTTTATTATGAAGGTATTTAAATTAAAAAATATTGTTACTCAACTTATTCTACATTTTTTGTTACTTTTGATCAAATAATTATAATTTTTTTTTTGTCCTTGCAATGTTTCTGTTGACATACTATTGCAAGTTGACACGTTTCTTTAATGTTTATAATTTAATTATGCAATAAAATAATTTCTTCAACTACTTACTTTGGAATGGCATTGTATGTAATTTCATTCAGAAAGAGGTCGACTTTGGGCCTGCCTCGCATACGTATATCAGCTGGCTGGGGGTTCGGAATCTGGGAAAGACTCGTTGGACAGCGAGAACTTCGGAGAAAAACCATTCCCTGGTTTTTTTCTCTCGTTCAAACCCTAATCGAATTCCTTTTCACTTTTGCCCTCAAAAACACAGCGTTGCGCTCCTGAGCGGCTTCTCTCGGATCGCTCCTTGTTCGTCGATCGCCGCGAGATGGATTTGTGGGAAAAGTCTCGCCGGTCGCTCCTCCCCGGCCACATCTACACCAGCTCCTCCGGGCAGTCCTTGGGCTTGGACGGCCTCTTGAGCAAGACGCAGAAGACCTCGTTCGCGCCTCCCGCCTCTAATGTAACCTCTTCCAAGCCTTCTTCTTTCGTCATTCCCGCCCCCAGCGAACCCGGGAAGATCCAAATGTATTCCCCGGCTTTCTACGCCGCGTGCACGACCGGTGGGATCTTGAGCTGTGGGCTCACCCATATGGCTGTTACGCCTCTTGATCTCGTCAAGTGTAATATGCAGGTTAGTCCTTTGTGGATCCTTCCTTTTTGTTTTTCGTCGGCATTTGTTTTTTTTTTTTTTTTTTTTTTTTGGCCGAGCTGATGAGTTTAGTGGATCTGTTAGCTAAAGCGGTCTTGTTTTTCCTTTAACACCGGTTTTGTTTTGTTTTATTAGATCCCTATCTTTTTTCATTTCGCGGTTTTGCGCCTATAGTTAGCCATTAGTTGTTGCGTAGAATGCTACAGTTAGTCGGTCTGGCCTACGGAAGCGTATTGGTATTTTTATGGCTCTCTCTTTTCTATGCACACAAATTGGTTATTTGGTGTATTAATCTTTCGTTTATCTGCTTTCAGATAGATCCCGCAAAATACAAGAGTATTTCCTCTGGTTTCGGTGTCCTTCTAAAGGAACAGGGTCTCCGAGGCTTTTTCAGGGGTTGGGTACCAACTCTTCTAGGTTACAGTGCACAAGGGGCCTGCAAGTTTGGATTCTATGAATTTTTCAAAAAGTACTATTCGGATCTCGCTGGACCCGAGTATGCTGCTAAGTACAAGACCTTGATCTACTTGGCCGGGTCTGCATCTGCTGAAGTAATAGCGGATGTTGCTTTGTGCCCAATGGAGGCTGTGAAAGTTCGTGTTCAAACTCAACCTGGATTTGCTAGAGGCTTGTCTGATGGGTTACCTAAGTTTGTGAGATCTGAAGGAGCTCTTGGGTATGTTTCTCCTCTGTATATACAATGCACTTGAAATATTTATATTTTAACTTGAGCTTTTCTGATGTTGGCTATTGTTTTTCAGATTGTACAAGGGGCTGGTTCCTCTGTGGGGTCGTCAAATTCCATGTAAGATAGCGCCAAATTATGTGCTTGTTTTCCTCTGGTTTGCCATTATTTGTCCGTTGGTGTTTAAGAACACTTTGAAGTGGCTGTAATAATCTTTCTCATATAGTTGTTGATTGTAAAATATATGAGAGCTTAGATTAGTGAATTTCTGGTGTTACTGTGCAGTTTGGATACAGAGCTGGAAACTGTAGGTACTGGTCCACTGACACTAATATATAGAGGGAGGACGTGTTTCTTTTGGTTTTATTGTGATAATGTTCATCTTTCCTTATCTTTTCCTGGATGATGCGTATGAATACCATGTGTATGGCATGCCTGTAGTATTACACTCGTTTTATATGTGCTTTGTTTCATTATACTAAGAATTTTAGTGTTCATGTTTGTTCTAATTGCATAATATATCGAGATGCCGTTTTTGAATGCCATGTTTTCAGGTTCATAGTTTATGTATGAGGGAAGTCTCTAAATGACTTCTCGTTTTCAAAGTTTGTTATAGTCGGTCCTTTTTAATTTGTTGATCTTTTATTGCCTTCTATCTTTTATTGACTCGTACCATGTTGAAGCTGTATTTGTTTTTTAACGTATTTTGTGTCTAATATATAAGTTTCCAGTCACCAAGATTCTTCACCAAACTGAAGGATATTTTTTGTGTCTTAAGTGTGTTTATGCAGTTCCTACATGTGTCATTTGGTTTCATGTATTTACAATATCATCGGTTCTCTTTTTTGTTTTCTTCAAGATTGTACGCTAAACATGCTGGATGTAGTTTCCTTAAACAAAATTTCTTGTTTTGCTTCATTTTTTCAGTTCCTTTTCATTTTATTCTGCACATAGTTCTTCTTGTAATTCTGCTTATGAATTTCAAGATTTTATCTGTGCAGACAGTAACTCTTCCTCTCTGCTTGAGACTTCTCCTATTTATTGGGGATGCACTCCAATGACGTGGTGTACAAAAACAAAATTTCACACTTGCTTGTTTTTCTTTCAACCTTTTTTCTGTTGATTCTTTGGATGTAGCTTTCTGACCTCATTGAAGTATGAATTTTGGGAATTGCGTCATATTTTTGCAGCCTCATGTCCGTTTTAGCCCTGTGACTTGTGCTGGGGTGAAGATCAGAGTATTATACATCGGTCAATTGTTATTCTGGTGTAATTTTGTGTTTTAAAAATTTATTGCCATTTTAGCATTCAAGAGGTAGATTAATTGATATCAAAACACATTGACATGTGTCATCCTTAGCTGTAAAATTTTTCTTTACATTTTTTTTGCTACCTTACCTTTTAGCTATATTAGGGCAAACATTTATTCTTTCATCTTCCCATGATTTCAGCTTTATCTGTGCAGAAGGCAGGTTGTCTTCTCTATTTGACACTGCTATGCTTATTGCCTATTGAAGTAGTAGATAAGCCAAGTAGTTTTAATAGTAACTGGTTTTGATCCCATTGTAAAAAGGTTTTCACACATCTTACCTGTTTTCCGTTATGAACTTCTGATGTTACCTGTTTTCCATTATGAGCTTCTGATGTTACCTGTTTTCCGTTATGAGCTTCTGATGTTACCTGTTTTCCGTTATGAGCTTCTGATGTTACCTGTTTTCCGTTATGAACTTCTGATGTTACCTGTTTTCCCCTACTTTTACCTGTTTTTCTGTTGTGAGCTTCTGCTTTTACTAGTTAAATTCTCTCAGGAGTTATATTCTATTCTCCACATCAATTTCTTTTTAATATAAGTAATTAATTCTTTAACCCAACTTCATGGATTCTTATAGTATTTGAGATTTTGTTTTTATGGATTGTAGAATTCATAGGAGCAGGATGGATTGGTGTTTGAGCCTCATGTCTTTTCTTCTTTTTTATTTTTTTTTTAAATTAGGCTTTTAGTTTTGGTAGTCATTTTTTCACACATATATCTTCTTGGAATCACATAATGACTTCCTAGATTTCGCATGTGTGAATAGGGAAGCACCTTATCTGCTTGAGTCTCTTCTCCCCATTATGGAGTTGTACTCTAATGTAATGGTGGACAATTTTCATAGTTTCAATTCATTGTTGTCATGTTTTTTTTTTTTTTTTTTAAATTAGTCTTTTAGTATTGGTAGTCATTTTTTCACACATATCTTCGTGGAATCACATAATGACTTCCTTGATTTTGCATGTGTGAATAGGGAATCACCATATCTGCTTGAGTCTCTTCTCTCCATTATGAAGTTGTACTCTAATGCAATGGTGGACAATTTTCATATTTTCATACTTTGTTGTCATGATATTGTGCACTGTCAGATATGAGTGAGATTTTGGGTATATTATGGTTGAAACTGTACTTGGATTTGTACTTCTAAACCCTTGTCATTTATCATTTCGGAAAAAATATTTTGGATTTGCCTAAATTTGGTTCTAAAACATCTCTTTAAGTGATGTTGTTCTTATTTTGGAATTTGATGATTGCAGATACAATGATGAAGTTTGCTACTTTTGAAACAATTGTGGAGATGATTTACAAGTACAGTATTCCTAAGCCCAAGAACGAATGCAGCAATAGTTTGCAATTGGGTGTTAGTTTTGGTGGTGGTTATATTGCCGGTGTTTTCTGTGCTATTGTCTCTCATCCAGCAGATAATCTCGTGTCTTTCCTTAACAATGCTAAAGGGGCCACAGTTGGCGATGTAAGTTGTCATATAGTTGGGAGTTTTCTTAGAATTTTGCGTATGTTTTGTTGACATGATACTTCTGAACTGCAGGCTGTGAAGAAGCTTGGGCTGTGGGGTCTCTTCACCCGTGGCCTCCCACTTCGTATTGTTATGATCGGCACACTGACAGGAGCGCAGTGGGGCATCTATGATGCCTTTAAGGTGTTTGTTGGACTGTAAGTTTCTTCTTCTCGTGTTGTGTTCTTTTTAACTGTTATCTAGTAATGGCTGGGATAAATTTCAATCTCGTTAGTTGCCCAGTTTTTCATTCTAATTTGCACATTGTATCTTACTTTTGTGATATCAGGCCAACGACAGGTGGCGGTGCGCCTGCTGCCCCAGCTACCCCAGCTACAGAAGTGGCAGTGAAGGCTGCAGCTTGAATTTGGATCCTGTTGTCATGAAGATCTCCTTGATTGTTAGCTTATTGATGTTTTAATTTTCATCCTTTACAAGTGCCGCCAAATGAATTAGGATTAATAATGAGATAATTTGATTTTTGTTTCTCCATCATCCTTACTGATGGAGTGTTGCTTCCAGAGTTAGTAATAACGGCAGATTTTGTAGAGTCTGTCAAAGTTTTGGGCGTTGTACCTAACAGGAACCTCCTATATTGAAAATTTTATCATTCGGCTCGTGGGCAGCAATTACTGAATTCGGTTGAATTGCAGTTCCAAGGACTGGCGAGTATGTTGATTTATCCAAGTTTATAAGAAAGAGTTGTTTCACTGATAGATGTACATTTTCTGAGTAGCACTTTCTGAACACTGCAAATTATTATAAATGATTTACAATATATGCAGCTGGTTGAGTTAAAAAAGTTACTTGTTCTTCCATCGTTCATCGTGACAATATTCTAAACTCTTAAAGAGGGAATCGGTACGTGACTGGATTTGCTATAAAAGCTGCCTTATTGACCTTGTCTTGGAAATAAGATGTTGATTAGTCTCTTAGGTTCCAAATGGTATGAGTAATTTATGAACGAAGAAGGGAAGAACGCTTGCCATGGAATGTGTTGGACGATGACACCTAGAAGAGACAGGTAGCGAGCTGACTAAAGAGGAAGATAATCAATACTTTTCCATGCTCACTTTGTCGGAGCTCAAATTGTTGTCTAGTGCTGCTATAAAAGTGTCAAATTATGAGCCTTCTTTTCACGGCCGGCACAACTGGTACAGCAGACCGCCTTCTCGTGTCAGTTTTTTCTCAAAGGTGATAGTACGTGACCGGATAATGGCTCCTAGAACCCTAAACCCTAAACCCATGGGTATGGGAATTGAGATATTAGTTACCAGTTGACCTGCTCAGGTCACAGCTTGCGTTTATTGCTGTACAACCTGCATGATGTATTTACACTCTACCTGCACATTTCTCACAAAAAAAGCTTAAGCAGGCTGAAATGACCAAGTATGAATTAAATTTCACTCTGAAATTTCTTTACAAAAGGTTGCTCTCATATACACTTGAATAGGGGAAAATACTTGATTCTTATAGACTCAAATGAGAAAGTACATAAATATAGCTTTAAATTCAAATTTAAATACACTCCTCCCTCCATCTGCCTCTACAACTGGAGATCAAGCACAGATTCCCCTGTGAAATAAAAGGGATGGTTAGCTATAACCTGAATGATAACCAAGCTCGAAGATCATTTTGTTAACATATTAAATTAAAAGAAGCATTCAACTTTAACTAGGTTTCGTTCCTCTTGGTAGTGGCTTTTTGATAGTTCAAGTCAAGGCCTCAAAGGATTCCAGCTCGAGGCAAATATATCACATGACTGATCTTGATCCATGGTGAAACTGTGTTTCAACTCCCCAGTTTGTCACCCTGTTGTACCCCTACAGATGTAGTCAAGATATTTGAGAGCATCTATTTTTTCAGAGATTTTTTTCCTTAAAAGTACACCTTACATCCTACTATTTAGAGTAAAACCAATGTTGCTTTCTCTAGTTTTTATGCTACAGTTGATACTGATGTTCTTTATACTTAAGTAAGCCTGAAATTTGAATTGAAATATTTTATCATTTTGCTACCATTTTTCCTTCAATGTTGTAATGAAATAATGAAAAGGCCAATTCAAACCATAAAAGCTTCTATAATCCTAGTTTCACCTGCCATCATAAACCCAATTCCAAATGTTTTATGTTTAGTCCAATCATATAAGATTATTGGATGGAGAATGTGATTCAGAAATGACCAACAAGAGCAGTTGATCATTTTTTTAAAAGCAAATCCTGAAAACAGTTGAAGAAAGAGATTGGCATTTACCATGCATTCTCTTGATAAATCTTTCAAACTCTACAAAGTTATGTCTCTCCATAAGATGAGGACTGAGGCGAAGATAGGTGAACCCTGATAAGTGTCTTCTATCAGGATCGTTGATAGGCTTGGCATGATCCAGAATCTTGTTATACCCTATCCTATCATAGCATGGGCTATTATTCTCACTAGCAACCAACACGCCGATGTCCCATGCAGCATTCACCACCTAAGAATGATTCAAGAATGAGTTAATAATGATTATCTAATTAAAAAAATCAAGAGCAATATATGTCATGTTGTAACCATGACTGACTCCCCAATTTACAGAGTCTGCACAACAGTCATCAAACTGCATACCTGCCAAATCAAGCCCTCAGGATCTGCCAAAGCCTCAGGAAACTCCTCTTGTTGAGCCAAACAATGTAACTCAGGGGAGGTGAAGTTTAGAGCAGCACCATGCTTCTTCAGCATAGCTGTAATAGAAGCATAGCCATCTCTGTTGCAAGGGTTGTAAAAACCGGCCGCCAGTTCAGCAGCATGGCTGGCTGTCTTGTACCACCAGTGAATACCAGACACCTGTCCCCAGAAGTACAAAATTATTAGTCATCAGATAGATTATGTAAAAGAGTGTAAAATATGTGGTCGTGAAAAATAACAAAAGGAGGAGAATTGAACAGACCACATTATATGGTATCCCCAAGAAGATATAGATGTTAAGGAAATTGTGTATATAGCATTAAATAACACAAAAAAAGAGAATTTGAAGATAGACAAAAGGAGGAGAATTTGAAGATGGATGGTAAGTAAGCTTAAACTAGTGGTGGAGCATGCAAGTAGCTGAATTCACCATAATAAGATAAAGCTGACCACAATAATGACATTCTAGAGCCAGTCTAAATTGCTGGATGTACGTCATATATTGGACGACTACAAGAAAAGAATGAAAATATAATGTAATTGAGCAATGATACACATGGTATCAGAAAATGAAACAATTTTAATTAAAGACAAATTCTGTCATATGTGCCATAGATGAAATGGTCCACTAGGTCATACTAGAAACCAACATTCAGATAACAGCAGGAGACAGATGAATATCTACCCACCTTCACAGTAAGGCGAGTGCCTTCAAAAGCTAACTTTGCTAGAGATAAGATCCTGTCTCCATGATCGACCAGTACCTGAGAGTACCAACTAAGGAAGAATCTGCCATAATAACTATCATAATCTCCTCCATCACAGAAAAAACCAGTTTCATGAGGGCGGGAATTATATGTGCCAGCATTATCTGGTCCCCTGGCCCAAAATGAGTGGCCACGTGCTTCTGCAGCTTTTCTCAAATTCTTCATCAAATACTGATCATAACACTGCAAATTTTACGTTGAGGAAAGGAGAATAACAGAATTAACATCAAAAGTCTAACCGTAAATAGAAAAGAAACATTAAGAGAATGAAATATAAGAATGAGTAGTCACCTGGAATTCCCCAATCCCAGGATATCTCCAACCATGCTTTACAGGATACGATGGGTACCGTAACTCGCCACAAGGACCCAGTCCGACTTCAATCCCCAAAATGATGCTTTCCTCAAAGAATTCATCAAATTCCATGCGGAAGCTTCTCATGTAATCAAAATAGACCTACATGACAATGTATACTAACATCAGAAGAAAAAATAAGATACAAATAGCACCAAAGAGCTTTAACACGGTCCTCAATTACTAACAGCCGAGAGTCTTCAACAACCTTTTTGTTGTTATTATGGAGAAAAAGAAAGTTACATACAACATCACTCACACATACTTCATGAAGAAACAAAGCAGCAGGAAAAATAAGTAATATTTGAGAATGTCAAAAGCCAATGGAATAGGAATTAACAATTCTAAGAAAAAAATGGATACAATTGCCCATACAGGTTAGATAAGCCTTCAGTAGTGAAATTTTGTATAATGTTGGTGAATTTTTCAGACTTAATGAATAAGCAAGTATCATCCTTGTATTGGCATTTTGCAACCATACCAAGAACAACCACCAGCTCAGGACTACAGAGAGAAGTGCAGGTGAGAATTTAGAAACCAGCGTACCTCAACAGCAGTCCGACCTCTTAAAACCCTTTCCTTGTCAATTCCTAATGTAAGGCACTCTGGATTTCTTCTACCCTCTCTATCTGTGAAAAATATATCTGGATTGCTTCGGCCTACCTCTGCCACCCAATGAGGCAAGGGAATACATACATCATCGCCCACATTTCCACCACATTCGTGAAATGACATCACAACCTGCAGCAGTTGCAATTCAAGAGGGGTTAATAGATATTATCACGAAGCATGTTGATGCAACATAAGGACTCAAGGAATTAATAATGTTCTCAATGTGATAAGACTCTTTAAATGTTTTTTGGATGAAAAACACTACTAGTGAGATTGATGACAATCGCGTTATGCCTTTTGCTTGAGGTCTTCACCAAACTCACATTCTTCGAAAAAATGCACCAAAAGGACCTCGATGAACTTCATGACTCATACCGAAAACACAAAGAGAACCAACCATATTCCATAAATCCGAAGAAAGTTAACAGTACATCTTAGTAACTTTAGTACAACCTGCAACTTAAGCTTGAGTTCACGCACAATTTGGAAGAGCCGCTTATAACCATTCCAGTTGTATTCCTGAGGGGCATGTGCCTCTACTATTCCCCACCAGCAATCAACGATGACTCCATCAACATTTACGGATTTTAAAATTTTTAGCTGCTTAAGCAACCCATCTGGATCCACCAGCTCACACTTCATGTTGATTACCCCCAACTGCAGAATAAAATGGAAAAATTATGCATTCGGAATCCCAACAAGCTGAATGCTTGTCCAAACAAGGGAATGAACAGATACTCACAGGTAGCATCACATAAACTGGCACATAGGGAGTACCAGCAAAGTCACGCTCTGGCATGTGTGAATGCAGGTGTGTGACCTAGACACAGGAGAAAAATGCAGCAAAAGATTGAATCAGTTTGGAGGTAAGTCATTATCAATACGAGTTATCATATTTACTAAATTATACTAGATTTGAGAGCTGCGTGTTGTGACCGACAGTATAGAACACATGTTTATTACTTTGTTTTTGGCAATTCTGCAACATAGAGAAACTATAACCGAAGCATGGTTATGCTAACAATAAACTAAATTCAAAAACTTCTAGAGAGAAAGCAAAAAATTCATTTACTAAAGAGAGTATACGGTTGGTGAAATATGTGGTCATGGGTACAACATTTGATTATTTTGTTGACATGATGATCAGAGTTGACAATATGCATTTGCAAGAAAAACATTCAGAAGCATTCATTTTTAAGTTCATAGATAGCTCGAGCTAGAATGAGAAAGTGACCCACCGGGAACAAAAGTGTATACAAGCTCAACGACTCTCCTTTTTTTACCTGCTTGTCATCCAGAGTGTCATTGCAACTTCCCATGAGAGTCGGGCTTTCGGTTCTGTCCCCTCCGTCGCCCACCATGGTCACTACAGCCCTGTCAAAGGAAGGCGTGGAAGGGGGAACAAAAACACCCTTCATCCGACACGAACCGTAATTGACAGAGCTGTTCCGAGCACCTGAAGAGACGCTGGCAGTACCTCTCAAAGGAGGCGGTGGCGTTTGAACGGGCACCATTTGTGAAGAAGACGATGTCACTACCGGAATCCCAGTCCTCGTTCCCTGCCAAACCGCAGTAAAAACCCATCATTCCAATGCTCACCAGTATGGACTTGCGTCAAAACATGCAAAGGTGGTTGGTACATCTTCTCCGACTCGTTACCGACCTGACCGGGGCTACTCATTAGCTACCCGGTTGGTCCACCCAAATTCCGACCCGACCCCATCAATTAAAAATTGCTTTAGCCATTTTGAGAATTTACTGAAACGCCCTAAAAATTGGTCCCTATATTTCATTCTAATCTCAAGATAACGAGCGAGGGGAATCCGATACTTTGGCGGTCCCACCACGATAGAGAGAAGGCGTGGCCCACTGGAAAAAGACAACCAAGTGTCCCCACCATGAGAAAAATAAAAAATAAAGATAAAAGATAGCGTGGGCCCACCACGAGGGGGAGAGGGTGAAAGTGAAGAAGATGAAAACGAGGGGAGAAAAAAAAAAGGAAAAAACAGTAAGGCGTCTTAAAAATGTTTAATCTGCAAGACGCATTAGGGGGAGAAGTCGTCCCTGTGACAGGGAAAGGGAAGGCCTGAAAAGGGGGGGAAGGAAGAGCGAAGATGAACCGAGTGTACGACGAAATGCCTCACCTGGGATCTGGAAGGGAAAGTGGTGCCGTCGGGGAGGACGACCCAGCCTGCCTCGCGTGCGAGGGCGGCGATGACGTCGTTGATGTCCGCGCGGACGCGGAGGTTGTAGTTCCCGTGGCGCCGGAGACCCGCCAGGATCCTGGCCGTGATGGCTCGTCGGTGCCGTTCTCGGAGCTTCGTCCGCTCCTTCTCCTCCTTCGGCCGGCACCGCTTCATGCCACCCTGCCGCGCCGTCTCCATCATCTCCATGCTGCTCCCCGTGTTTCCCCCGCTCGCCACGATTACCGCCGCCGCCATGGCTTTCTTCTCGTTCTCGTCGTCGTCGTCGTCGTCGTCTTCCTCTTCTTTCACTTCCATCTCCATCTCATCCTCCTCCTCCTCCTCTTCGCTCGTTCCCCCCAGCCTCTCCATCTCCTGCGCCATCGTTCGCTACCGCTCCTCCGATCTCGGAGATTTTGATTGTGCCATCTTTCCGCCGGTTCACTGTAACTCCGTAATTCCCCGAGCGGAATCGGCGGTTGCCAAGACTCGCTTTTTCCTTCTTGCTTTTGTTTTCCCCTCGCTTGCGAAACCCTCACTCAATTACTCGAGCTTCTAAGTCCCTTGATCAACCGCTGTCGGAGTTCCTTCTCCTCCTATTCGAGCTCTGCGGGCGACATTTCGGGGGTCAGAAGCGACGGGACTTACCTGCGCGGCCTCCGGCTGAGAAGAGGTTCTCCGGGCGGGATCTCGATTCTCGGCGAGCTCCCTCGCGACAGATCGGCGGGGCGGAGGGGTGGTTGGGGCGTCCGTCGATGTTTGGCCGGCGGTCTTCGACTTCCGGCGAGTTTGGCCGGCGGCGAGGGGGAGGGAAAGACCTTGCGATTTCTAGGGTTTCGCTCGTGTGAGTGCTCGCGTGCAGGAGTTTATGTTGACACGGATGAAGCAGCCGCGGCGCGTGACTCGATCGAACGGTCTTGAGTCTGACACGTGTAGCACGTGCCAATGGTGTGGATCACGCGCGAAGAGGCGAATTATCTATAACTCCCGAAGGCTATATTGGTCATTTAAGAACTCGGCAAATCCCGGCTCTAAGAGCCACCGGCTCGCGCATGGGACCTTTTTTTCCTTGTGGCCCGACCGGATTTCACTTCTTTATTGGGTCCGGGACACTGTGACTCACTCATCCGGGTCTAATGCCATTCTACAGCCACTCGTACAAACAACCTGAATGAAATTAATTAAACATAAATATTTTGTATTTTGTTCTTTAAGATAAGATTATAAAATTCACTGAAAAAACTGGGTCGTAAGCAGTCTTCTGCTTTATTAAACTGATAAAAAGAAACCACTGGCGGAAAAGGGGAAGCTTTACCTTCAAAGGCGGCTATTTACTCTGTTTGTCACTCAAATGTGAGACAAATTTGCAAAACGTTTGACAAACAAGTCATATAGAACTTTTGCTAAGCTCTTTTGGTAAGAATAATGATTCATGCACAGCTGCTGTATCCGACTCGGACACAGCGTCTCTAAGAAATATATTTTTTTATTTCATGGCACAGCGGCTGTGCATAATCATTATTCTTTCTTATACACTGTTGAGCAATCCCAGAAACAAAATCCGTGTTTGTTTGAACCCTTTCTAATAGACTGTAAAGCAACCCCAGAAAGAGAAATTCGAGCTTTATAAGATCTTGAAACAAGACAAATTTAAAGAATTCTGCCCATCTTAAAAAAGTCAGCTACTAACCAACCGCTGCAAATTCAGCCAAAAACACTTGATCCTGGAAACCTCATGCCGAATCAAAAAACACATGAACTACTCCAGTAGTTACTTAAGTAGTATTCAGAGTCCTCTTGCCCCCAATCATTCCTGCAGCATTTATGCTGACATGCACCAGTTGTATAAGACCCGACCATATAGGAAATGTACTTCAGTAAATCCTAATGGATATAGTCTGTGACCTTCCTCTGTGGGTGGGAAGGAGTTAGCGATTGCCCCTCTGCATCTTGAATCTCGATAACGGCTTTGAAGGTTTTGAAGTGTTCCCCTGTGAAGCAGAATAGTTAGCAAAAATAAGAAATAAATTGATGAAATGTCTGTTCTTTGAGCACTAATACTACCGAAGATAGACTTTCTCTAGATGGGTCTGATGGGAGGTCATGACTGCGTTCCAAGACTGATCCTATGACAACCTGTGACTGAAAAGCAATAAAAATGCAATTGTGAGATAAACTTATTGATTCTGATGAAGTGGAAACAATTCCATATAAAGTCTTTTCTAAAGCAGAAGGAAAAGCTCACATACAATCGCCAGGCACCAAATTACTTTTCCATCTGATACTTTGGCTAAAACTCACAAAAAAAAAAAAAAGAACTTGCAGGATCTATACCTCTAACCACCGGAACAGATAAAAACCCTGTTTTTCCTAACTTTAAAATTTTTGTTCCCAAAACGAAAACATGCAGGGATACAAAACCTGTACCTTGTGAATTTTGGAATTATGATGCTCGATGTCACCATCTGGATCCTGTTGACATGACAATCAAGAAATTAGAATTTTCATTATTTGGAAGTGACATAAAAAGGTCAGTATTTCCAAATGCAGGCCTAGTTCCAGTCAGAATTCACTAATAATTGTCCTTTTTAACAGCTTCGTTACTAACATAATAACAATTATGAAGGAAAAGCTGAAGCATAGGCTATAATCTTCCCAACAATTTATGCAGCATTAAAATGGTCGGAATGATGCCTTTGGTCTGCCAGGTTTCCAGGACAAGAAACTTCATCCATTAAAAATATGAATAATTCATTTAAAACCATAAGAGATTGTAAAGAACTTCTCCAAAGGAGCTTTCTAATCTTCATATACTGGAAAAGCAGAACTTAGATGCAAAGCATTCCAGTTACCAGCGGTAAAATATTGGGCCAAACCACAAACATAAAGCAAATAGATCAATAACTTTGATACGCATAGTGAACTTGAGCATAGTTCAGTGGTCACCTAGAGGGTTGTGTTACGGGAGGTCTCAGGTTCAAGTCTCCTCAGGAGTGTGAGAAATGTATTGGAGTAAAATAAATGCTTCTCTAAAAAAAAAACTGTACATAGTTTTACGTTATTTTCTCTGAACAGCATAACCAAAAACGTTATGAAAAAGTAAAATAACCAACAACTCAGATAAAACACTCAGGCCACAAATCTTGTGAATGAAGTTTCTAGGTCCAGACTCGTATTTCCCTGTGTCAACGTAATTTAAAATAAAACTAAATATAGCATAAATAAAAAATGTTATTTTTTCTTTTGGAAAATATACTTGCTTTAGAGTGTAGTTCAACCACAAGGATAGAAAGATCAGATACAAGGTCTACTATTTCAAAGCAATTTTCACGATCAACAGAGAATAAAATGCCGAACCAGAAAAATATTCATGCAGATTCTTGCATTAAATAAAAGTAAAATGCAAAAGAAAGTACCTCAATGTTCAGTTGGGAAACTGTCAGACTTTTCTCATTAGTTGACTGTGGATGAACTGTAGACACCTTCTCTTCAGATTGAAGAGGTACATGCCTCTCTTCAGTAGAAGACTTCTCCCTGGCACTCCCAGAATCAGTTTCTGGCACAATCAGTTACATTTGGCAACATGAGATCAGGAATATCAAGTGATATTAGAGTTGGACAAGCAAAAAGGTCAAACCATATGATGAGTCATGTTAGGTAACATTCCGAGATGTTGCCCTTGTCTCTATCAGTGGTAGTTTAAGCAACCAGAAATACTTTTGATGATTGAGTTTGTCTTTGGATGGTGGCAATTTATGGAAAATGTCATTCACATTACAGAAGACCTCCCATATAAAGTTTTCAAGAACCAGCTTTGATAATAAGCAGACTGAATGTTGAGCATACTGGCCGACATCAATCGATACCATTATCAATTCACATGCTTTCTTTGTGTTTTTTTTCTTTTATTAGACAAAACAGATAACAGCTTTATGGAAGGAGACTCTTAAACCAAAACGTTAGAGATAGAAGCACATAAAACAAGTCACATAAATGAGTGAAAGCAAGGTGATTCTGACCTTTAACCACAGTATTTGCCTTTAATAAATGCGCCTGCAGTTTAAGATAAATTATTAGACAATCATAAAATGACATGGTAGCAGGTTGAAGGAAGTATCAATCGCATTCATCAGTTCTATTATCCGGAGGTAAACATTCTTTGAGGTCAATTATGTAAGCTGAATAATTCCATGTGCGAATCAGAAAGTTTGACTCAATTACATATTATTGAGGGAAATGGCAGGAATATTGTTTCAATGGAATGATGGCAATTATGACAAGCACATCACTGAAAAAAGTATGAAATTCTCATTTATTTTTGATACTCTAGCAGATACAGGACACATATAGGTGCAACGAATAAGTAAATTCAGAAGAGTGTTATTGGAGAAGGAAATTGAAGTCATTAGCAAACTAATCATATAATCAATGGTAGTAAGCAAAGTAGATTTTGTCGCCTGGCTAGTGGAGTTGTTCCTCTCTTTCCTCAGCAAATAAAATTCTTTCATCTTTCGAAGAAAATAATTACCATTGCCATCATAACAGCTGTCACTTTGTTGATGAGTAATTAGAAAGGAAAGTTATTTCATTAGTGTTGGTAGCTCAAATATAGAAATGACATCCACAGACTGCAAAATCAGATAGTGACAGTGCTACCAATGAGGCACTTAGTCTTAGTACTCAATTTGAAGAAGGCAGTGACAATACCACCAACGATAAGCTTGCTCTTGTTTTGCACAAGTCATTGATCTCACCGTAACCAAGAAGTTTTCACATGCTTGCACCATCTTGCATATATTTAAAAAGTTATAAATTTATACTTGACTTACAGAAGAAATAAATCCTGTGGTATCCTCCTCTTCATCACTTTCAAAAGTTGCTTCTTCTTCCTTCTCAAGCTCATCCAACCTAGCCATCATTCGAGCATATTCTTCATCTTCTCCAGTCTCTTTCACACCACTTGCATAGGATTGTGGATGCTCAATCGCAGGAGACCTGAAATTTGTAGAGCTACAGTTACTATAGAACCAATATCTAGATAGAAAATAATTGCATAGCTAAGATTAATGTTCAGAACACTAAGAACCCAAAGTCTAAACTAAAAACAGGAGAGGCAACAAATAGAAGAAGAAACAGATATTCAACCAGCACAATTGACAAATTTGACAATAAAGCTAAACTCTTTTAACCTGAACTTTTATTAAAAAATTATCATTTTCTTTTACACTTCTAGAAAAGAGATATTTAGTTTCATCTATATCCCAATCCAACTTTCATTTCACAATAAATAAGCTTACTTCAAGAAGATAATTGGTAAGATTTACAGAATGACTAAGTTCGAATTCCATAGAAACAACAAAGAAGTGACACATGTACAAAGGGAATGAAAAGAAGCTGCAAAGACACATGGAGGGAGAAATAACATCCATAGACAATAAAAGGATTAGTTCTTTACATGATCAAAACATACAAGGAAGGTAGACTATGAAGCTAAAAAGAACTACTTGATTTACAACTTTGTCTAATCCGTGGCTAAATGGGAAGAAACCAATTTTGTAATAGAAGAATCCTATTGAGTTTGAACAGTTAGACAAATAAGGAGAAGCCACCACAGAAAAAGGACAATTTTTTTTTTAAAATCACAATAACACTTGCAAGCATTTCCATAATTGTGTCTTACTCAACAAAAGAAAGCAAGTGATCAGGCCTGCGACTTTGTTTTCTTGTGAGAGGGAGAGGGGGTTCGTTTAAGTAGTTTCACCAAATTAAGCATTTCAATATTCGAAAATGAATAAATAATATAAAAATATAGTACCAACAACCCTTCACAAAACAGTTGACGCTAGAAGAAATTCCAATATTGACAGCAATTAATTTTTAAAAAATAAAGAAAATGTTCTTGTTCGTTGCTATATACAATTATTTACCAAAAGAAAAAATATTGTACATAATGGGGAAATAAAGATAAGTAACAAGTGATACCTGCCTGATTGGGTAATAGTTGTTTCAGGATGATCTTCTGCATATACCTCCCTTATTTCCACAAGGCCTTCCTATAACAAAGATAAGTTACAATTTGAATGACAGTAGGATGCAGTATGCGTAATGATACTTTTGGTAAGATCATAACTCATCAGAGCCATATAACCAAAATTTTCACTTCCTGCACTATATCTAGATAAGACTCCGAGGTTTTACTTTGAGAATGTAAGAAGCACGAGTGTTTTCAACAATGTGATAAATCTATGCCTAACAAGATTACTACACATACTTGCTCCCTTATTGAATTGTTTCCTCTTCCCGGATTGTTAAGTTGAATATAGGCTCTATAAACTTTTAGTTACAACTACTACATCTTGCTTATAAATTGGAATAAACCCAATGCTTATCTCATTTTTCATATAGACACTCCGTGGGAAACATTACGTAAACTGGCTTTCTTTCAGAGTTGAAACAAGGTTTTTACAGAGGATGAATTAAGTGGTACGGGGATTTTATAGAAAATAATCAAATTGAATACTCAAACAACGATATAAGTACAACAACAGAAAGTAAGGTCAATATTTTAAAAGAAGTCAAACTTACAGCAGCTTCTGCAGCAGTATTGTTGAAAAATGAAGCTTCTAATTGAAGATCAGCTATCATTGCTTTAAGGGAATCTGATTGACCTTCCAGAGCTTTTCCCCTTCTTTGTAGGATTTCATTAGTCTGCTTTGCTGTTCGCTGAGCATAGTAACCATCTCCAAGTAGAACCTAAAAAATATTTTCTCGTAATCTTATTCATTTGAAAATTGTCATGACTACATGAAATATTTCTTTGACCACAGTAAACTGTTTCAGAAAATTTTCAGGCACAGTAAAATTAATGTTTTCTCATTGGTTCACAAACATTTAGTAGCTACAATGTCTTATTGAATTTGACATGATCTGCAAGGAATCAACAATGCTAGGCCGCAACATTACCCATGACAAAATCAGAACACTTCAGCAGAAGTACAGAGACCTTATGAACGATAAAAGCCACTTGAAGGCATCCAACTCTCCACTATCAATTTAGATATTCATTATTTTACAAGAGCATTGGCCTGACAATTGGCTAACCACTGTTTATGTCCATTTTATTAAAAATAAAGTATCATTAAGCCCAAAAGCAAGACTGACAGCAACGTCAAGTAAGTGAGCAAAACCTTACAATAAGAGAGAGAAGATTTGTTCCACTCTAATTTGATATTGAGCTGTTCCCACTTCCTCAAATCTCTAGTTTTGGTCCTCTTATAGGTTTTTAACGAAAATTCTCATTAAAAGCCTTAAAGCTTCAATGAAAGTATATAACTGAAAATAGTTAAACCTTGTAACTGTCAGCATCAACCTTTCCCAAGCGATATCCAGCACCACTTTTAAGACACCATGAGACGAAAGAGCAGTTTCAAACACAAATCATCCAGGCAATCAACAGAACTTGTTGACATTGACTACAAAGTAAGCGAGGAAGTATTTTTCAAGTGCTGCTCATCGCAGAATATACCGATTATTGACTCCGGTTTAGTATTTATAGCTCTACAGAGGTTAACAAATAAAAATTTGAGACCCACTGCCAACTTGGGGAACATTCTAAATATGCTTTAGAACAGAGTGCTCGTTCAGAGACGCTTTACACAACAATCAACGCCAGTCATATAAACACTACACAATAACACAAAAGTAGCAGGTCCTAATGTGCATCACCAGGTTAAATGACAAAAGGATTCTCCAAAACAAAAAAAAAAAAAAGAAAAATAATCGAGCACGTCGCAAACAAAGTATACCAGAAGCTCGTTTGTGTGAATCAACCGACCAGGGAAAAACGCTGCACTTCCAAAAGGCACCTATAAAAGACCAAAAACGGGAGAATAGTAAGAAAACAAGCCCGAGATTTTCTGAGCACAATACTGTTTCCTTATAACATTCGTTTCTCATAAACTTGCCATAATTTCATGTGAAATTTCGTCGGGGAGCTTCTGTACGCGATTGATGAGGGCACTGTTGTCGGAAACGAACTGACGGAGGTGGTCGAGCTCCTTTTGACGCCGGGCAATAGCGTCCCCAACACGCTGCGCGGCCTTCTGTGCTTCTTCCACGGGGAACACTGAAGCGAGAGGAGTAACAGTACCTTTTACTTCGTCCACCATCTCTATGGCTTGTCCGTTCGTATCACAAGGCTACTCGGGCGACCCTGATGAGGGGAGTGGAGTACTGCTCCGGTTAACGAAGAGCTCGCGATCACCGGCGCCAAGTCGAGGAAAGGACTCGGAAATGGAGACGGGAGTGTTTCGAGTACCATGCGAAACGACTGGGCCTAGCTCTGCCTCTTGCAACAGTACATTTATTGGAATCGACCGAGTCAACTCGTTCCGGCTTCGTTTTTAGATTTAGTGACCCGGTTTAGTTTTTCTGAAAACCCTCTTTATTGTCTATTTGTTTCACTCGAACGGCGAACCTGCACTTCTCTAAAGACACTATTCTTAGAAAACAAATTCCGTGAAAAAGGAGTGTTCTTTCTCACGCCAGCGTCCACTCTTCTGATGTCAACCTCTCCCTCGTCTTCGTTCGCAGAATGTCAGAATGAAAGTCAGCTCGGTGGTAAACTGCTGTAGGGTGGTGTTTGGATATCTGAAAAACCATGGTCACTCTTCTCCGTGGCCGGATGCTTATCAAGTGGAATGCTTCGAATATCAGCAAGTGGGAATCTCCAGTCATTCATACCCGGAACCGTTGCTTGTCTGGGCACGCTGCCCTGATAGCGGAGGATGATGACATTTACGCTGGTACTGCCCCCAAGTTCGATTCTTTCACGTATACACATCTGTTTCACGAGTGCATTATTAACAGAGACGCAGCCAAAGGAAGAAGCCTTCACTGCCATGTCATAAAAAACGGTTCCTTCGATTTATATGTCTGGAACACTCTCTTGAACTTGTATGTCAAATCTGACCTTTCGTCTGATGCCTCCTCTCTGTTTGATGAAATGCCTGAACATAACATTGTTTCATTTGTAACGTTAATTCAGGGTTATGCTTTCTGGGAAAAGTATGACGATGCGGTGAAGCTTTTCTTCAGGTTGCACAGGGAAGGCTATAAATTTAATGCATTTGTATTTACTACCATTTTAAAGCTGTTAGTGGATTTGGAGGTCTCTGAGCTGAACCAATGTCTTCATGCTTGTGTTTACAAAGTTGGCTATGACTCCGATCCTTTTGTGGGAGCAGCTCTTATTGATACTTATTCCATGTCTGCTCTTGTCAGTGATGCTAGAAAGGTATTTGATAGAATTCTGGAGAAGGATTTGGTTTCTTGGACTGGAATGATTGCCTGCTGTGCTGAAAATGATTGTTGGGAAGAGGCCTTGGCACTGTTTTCCCAAATGAGAAAGATGGGTTTCCACCCAAACAATTATACTTGTAGTAGCTTACTTAGGTCATGCACTGGCTTGGAGTTGTTACAATTTGGCATGAGTGTTCATGGATTCATTATAAAATGTCATTATGAATCAGACAATTATGTCGCAGGCGGTCTCCTAGATTTGTATGCAAAATGTGGATATATGAGAGATTCTCGACAGGTTTTTGAAGCTATGACGCATAGAAATGTTATTCATTGGAGTTTCATGATTTCACGTTATGCTCAGAGTGATCATAGTGAAGAGGCCATAATGCTATTTCATCGGATGAGACAAACTTCTGTGATCCCTAATGACTATAGCTTTTCTAGCATTCTACAAGCAATTGCGAGTGTGAAGGATTTTGAATTGGGCAGGCAGGTTCATGCTCATCTTGTGAAAATTGGTTTTGATTCAGATATTTATGTAGCAAATGCTCTTATTGATGTCCATGCTAAGTGTGGAAAGCTGGAAGAGTCGATGCAATTATTTTTTGAATTAGATAAAAAGAATGAAGTAACTTGGAATACCCTTATTGTTGGCTATGTACAATTGGGTCACTGGGAGGAAGCTTTTAAACTCTTCTATGATATGCTTGATGCACAAGTCCAGGCATCTCAAGTTACTTATTCTGGAATTCTTCGGGCTTGTGCAGCCGCCGCTGTCTTAGAACAAGGAACAGTTATCCATTCACTTGTTTGTAAATCTGTATTTCATGATGATACAGTTGTTTGTAATGCCCTCATTGACATGTATGCCAAGTGTGGGGTCATCAAAGATTCCCGTAAAGTCTTTGATAAATTGAAAGAAGTTGACGTTGTGTCATGGAATGCTATAATTTCAGCTTATGCTTTGCATGGTCTAGGTGAGGATGCCCTAAAATTGTTCACCAAGATGCAGGAATCGAAAGTTAAACCTAACCATGTCACCTTTGTTGGTGTTCTATCTGCATGCAATCATGTGGGTCTTGTAGATGAGGGCCACTCATATTTCAATTCTATGATAAAAGACTATGGAATTGAACCATGTATGGAGCATTATACCTGTATGGTGGGGCTTTTAGGACATGCTGGTCATCTTTATGAGGCCATGAAGTTTATTGAGGAAATTCCAGGTGAACCCAGTATTATGGCTTGGCGAGCTCTGCTTGGTTCTTGCGTTATTTACAACAACATTGAGCTCTGGCAAGATTTCTGGACAGAGAGTACTTGAGATGGACCCACAAGATGGGACAACTTCTGTGTTACTGTCAAATATATATGCTGCTGCAGGGAGATGGGATGATGTATCTAGCATTAGAAAATCTATGAGGAAGAATGGACTGAAGAAGGAACCTGGTCTTAGTTGGATCGAGGTCCAAAATGAAGTCCATTGTTTCAGTGTCAGTGATAGAAACCACCCAGAGACTAGATTAATCCATGGAATGCTTGAGTGGTTGTATGTACAGACAAAGAAAACTGGCTACATTCCTAACAAGAGCGTTGTTTTGCATGATATGGAAGAGTCCGACAAGGAGCGTTTGTTATGGGTGCACAGTGAGAGGCTAGCTGTAGCATATGGACTGCTTAAAACACACCCTAGAACTCCAATCAGGATAATGAAGAACCTTCGTGCATGTGCTGATTGCCATGAGGTATTTAAAGTCATCTGTAAAGTTGTTCAACGTGAAATTGTAGTAAGAGACTTGAACCGCTTCCATCATTTTGAAAATGGTGTATGTTCTTGTCATGATTATTGGTGATCTTTCAGAACTGGTATGTTGTGCCCCTTTCAATCTACCATATTCTATGGCTTGTACGGAAAAGGGTTGAAGTTAATCAACAGGTGCGAGCTTGTGTGAAGTGGCAGATTGGGGTTTGACTTACGGCTGTTGTATTAAGAACATGAGAGAGAAGAAGACAACATTTTATGGAGTGTCGTGGTACTTTTTAGGATATTTCTGAAGAAGAGTGGTGAATGGTTTTCTCTAGGGGTTGATGAGCCATGTCTCTTGTAAAGCCATTCTTGACCCTCCATAATGGTCACTTTATGCAAAGCACTGGAACGTGGGTTTACCAAATTGCTTATAGATTACTTCGGCATGCCTTGGAGAGGAGTACTATACATGGAGTTAGTGCCAAACCTTAATGCTCTTCAGAAGTTTCCTTATAAAGCATGCACTGATAAGTTGTTTGCTATGTTGTTATTCATTGCCATCATTGGCAGGTGACGGAAGCATGGAATTCAGCATTTCCGGATACTAGTGTTGACAACTCCCTTGTTTCATCTGGAGAGTGTCTTCTCCCTGGAGTTATGAACCTGTGGTAACACTTGAAACAGAATTTACAGAATACTTTTTTAGCTCATTGTCGGTCAAAGGTTTCCTTGGCTTTCCTATAGAAAAAAGGTCTCCTCATCTTAGGAGGTTAGCACTTTGAGATTACTTTACTGAGTTGCGGTTTCTATTCTCTCTCAAACATAATGTTTGACTGTTTACATCCTCCTGTTATGTAGATTTTTCAACTTTTTTTAATTCCATTTTCATTGAATCAAGCTCTTTCTGTAGGCAAACAACTCATGTGGATGGTGACATGCAAGCCCAAGATATGGAGTTCCAGCACACGAGCAGGAACAAAATGCCTGCTGCAGCTGCATGAGATTGGTTGGTTCAATTTGCTTAGGCAGTTTACCGGAACCAACTTTTTGTTGGTATCAGAAATATATAGCTTTGAGTTTTATAGATTTTGCTGTTTGCTGATCCCTAATTTACTGACATCTTTACAGTAATACATTATGGAGATTGCTATATAGAGCCCAGGCGATCCTAAATTGTGTTTACAATGTACTCTGCCTAGATGTGGAGCTCCCTTTAATCCTATTCTCTTTGAATGTTTTCCCCGATATTGTTCACTGATTTTTGTGCATCTCCAGTCTTCCCTTATTCAAATTGAACTAAAGCAGTTCTCTTCACATCCTGACAACGATTCGACAAAGATCTCATCCAAAGGGATTTGTTTGGAGATTTGATCTATTTGCTTATGTGATCAATGAGTATGATTAAATTTGTGGATAAGTTATTGATTTCCTTTTTCCTCAATTATAAATCTTCTCCGAGCTGTATAATTCTTCCTACAGATTAGAGTTGGGTACGAAAGTTCATAAAAACTTTCCGACAAAAAAGACGTCACCTCTGATATCTGCTTTTGTTATATAAATTTTGAACATTTGAATTTCTCTGTACTTTTTGTGTTGCGATTGTGTAGAATCATTCTTTGGCAGGTAACGTGGAAGGTGATGATGTAAATGTGATTGGCTTGGTGTTTGGGTCACAAATGTCCTCTATGGAGATTGTGGACTTGCATTCTGTTATTCTTTCTTGGATTCATGTGAAGAAATTGACCGATGCTCTTGCGGATTCATTGGCCGAAGAGGGATGTTCCCTGGTGCTTGTATTTTTTTGTTTTTGGTCCTTTGCAATAACAAGGCTATATTTTTTTATTGGTTTTGGACAGATGGTCCAAGTCACGTAGAACAAAGGTCTGTCCCTCTAAATGAGTCTATCTCCTTCTACTCGGACAGAGTAACTGAGTTCGATGTCTGACTCAGCCAAGTTGTTTAGAATTTTCATGTATTCGAGTCAGTTCTCGAGTTCTAGTTGTATACCCGTGATCATCGACCTAGTTTGCTAACCTAGTAAAACCATTATCATTTAAATTGGGTTATACACCTAACGTTCGTGTTAATTTAAGCCTTTAAAAATATAAAAAATATATATATTTTTAATAAAATCCTATTTTCTTGAGGATAAATCCTAGACTTTAGATTGGGACAACATGTGTAAATGCAATAGTATTAAACATGTGCCATCATAATGGAAAGAATAATGATTCATGTACAAAGCGGCTCTTACATAATGTACTACTCTAACCCAAAATATCCAGAAACATGCCTTACTTTTCTTCCTTAAAAAATCATAAGTAAAATATACTAAAATAAAATTAAGATAAGATTGGCTGAATCCTCCCTTTAATTCAAAATTAAGAAAGATGAGCTTTTATTCACTGCAACATTGATCGACGCGATTTTATTCGCGCTTCTCATTCTATTGCGCTCTCGTTTGCTGTGGACGTCTGTGAAACCCTATAGACCTGTGCGAGTGCTCTACGAGGTCACTGTCGGTAAGTTTCAGTTCTCCCTCTTTCCGTAGCTCGAACTCCTTATAAATTGCTACTGGTGTCTAATTCAAACAAATTTATATACCAGTAGTAGCGAAATTTATATAGAAATCTCCACCTCTTCTTCATATCCTTTACAATACACAACTACGCAATCCCAAACCTTTCTTATTTTTATGTACTTTTTTTTTCACAAAAAAAGAAAAAGAAAAGAACCCGTGGACCCTCTTTTCTTTGGAAAGCGGCGGTAAGAAAGGATCGATTAGTTGGTTTGTCTGGTCATAAATTTGTTGTTGCATGTGTTTAGCTACTTATTTCTGCCAATGGAGTAGTACCCGTTGCTGTTAGCTATTTTGGCTGCTATTTTCAGTATAATCTCCTCCCGAAGAGCGTTTATAACAAGTTTTTGGTATCAGGTTGAATTCATTGCCCTTGAGGAGGCATCAGGAGAGGGACATAAAAAGTTCTGATTGTGCTTCGTGATGTCGAAGACTCTGGTTCAGCCAATAGGGCAGAAGAGATTAACGAACGTTGCTGTTGTCCGCCTAAAAAAGCATGGAATGCGATTTGAAATTGCATGTTACAAAAACAAGGTCCTGTCCTGGCGCTCTGGAGTGTAAGGCCTCTTAACTCTGTCTATAAACACGTATATTTTTTTGGTTGTTGATGGTTTTCTTATTTTATAAAATTTTGAAGTATGATATGATTAATGTGTCAAACCTGTTTCATTAATTTTTATACAAAATTTTTATGCCTTTATGGTTTACCGTTTCTGGTCTTGTCCATGCCATTATCATGAATCCCTTTTTGTAATTACTATTCTATATATATTTCTATCTTTGTCGTTTAATCCAGAGAGAAAGATCTAGATGAGGTTCTGCAGTCCCAAACGGTCTACTTCAATGTATCAAAAGGAATTTTGGCAAAGTCGAAGGATTTGAAGGCAGCTTTTGGAACTGATGACCAATCAAAAATATGCTTGGAGGTGATCTACTTCATGTATTTCCTTTAATTATTCACTTGAAATTTAACAACAAGATTTCAGAAAAATCTCTAAAGACCTGTTTTCTTCAACGATAAGTTGAATTTTTGGCATGGTTGGTTTATTTATTTATATTTTTATTAATATAGTGCTGCTGTATTTGCTTAGATTAATTTCTGTTAATATGTGTTAGAAGTTGGAAGATATTTTATTTTCATTTTTTTTAATTCGAGTACAGATCATTCTTTTACATTGCTTAGAAGGACTGAAATGAATAAGATTTCAAAGGCAGATGTATATGAGATTTTTAATTTTGGATATGCATAGGTAGTTCTATCTTTCCAGGATTGTTATGGGAAATTGCTGTCCATGTTTTTTCTGGAATTTCTGGTTCTTTTCTAGTTTTGTTAGTTATTAAAAAAATTCGGTTTCCGAAACATTTGGAAATCGATTATAAGTTTACGATGTTTAGGCCTTGGACCTATTCACGTTTCTTCCCTGATCAAGCAGAAGCATTTGATTTTTGAGGAGACATCTTACAAAGAAATCATTCTCCCCTCCTCCCAAAAAAAAAAAAAAAAAAAAAAAAAAAAAAAGAGGAAGAAAAAATGGACAGTCATCAGGAGTTGATTTGAATGATACATTCATTTTTTTTTAAAGAAAAATTCAACTTTGGACTTGCATCATAGGCCATTAAATGCAGATCACTCAGTGAAGTGTTAGCATGAACTGCAAAAACCCAGTAAGAGTAGAAACATTGAATAGCATGGATGATGTAGTGATTGTTTTAGTTTTAGCTTCTTCGTTTGAAGTTTAGCTTCCACTGATAGAGAAACATGCAATAAATCAAGAAGTTATTTAATACATAGTAGACCATGTATATGTAATTTGCTTCATATAGTATATACTCTGGTCAAGGTTTTGAAAAGTATTTATTTGCTTTGATGCTTATTCTCAGATCTTGGATAAAGGAGAACTGCAAGTAGCTGGGAAGGAGAGGGAGTCACAGTTGTCAAGCCAATTTAGGGATATTGCAACTATAGTCATGCAGAAGACCTTCAATCCAGAAACACAGCGACCTTACACAATTAGCATGATTGAGCGGCTTATGCATGAAATCCATTTTGCTGTAGATCCTCATAATAGCTCAAAAAAACAGGTTAGTTTCTAATTACTCTTCCTAAGATTAAATAATTTCTGATGCCAAAAACATTTTCATTAGTTGCATATTAATTCAAGTATCGAATGAAGATTTGTTTACTTCTATTTTCCACAAACAACAGGTTAATTGCTAATTTCTCTTCCTAAAATCAAACAATTTCTGATGCCAATAATATTTTCATGAGTTGCAAAATGATTCTATTATGGAATGAAGATGTGTGTACTAATATTTTTCACAAAAAATAGGTTAATTGCTAATTTCTCTTCCTAAGATCAAACAATTTCTGATGCACATAATATTTTCATTAGTTGAAAATGATTCCAGTATTGAATGAAGATATGTGTACTTGTCGTTTAAATATTACTCATTACTTTTTTTTCTCATGGAAAGGCTCTGTCATGAAGATGGTAAACTCTAGTAGGCTTATAAATCTATATTTTCTTTTGAAAAAGGTGAATACTTGAAGCTTATCTAAAACATTTTTGAATTTCCGACTTGCTTTTGAGACCTACTATTATCAATACCCTGATCTGCTTTGTAGGGAGAAAAACAAAAAGTATGTCTAGCTTTGGGTCAATAAAAGAACAGGTTATGTGCAAATAGGTCTGAATTGGCCCAACTTGGTTCGCCTTGGGCTATTTGAGTCTCAAGGGTTTGACCCATCTTCTTTCAGACTCTGAGATGGCTGCATCATATATCAGCCTGGCAGCCTACCATTCATTCTAGTGCAGGTTAGATTGAATGATCACCACCAAAAGATTGGTAACTCATCTTAAATGTTACTCTAAGATGCTTGATTGACGGCAATTTTAAGTGTAATTATTAAAACATTAGCAATTTAAAGTAAAGCATGCCTTTGATACTGATCTAACTGGAGACACGAGTCCCTCAAAGAGAAATATGGTCGTTATCCTGTATGCTGTCCACCCTAAATGTTCTCAACCACTTGGGAAAATGAACCATCTTTATGCTGCTGCTTTTGAACTAAGACGATCTGATTTCTTAGGCCAAATGAATATCCTCCTCGCTTATGGGAAACCCCGACCATCCCAAGGTTCTCATCAGGGGACTTCTTTTTCAAGAATCAATTCTTGCAGAATACAAGTGGGACATGGAAGGATGGTTTGAGTTTAACAGGAATAGACATTAGCATTTCCAGTAAGGTATTGATATGAAATTGACTGAGTACTGAAAAGCTTATTAGGAAAATCTGAAAGAGAGTTGGGGAGTGGTTATGTTGTTCCATTGCTGTAGCATTTCTTTCTGAGAGTTTTCTTGCTTTGATAGAAAGACCAAAAGGGTAAGCAATGAAGTTTTAAAAATAAAGGAAACCACAAAAAAAATTCAATTTCTTTTAGGACAAGTGCTAGGTTACGATAATATTATGCGTGGAGTTAACATTCAAAAAAAAATATATTATGCATGGAGTTTAGCCAAACTTCTGATCATGGTTATTTTTTGGAAGAATTTTCACAAAGAAAGTAACAGTTACTATCTGTAACTAGTATTATTAATGCAGGGGTTCAATGGGGTTGCCCACTTGAACTATTTTGACATTTTATGATGTCAGTTTTTGATGAAAGATTATAAAAAGTGAAACAGGAAAAAATCCTTTCTCAGTGTTGAACTTCAATGGATTTCAGAGGGGAGGGGCGTCGAACCCCGCCTCTCCCCCATCTCAGGCCTCTAGTGAAGGGTCTCTGCAAAGTGGTCTTTCAGTCATATTGTCTCTCTTACTTCTTGCATACTTTGTCTGATGGAAAGACCAAATGGAAAATCACAAAGTGGTAAATAAGGAAATAATGAAGGACATTTAATTTCTTTTTGGGTTGAAATGCAAGGTTAAGATACTGTGAAAAATGGATCCAAGGAAAGTTTCTTAGCCTAAGTATCCACACAAAGTATTATTCACTTTCTGTAACAAAGATTAGTGGAAATATCAAAGGAGAGGTGTTCTTCTTCATTTTGCATTCTTTTTTTTTTTTGAAAGTTAAAACTTTCTATATACTTGATTCAGTTGCTATAAATTTTTTTTAAAAATATTTTCATGCAGGCCTTAGCAGTTATACGTGAACTTCAGAAGCATTTCCCAATTAAGCGATCCCCGATGAGACTTAAGCTTGTCATACCTGAAACTCAGTCATCATTACTTATGGAAAAGCTCAACGCTTGGAACGTGATCATAGTTTCGAAAGATGAATCTGGGAGTCAAATGTCCCTGGTGAGTTTGGATTTTTGTATTTGCCCTTGTGATTGTTACACTCATTTCAAGAGTAAAGGCCCTTAAGAAGGGAACCAACGACTGTTATACCTTTCTTAAAAATAAGGACCCTTAACAGAGGCACCTATGTTTGCTATACTCTTTACAGTAGTGGCCCTCAACAAAGGTTCCTCTTCTTTCTTATAAAGATGGAAGTGTGTATGACTGTAGATCCTTGGTGAGGATATGAACAGATTTTGAATATCTAATCTAAATAGTTGGACCTCAGAACTGAGGGTCTTTACTTGGAGAGAGAAATGTTGTTTAAGATCTATTCTTGATCGACTTGAATGTTAGCTCAGTGGTCACAAGAGGCAATGGGGCCTTAATGAAAGGACACTTTCAAAAAAGAAAGACCTATTTTAATTTTTATTGTTCGCTGTTATCTTAAAATTATGAAGGACCTTTTGGAATGTTGTTTAGATCTTTCTTGATTCTCATTGAAAACTGTTACTTATATTGAAGGATTTATGGGCTGATTCATAATTTCTAAATAAACTCACTCAAGGAAAGATTATAATGGATGAAAGGAGGGATGGAAGATGTAGATGAGATTGAAATTAGAATATGCATTTTTCATAGTTAGTAAACCATGGTCTTTCCCACATCTATATTTGTTGAGTGTTCTATATCCCACTGGAATATTGAGTTAGCCATTGAATAAAAATAACTCATCAAATTGTTAAGGTGTAAACTGCATTCTCCAAAGTTGTTGCTTGGACACCTTTCCCAAAATGGTAAATAAAATTTAACTTTGGCGGGTCCTCTTCTTTTTTTTTTTTGAAAGTTGTGTTTCATTCATATCAAATATTTACAAAAGAATGAGCCCCAAGGGGCTGTTACAAAATAAGCTTAAGGTGCAGAAATAACAAGTGAAAGCTGATGCACCCCATGCTTGGCAAGAGAATCAGCTCTGCCATTTGCACCTCACTAGACATGAGACCAAGAAATTACAGAGCTAGTAAATTGGGAAAGCTCATTAAAGAGAAACCAGAATCTCCAAGGAGGCTTAGACTCTCCAGCACCCCATGAAATTATGACTTAAGAATCCCCTTCTACTTCCAGATTTCCAGGTAAACCCAAACTTACAAAACACTTGAGGCCAGAGGCTAAGAGCTTCAGCAGTGGTTGAATCTTTAACCCCAATTGGGCCCGAATATGATAAGAGCACATCCCCACAAGAATTTCTGATGAGACCTCCAATACCAGTAGGACCCGGATTGCCATCAAAGTTTAATTTAAACGTTGCATCCGGTGGAGGTAACCAAGACTGAATTGCTGATCTAACCCTTCTAGAATCATGAGCATGCTCCTCCCAGAAACGCCAAATATTACTCGCTTCAACTTGTTGAAAACATTGTTGGGTTTTGAGCCAACCCACAATTAAATGGCGGGTCCTCTTCTGGGTCATCTTTCGGAGGCATATGCAGAAACCATTCTGGGCACACATTAAATGCATATGTTGGACCTATAGGAGTATCAGTTTTGGTTATGGCTGAGGAGATGAGTTTACTACATGGAGTTTGTATCTTTAACAATAATTTTTCTGCCCCTCTAGAGATAGAAGGTAATGCCAGCATATGGTCATTGGCTGAGGGAAGAAAAGCTCGGAATTCCCATGGAGATACCAAATGTATTTCAGAGAGATCTTTGATACCCTAAGAGATGTAGTTTGTATTTGGAGTTATATTCCTAGAAAGGCTGATCCTAGTGCTGATAAGCTAGCTAAAGAAGGGGTCAAGAAAAAAAAAGTTAATAAAATTGGGTCAAGAAAAAAAAAGTGTGAGCTGCATTGTGAATGCCGAAACGACCCAGTTTTATTGAGCATCATGTTGGTGTCAGTAGGTATCTGTTTTTGTATTTTTTGGCAGTTGGTATGTCAATTCCCATTCCCCTTAGGAGACTTGAACCCAGGACCTCCCATTTCACCCCCCCCCCCCCCCCTCCCCTCCTTCTGACCACTAAGCTATCCTCAACTTTACTGCAGTGGGTATCTGTTGTTACCTTCTTTTGTCATCTGTACTGATTTCTTTCACTTAGTGGCCTTCTTAAGGAAAAAAAAATTAGGTGTTTACCTTGCAACTCCATAAATTGGATGCCCTTAGTTTTCCAAGAAAAAGAAGGATGCTCATAGTTACCTCTAATGAGTGCACATGTGGCACATGTAATAGAGCAAATGTTTGGTCTTCCAAGTAGTGTCAACTGAACCTTGTTACCAATCGTATCGTCTCGTGCAAGCAAAACTCAAAAAGATTACAGTTCTTATGCCGTATTTCTTATTTGTTTTTCTTACATATATTGACTGTTGGGGATGAGCCTGCCGACTGCTATTTCTATTCTTTGTATATGAGCTGCATGAAATAGAGAGAATGTTTAGTCGAGTCCTTCAAGTTGTATCAACTGGACCTTGTTACATATAATATAATCACTTGTAATTAAATCTTAAAATGATTATAGTCCTTAGGACCTGTTCTTATTTGTCTTTGTTAAATATGTTGACTGATGGGGAAGAAAAGGCTGACTGCTTTTACCTATTCCTCTTACTGGTTATATATTTATTTTTATTGTCTTAAAAATGTTTGTTGAATTTTGATGCAGGTTTTTGAAATGGACCCAGGTTACTTCCGTGAGTGTGATTCTATCGTGAGGAACTTGCAGGGAAGATTAGAAATACTTGCTGTCTCAGTACATGTCGAAGGTGACACTCAGGTGGACGACCAAGACTTTCATGAAGATATGTCCCTGTCACACAACAAAGATTCGCTTGATGCGGAGGTGTCTCTTGCTGACAAACTGCAGAAACAGACCATCTCTACGGGAAATGAGGCCACAGAAGAGCAGCAAGTGAAGCAGAACAAGTGCACTACATGTAATGCAGTTGTAGGAGATGTTAAGCAATACAGAGAGCACTTTAAAAGTGAGTGGCACAAGCATAACTTGAAGCGGAAGACAATGCAGCTACCTCCTCTTTTGGCGGAGGAATGCTTGGCTGCTTTAGAAGTGGGAGATTCAAGAGAAGATTTGAAGGAGTATTCCTTTTAGGTGAGCACCACAGAATTCTCATAATCTATCTTTGATGTGAATGTAGATGAAGATTAATTATCTGGAGAAAGTATTGATTTGCAAAAATTATCAGACAAAATGTTCATATAGAATTTTTTATTCATTGCAATTATTATTATATTGTAGAGCAAAAAAAAAAAAGAAAAGAAAAGGAAAGCCGACAAAGTCCTGATGCTCTTTAGGTCCTTGACCATTAGCCATGATAATCTGTATGTAGATTAATTTTGCAAAGAAGGGCGGGATCTAGTTTTATAGAGAAAAAAGGTCTTGTTGTGCTTTTTTATATTTTTTATCTTGAAAATTATTTTAATGTGCCAGTTAAAAAAAATAACAAAAAATTGTGAATGTGCAGCTGCAGAAACAGGGAAAATCACAAGAGCATTGTGTACTTCACACTGATAATCTCTGAACATGCTTATAGTTGTAGTTTTTGTTCTTCTGATACGCTGTTATGTCTTTCATTTCTGTGCAACCTTACTGTGTATCTTGGTAAGTACCATAAATAAAAGGGTGTTGTGTGTCAATAGTGATGTCATTAAAAATGTATAATATTAATAAGATATTCATTAAAAATGTAAAATTTTGATAAACTATATAACTATTTTTGGAAAATATATTGCCCAATGTTATATAAGGGAGTCGTCTCACATATGTGACACCAAGGAAGGTACTGGTTTATTGGTAAGGGAAGATTTGGCTAGTAAATTTGGCAGGGATAGCCTCAAACATTAATCTAGCATCTCAGTAGGGTTCGTTTCTGCTAGACCTAGTTGATATATTATTTCGCTTACTCTCCATATGCATTGTCTTTAGGACATTATGCGTTTGTTTAGACCTGGAAGGGTTAGTGTAGGTGAAAGTTACACTCACCTAAATGTTAGAAGAATAGATTTTGTGGTAATTCTTACATTAGGTATGAGGTCTTGTCTAACCAACTTCTTAAAATGATGATCTCTTTACAAAATCGTATACATTCAATATATTTGTGATTTCATAATTCTATAGGTTCAAGATATGTAATCATCATACCAACAAATATTATACTAAAAGCTTTAGAAAGATGTCTGTTACATAAGATGTTCCATAGAGAAATTATTTGACCAAAGCCCTGGACAACTAAGGAGAGCACCATGAATAGACCCCTTTCTGTTAGACCCCTTTTGTGATTGGAAGACAAAAATGTAAGACAAGAAAAAAGGTATGTACAAGTATTATATTAATCTTTCTCATGATTGTAAACTACAACAAAGATCTCTGCACGCCAGCTAGGCCTTTTCCAGTACTGGGCTACACTTTACTTTTAAGACACATATGTAAGTGTGCTTGATCGATGTGAAGCTGAGCATTGCTCAGTGGTAGCACAGAGGGTTGTGTATGCAAAATTTGAAACAATCAATCTCTTCAAAAAAAAAAAAAAGTGCTTGATCGATCAGCTTTCAACCTGATCCTTCTAATTCAATATTCATCATGATATCCGTCAAAATGCATGAGAAGGTGATATTCCTGATGAATCTAACATAAATGGTAAATTCTGTAAAACTAAAGCACCCGAAACTTGAAGCAGAAGAAAACCTGAGGCAGAAGAACAAATTATGTATTGCTATCCAAGCAAGCATTATGTACGGGCTCTTCAGCTGCTGCTTCTTCCTTTACCTCTTTTTTTGTCTTTTGAGGCATATCACTAGTGTCATCAACAGCAGAGGATGTTGAAGATGCTTCTTCCTTTTCTTTTTTGTTTTGAGGCGTATCACTGGTATCATCAACAACAGAAGAAGTTGAGGAGGGGGAAGAGTCTGCACCCTCATCAAGTTCACCATTAAGACCACCATTCGCCTCACTACAAAGCCCACCCTCACTCTGGTACAGTTGAGATCTGTTCATACCCCCATTAGTCTCAGGTGTGAACTCCTCACTTTTCCACAAACGGCAAAGAACGATCTGTCATTGTATATACATATTGTGGTCTCAGTTCCAAAAATATGCCATGAATCAGAAGAATAGCAAGTTAGGAGTCTTGACGGAAAAATCACCAGGGGAGCAAGTCCGGGCAAATGGAACTGATCCATTCTCCATTCTGTTTCAATGGATATTGGTGATCCATACTTGCAGAAGACGACAGGAATCTTCCAAGCTATTTCCCCATTCTCCATCGTCATCTTCACGCTTTCCTGGTGTTCTTCCCAGTTACCAGTTTTTGCAATTTGCCACTGGAATGGAGGTATTGTGCTGGTAGAGATAAACCACCACTCGCCTTCTGTCTTCTGATCTTTTGACATACCTACAATACCTAGGAATCTGTTCAATTCCAGGCTCAAGACTGATGATTCTGAAGTTCCAGGTGATAACATTTTAACACGAACAAGAACAGATAAGCTTAAACATAAGTACTACATCTCACATATTCAGTTGCCAAGAGATACTAATAAGAGGTAGCCGTTGCGAAATGTTATTCATCTAATTATTTTTTAAAATTGCATCATGAGTGCAATCTTGATCACACTACCTTTGATCCCCATGGATGAGAAGCTAACTCTTCCTATGCTGTAATATCAGATTCAACCAATCAGCCAATCTTCAAATATTTTCATCCAAAAAACTGCTGGGATTTCAAATGAACATTCGTCTTTTATCTATGAATTTCTCTTAGTAAACTTTAAAAACAAACAACTCCAACGAATTTTCTTGTGTGCTCTAAAAACAACAAAACACAGTTTCATTAACAAAAGCTCTTATTACAACAGCCACATGACCAAAGAAAGTTCAAGAAAAACTTGACAAAAGCAGATCTAGTGAAAAATGGAAAAATAGTGAAAAATTTTAAATGGGGGATCTTTGTCAAACCGAAACAACAAAGGATGCTTAATATCGAAAGGAATTGCAACCGGAACAATTTAAATCGTAATGTCACAGAATTGAGTCTTGTTAATAGTATTTTCTCCATGGAACAAGAACCAAAACATAAGAAAAGCAGAATAAAAAACGAAGGGGCAAAGTTCTAACCAACCAATTCATCCGGGTCGAAGGTGCAAATGTCTTTCACCTCAGAGATCCACTCGGAGTCCGCCAGAGTCCTTTCCATGATCCTCGGCCTCAAATAACTATCAATCCACAGCAGTTCCGATTCCGTCAATCCATCCATCAAAATCTTGCCCTACCTCAGTGAAAGAAAAACGAAGAAGAAGACAGAGAGGTTGAGAGAACGTGTAGCACTTACAAATTTGGTTTCTATGTTTGGGAATTGGGAGGAGAGTGGTTCCCCGCTTTGCTGGAAGGAGACAAGTAGAGATATATGGCAGACGGCCTAAAACAACTGCAACATGCTGAGTTTTTTTTGGCTTTGAAGCCAAGTATTGACCAAACTGTTTATTTTTCCGGTTATTTCACCGAACTTCTCGTGCGATTCCGTTATGTCTGGCGGTTGGGTCCGTTTTATTGATGGAATGAAAGTATGAGCCATGATTTGAGTCCATGACCCACCCGTTGAATTGGGGGAAAAAGAAAGTAGGTTATTTTGCCTATTTTTGGTTTTCACTCGTAATTGACAAAATTAAGTTAATTTTATGTCTCAAGCATGAAATCAATAGCAATGACTACGTAAATGTTAACCAATAAACTAAGATCGGCTTGCTTAGTTGTTCAAGTAGTGTTTCAAGTCATCTGTTAACAAAGCCAAGAGCAATGGGTGCACCCAACCGCAACTACACACATATACAAATGCGGGTGTTTACCTGAACCAACCTTGAACAGTCCAGATCATCAAAGGATAAATGGACCAAAGGATGAAGAACAATTTAAATTTAAATCGAGTTTAAAATTTAAATGGGAGATACAAAGATTATGTAGAATATCTGGTCTTAGTCAATTCGATGGACCCAGAAGATTGGAGATGATTTTATTCTTAAAATCTTATCATTTTAATAAAAAAACCTAATCCAACTTAGTTTACAATTGGAAAATACTAGTTGTACCTATGCACAATACCTATATGACGTTAACCATTTAATCTAAAATATAATTGTCTAGAGTTTATCTTTTAGAATTTAAGATTTTATAAAAATAAGAAATATTTTATTTTTTTTAAGTTTTCGTATTAGCTTGTTATTTCATGGTCGGATAGGTACTGAGGGCGTTGTGCAGCTAATTTTTGTTGCACGTTTAGTAGGAAGGATAAGTTTAAGGTTAACCTAAAGACAATTGAACCCGGTTCAATGGGTTCGGGCTTTCCACGTTTACTAACCCCACATTTGTTTCGAAGGTGGCCGGATCGGCGGTTCGATGGACTCATTCTCCCGCGTAAACCAGCACCTAAGCGCGCGAAAAGAAGATCTGGCGGGTTTCAAGTAGTAGGGTTTCCCAACAGGCGCTTCACTTCACAGTGCGCTGCTGGACGAAAACGGGAAAAAATGGAGGACCAGAATTACGTGTTCCTTCCTTTGAAAGATGCAATGATTTGTATCAATATGAGAGTGAATCTCTTGGCAGTGGTGGCGGAGATTGGTGCGCCTAAGCGAGGCAAAGGAAAAGGTGTTTCTTATTTGATTTTTGGTTTTTTTAATGCATTTTTTGCTCGATTGTGGTACCAGTTCAACTATTTGGGATGTTATAACGCATAAATCGCATAGGTCGAAAAGTTAAGACGCGAGGGAAAAGCCGTGTTAGCTTACAAACCGCTGGTTTGCGATCGGAAGATCGTATCATATGTTCGCTGAACGTGGCTATCTCATGTTCTTGTTCCCTTGGTGGCTTGGTTCTCCATGGAAATTGATGGCGTCTGTTTGTGCTTCTTTTATATGCGAGCTGTCTATTTTTGGACAATTCGTCTCTTTATTTTGATATGGCCTGTTAATCACCTTGATCCCTGCATTGAATCATCGCAATGGATTGGTATCCTTCTTGAGATGCTGTTATGTTAACTTGAATAAAACTTTTTTTTTTGGAAGATTTAACTTATACAAAACTTACTGGCGATGATGTAAAAAAGGCCGGTCTTACAGCTGCTACAGGCTTTGCCGAGCTGGTAGTAGAGTGATGTGATAAGTCTAAGGTATTATCTGAGCCAGATTCGATATTTGACATATTCTATAAAATATCTGATACGGATTGCTTTTACATTTAAGATAGATTCTCTATTGCTGGTGTGATGAGTTGTTTGCTTTTTGGGTTGGATTTAGCCACTCAGAACCAGGTCTTGATAGATCTGCATACCATTAGGATCTTGATAGATCTGGTTTCTCGTAATTGTGGTTTAGTTCTTCCCTAAAAAGCAGTTTCTGTTATTTCGCCTTGAGAGATCAGTTTGAGCATTGGATCAGAAATCTTTCTTGTTCTTATTCAGTTGACTATCAATTCACAGAGGTTAGCCCATCGCCATTATTTTGTCAAATTCCTTGTCTCTTCTATTTCTTCTTACAGAATGGGACTGGGAATTTTCTTAGTGCTTCTTTCCATCTTTTACCAATGAAACAACTAAAAAAATTTTATTTGTAAAAAAGTGAAAAGATTGCATTCATAAAGAACCCACAAGGGTAAAGTACAGAGAGATGCAACAAGGCCAAGTAAAAAATACAAATTAAGGCCAAAACAAATCAGAGAGTGAAGATAGAGAGGTGACTGAAACCAAGGTGCTGTAAGACACCCCTTCCCTAGCAAGCTTTCAGCTAAAATATTTTTGCCATTCTAGTGACAGAACCAAGCTCTGTTTTACAATTTCATCAAAAAAGGACTGGTAAAACCATCTTAAAATGAGTTCTGGGTGTTTATGCGATTTGGACTGTTAGCCAGACATCCCTGTTATCCAGTAACAAATTTGTTGTTTTAACAATTTTTTCTCCTGAAAGTGTGAAGGGTAAGAGTCTTGCGCATCATGGGGCTATCAAGAGCATAGATTTCTTTTGTTTTTTGGGACTACTGTTGTTTTCTTAAATTAAAATTCATTTCAATTAAGTTATGTTATCAGTTATCCTAATGATGGTTCAAACTTGCCTAGTTCTTTTTTTGGTTTGCTTTGTATTACTCAATGATTATGATTTTTACGGCACATACTTGCACCTTAATCTATTGTATTTACGTTTCCTGGTATTAGATTGACTGAAAATCCTTCTGTGCAGATTATGTTTGCAAACTGAAGGTAATGGATCCGTCTTTTCACAATCCTTCCATTTTGGTAATTTTCTATTCAGAAAGAGAGACGAAGTTACCCAAAGTCAAATCGCCTGGTGATATAGTTATTCTCAAACATGTTGTGGTAGGTACAAAACTGTCTTTCTGTTACGATTAGCAACCTCATGACTTGGTTATATTCTGGAGCTTTTTTATTATTATAATCTTATGATGAACTCTAAAATTATTGAAAGGATGGAATATATTTATAGTAAAAGAATAAGCATGAAAATTGCAACAATACAAATTTTCAAATGGAACATGTATCAAAGTTGCACAGAGAGTAATTTTAAGCACTATCCAAGTAATTTACTACTATGCCTCAGCACTAGGCTATAGCACATCGGTGAGCTCGCTTAAACAATAGGAAGTTCTTGCCCAGATGCGGATTTATAATAATGAAGTCTATGCACTCTTCAACAAGTTGTCTGCCTTTGCTTTGTTTGGAAGAGAAGCTTCTGGAAGTTTTCTTCCATACCAGGTTTGCTCAGATGCAACCATTGATGATCATATGAAAACATGTGTTGGGCAACTGAGGACATGGTTGGCTGGTCATCCTTTTAATGCAGGTTTGGGTTTTAAAGGTTTTGCAAGTTTTTGCCTACATTTAAATAGAATTTGTTATTCAAGAGTTGTACTTTTATTATGTTTAACTGTTGTCAATTTTGTTTGCTTTCTTAGGTGCGAATGACAACTTGTTATTACTCAGAGATATCAAAGTGGGCCACTATGTTGATATAGTATGCAAGGTATACTCTTTTAGGAACTGGCTTTCACCTTTTTTTTTTTTTTTTCAAGTAAAATTTGCTCCTGTATTTTGGGTGCTTTCGTCTGTTGTTTAGCGTTCCTTTTCTAATAGTAAAGTTGCTGGCCTTAGTTGACAGGATTTCTAATATGCTTCTTGCTGATAAAAGGCAAAGTTATGTATTATGTTTCTTTTGGTTGTGATAGACAGATTCTTCATGTGAATGTGATTCCTGTTGTTGGATGGATGATATACTTATGGGATGGAACTGACTGCCCTCCAATAAAATTGTGCATGCTGTAAGTTTTGCATCTTCCTCAGTGTTTTGGTATACCTGTGGATGATATACCTATGGGATGATGTACCTATGCATGATATACCTATGGATGATATACCTATGGATGATATGCGAGATACTTTAAGCTGTTAAGCAACTTCCAAAAAAAAAAGTACTTCAAGCTGTTTGCAATTACAATGACATTTCAGGTTTTGGTGTTATTTTTGGAAGAGCATTCTTCATGGCTTCTGGATTTGCTTGTGATTTCTGTAAGTTTTATTGAACAGGCCCGATACTCAAGGAGATGTATGCCATCCTTTAGAATTGGAGCCACTTCCGTTACCAAGATCTATTTTGTGCACGTTTCCTTCCATAGGAACTGTCCTGAGAGTTATTGTTGCTAAATCTTATGAAGATTTCAGAGGTCAATGGGTGAAAATTCGCAACTTCATATGTCAAGTACAGTCTGGAATGTGGCGGGGTGTCTTAACGCCTTGCACTGAAATTCTTCTTTTGTCAAATGAGGACCCAATAGTCAGAGAAAGGAAAAGGTATGCTCTTCATACTTTCCCGTGTTTTTAAATGAAGTGAAGCATATTTTTCAAAAAAAAAAAAAAAAGAAGTGAAGCACAATATGCTACTGTAATGCAAAAAAAAATTGGTTCTATGTTTTGATTTTTTGTCCACTTTTATCGATGAAAGGCTTTATAGAGAGCGATTATCATCCAACCTGAGCCGGTTGCCTTCATCAAGTTTTCCCTGGCCTTCTCATATTACAGGTACAATTATTCTTACAGAGTGTTAATAACTAACATTTTGCATCATATACATATATCCTATTACTTTTTTTTCAGAAGAATAATTCTGATGTACTCTTTTGCAATCAAAGGACATTTTTTTCCTGCTACTTAATTCGTCAAGCACTAAAATGTTTAAATTACCAGATTTTAAAAGTCTTGACCGTTATGTAGAATAATAATGTTGCCTCTCTCATGCAAGACATATTTGTCCTTGGTCATTGAACCCCCTGAAAAACAGAATAGATGGCCCTTCTTTTCCTGTAAATTCTATGGTGGTGCTTCTGGTAAAGGGGCTGACTCTATTAAACTCTGGAAGCAGTTGGTCCTTCTAGGCCATTTTCTATTATTATTCTTAATTTTCACGTTTTGTGAATTGCACAAGTTCAGCTTTTGAGTTCCTTCGTATTTCACTTAAATTATTTTCGTGGTTTCCGTGACATTGTGATCTTTTGACTTGTCCTAACTGATGTTGGTTTTTATTGCCTTATTTATTTTTCTTTCAGAGACAACTCATTCACGTGCAAGATTCTCAACTCTCATGGATGTCCTTATTGACAAGGAGGTGTGTCTGGTCATTATTGCCTTCATACTTTTTTAAGTAGGATTTGGAACTTATGCCATATTTCAAATAAGAGACTGATTTATCTTTGTCCAATTTATTTTTGTAGGTCCCTTTTAAGTATAAGTGCGTTGTTCGAGTGGTAACAACGCATCCCTGGCTGGTGGAGAGCTTCCGTTCTCCTGTTACTGGAAAGTACAGAATTAGGTTCACTCTGGAGGATCCCACCGCTAGAATACATGCTAGTTTGTGTGATGAAGAAGGGGTAAATCATTTTATCTTTCATTTCGCATTATCTGAAATCACGGTGGATTTACACCATCTTAAAATGATGACAGGATAAATTCTTTGGAGGCTATCCAAGTGTAGATGCTTTAAGAAACAAAATGAACAAGCTTACAGGAATATCTGATGATCTTGAGGTTGCCTGTAGAAATCCACCGTGGGTTCAGGTCTGTATTCTGTCTTTCTATCAAGACGAAAATGACAAGTTGGGAAGCAGGAAGTACAGGATCTTTGATACAACCCTTGTTGGGTGATAGACCCTAGTTTCGTCATAATATGCGTGGCTCCCTTTTCTATTGATCGGAACCTGAAACATATTCAACTTTAAATACTGAATACTTCTTCCATTTCAGGCTAGGTTCCCGTTATGGAACAATCTTTGATTTAACATAATCCTAGTGTAACTATTGCCTTTGCTTTTTTAATTTCTTAAAACCATGAACAGACAAATTAGATGTTGCTCGTAGTCTAAAGAAACCTGTTACGAACCGTGTTCTACTCATTCGTTTAATGCGGCATTGAGCAACATAGCCTTTTCAGAATAATCACAATGTTGATGATTCTTTGAAGCGTAGGAGGAAGTTGAGAATTCAAAGAAAAACTCTAATTGAAGGCTATAGTAAGAGAATTTAAAGAAAAACTCAAATTGAACTCTATAAGAGTAAAGGAATTTGAAGAAAAATTCAAATTGAAGGCAACAAGAAAATTTGAAGGTCAGTGAAAAACTCAAAACTCCAAGAAAAATTGAAGGCTAAGGGAGTTAGTTAAATTGAAGGCTATTCAATGAAAAACTCAAATTGAAGGTTAAAATAAAATGAATTATATGAAAAACTCAAATTGAATGTTATAGTAAGGGAGGTCAGAAAACGCTAACTAAAGGTTAATAGTATTAGGATTCGACAGAATACTCAAACAAAGGTTATAGTAAGGAGATTAAATGGAAAACTTAAACAAAAAATAAAATAATTTGATGAAAAACTCAAAACTCAAAACTATAGTAAAAGATTCGAAGAAAAACTCAAACTGAAGGTAAGGGAACGAAAAGCTCAAATTGAAGGTAAGGGAACAAAAAACTCAAACACGAGGAAGCCAGATGATGGGTGAGGCAAAGCTCAGGGTGGAAACGAAGGGGGAAATAAACGCTCTCTGTATCATTTTCAATACTCTAACGATTCATCAAAATCGTTCAAACAATGGAGGATGGGAAAAAATCCCTAGCTGTAGCCCTTCATATGAATGGGAACACAAGTAAGTTAGCCCTTCATATGAATGGGAACAAAGAAGAAAAGAAAAGCTCACGGAATAAATCATAAAAAAGATTAGCCAAAAGAAAGGCTGTAAAATTTATGAAACATCTACACGCCCTTCGCTTCCTACTTGGATCTACGGAAATCCACCAATTAAAAGACCAAAAAAGAGCACTATCAACTAGGAAGGAAATTTTTTTTTTTTCCAAAACAAAGGCTATTCAACAACCCACCATACTTAGGCATTAGAGTCTTCCGATCTACTATATTACAGAAAGACCAAACAGAAGATCACCAGAGGAAACCCCTCGGCGGTGAAGCAAGTTGGAGCTGGAGAAGAAGATCAATCCAACGTCGCATGTTATCACTCACCTATGGAAAATGAGAAAAAGGAAAGACGGAAAATGGTGGCACCCTACCTTGCATGAAGGTCGGGAGATATGATTACAAGTGAGTTCCCAAGACATCAAGTCCTCTCTTCCTACTTGCCTTGGTCATCGTCGGACTACAATCTAGGGAACCCCAAATTAGGAAATTGCAAACCTTAGGAGACCAGGAAAATTTGGAAAATAATAGAACTAGGAAAAGTAAGGTAATTCTAAGACTTAGCATAAACACCATAGAGACCCAAAAAAAGACCATCATGATGCTTCGGGAGTATACAAACCGGCAGCTGCAGAAATTTATTGCGACTTACCCTCAGAATGGCAAGGAAAACACATGGCGAATGACGAGGGGTCATCGACACCATTCACGAGATCCCCTGACCACTTCCTCTATGGTGATACACCGATGCATGAGGAAGCATGAAGGAAACTCCTTATCCTCTACAATTCAAAACTCTCCAAACCTCTTTTGTCCAAAAGATCTTTTAGACGGAAAGAAATTAGCTCACCCACAAATGTCAAACGCCCTTCACTTCGAAGCTCTTTGCATCTTACGCACACGATGGAAGTGATGGACACGAGGAGAAGTGATAATACTGGTCGAAAGTGAAGCAGAAATGAGTGAATCCCCCATTCGAACGGCAGCGCCTCCCATGAAGGGAAGGCTACCAGGATATGGAACCAGTTGAGAATGGACAAAACCTCAGAAGGTATCACTGAGGTTTTGAATTGAGTTACCATCTCGCGAGAATGCTCGGAGGGGGTTTAGCCCAAGTCCAAAATACACTTGTTGGCATGTTTGTAGTTCGGGTTCTAGCATCCCTCACAATGATTGCTACTTTTCTGCAAAACATTTTAAGGAAGCTTGGACTGCCTGAACCAACCGTTGCCGTATATGCTTTAAACAGGGGTACCACTCTTTTGTACTCCCAAATAGTGAGAGTTGTAAAGAACTGGTGCTACAAGCTTCGATCAGAATCCGAGATTTGTTTCTTCATCTCTTCAAATGGCCATGATATTTCCACATAGATAACTACCTCTTCTTGAAAGCTCCTCTATGGGTGAGACTGCTTAGGCTCCCCTACACCCTCTACCACGACGATGCTCTAAGGACGGCGGTCGGCCCCTCGGCTAATACATCTGCATGGACACAAATACAACATTTAACCCATGCAGTCTCACGTATGCCCGAGTTAGGGTGTTAGTCAACTTAGAAGACGAGGAAAAAAAAGGCACGACCATCACTACCCTAGAGATGTCCTTTTTCCTCCCCTATGTCGTTGAGGGAGGCCAAAGATCTGCACCATATGCCACAGGTGGGCGGCCACAACACCATTGAATGTTGTGGGCAAGCACAAGTAGGAAATGATCCTCCAAGACCGCAAGATGGAGCAGCACAGATCGAAGACCTTGGTCCAAAATAGGTGCGCCACGAGACTAGCACGTGCCCACGCAGCACCCATGACGGTAAATGAAAGACGAACATGCTCCCTCCCCCAACAGAGACAGAACCACTTCGCCCTGGTCCCTACCCCGAGTGCACCACAAAATACCCCTGTGGGCGTATCGAAGACTGTGGCAAACATCCAGAAAATGAAACAAGTTGGAAACCCCTGAACACCAGGAACCCCAGCCTGGGGTGAAACCCGAAGCCCTTTCAGCAGCTATAAAACACGCAAAGAAATCTCTCTTTGCTTATGAATCTGGAGGGAGAGAAAATGAAACAAATGAAGGACATAGCGAATACTTGGTTAACTCAGCGGATGTCAAAGGGAAAGGCAAGATGCAGAAACCAAGAAAGGTCAGCGATAACAGCACATCCCTAGGAAAATCACATAAGACCACAAAGATGGTGAAGGAGACACCAACACTCTAGACCGCATCGCAAGGTAAGAACTCTGCAACACCAATTCTCTGTTTATTATGCTAAGTTGTCTGATATGGAACATTTGAGGAGCGCACAACTCCTCACCAAAGCATGCACTATTTACATTACTGATATCTCATTTCCCGAACATTGTATATCTTTAGGAGACGAAGTCACACACATTGACTTGTCTCCAAATTGTAAATGGCTAGAAACCCAATACCAGTCCTCTCATACAGTCTCGAGAGATTGAGTTGAGGGCAATGGTTATTATGGAAATCGAGCATACATGTACATATTTTACAGTCATCCGTATGTAGAATCCAATGTGAAATAGAACCCTAGGGTGGCAGAAAAATGAACATAACGTTCACTTACCTACCACCACCGCCTCACAGATGGGCGAGTGCCCTAGCAGAATTAGAAACCGTCCAATACCCACATAATGAGCCAATGATGATAATAGGAGACTTTAACACCATTGTAACACAAGAGGAAAAATATTTAGTGCACGGTAATACATATAGGGAAAACAAACAGTTTTTAGATTTTATCTCAAATAGATAATGGAACGATTTGGGTTTTATAGGTGCAAAATTCACCTGGTCGAACGGTAGGAAAAGTGAAAAACTAGTCATGGCCAGACTTGATCGGACCTTGGTAAATAGCTCCTAGTTACGGCAATGGGCTCAATTGTCCTTGCAAATCCTTCCTAGAGTTAGGTCAGATCACTCCCCCCTTCTACTACACACACATCTGAAACCTTTGAGAGACAAGAGACCCTTTAGATATCAAGCAATGTGGAGAGAGGGCTTAGGTTACGAAGACATTTTAGAAAAAGTTCGGAATGAAATTAATCACCCCAAGCTCTCGGTAGCACCCCAAGAATTACTACCAATTAGGCTAGGAAATATAGTTGAGAAGCTGACCAAATGGAATAAATCTCTGTGGGAATTTTCACAAAAACATACGTGAAACAACTAGGAAACTCACATACACACAAAAGGATATCCAAGGACAACTCACAAATCAAACCTTATTATTTAGGGAAAATGATTACAGCATGAAATCATGAGGTTCTCTAGGATCAAACAGATACATAATTTTCAGAGAGCCAGGCAGAGCATATATAAGGATGGAGATAAAAATACTCATTTTTTTCACTCCCTCATTAAGGCTCGGGAACAATCAAACAAAACCACCCAAATAGAAACAACTGAGGGCATCCTTCTAGAGAATGATGATGAGATTAGAAGAGAAGGGCCCGCCACCCTTTCAGCCTATTAAGAGGCTTGCTGAAGAGAATAAAAATAGTCTATGTTCCCCCATTAGGATGAGAGAAATTAGGGCAGCCCTATTTTCCATGGAATCGTATAAAGTTCCTGGGTCCGACGGATTCCAACCCATCTTTTTCAAACACCACTGGACCCAACTGATGGATGACTTGTTACAGAATATACAGACCATATTTAGCACATGGATCATGGAAAATGAATTAAATAAGACTTTTATAGTCTTAATTCCAAAAAGGAGCAACCAAAAACCTTTGGGGATTATATAGACCTATTAGCCTATGCAACGTAGTTTACAGAATTTTGACAAAAGTAATGGCTAGCATGCTTACAAAATTACTACCAAATATAATCTCTCCCTCCCAAGCTGCTTTCATAAAAGGTAGACAAATAACAGACCACATTATGATGGCTCACGATATCCTTAAGTCATTTGAATCGAAAAGAAAGAAGTATGCTTACTTTGGAACCAAAATTGACCTTAGGAAAGCCTTTGACACTATCTCGTGGGATTTTATTGGACACTCCCTTGAAGCTTTTAATTTTCCAAACTAATGGAAAGATCTTCTCATGTCTTGCATTAGTATAGTCACATATCAAATACTTATAAACGGAACTCCCACAAGCACAGTGGTGCCAAACTGTGGAATCCGACAAGGGGATTCTATTCCATATTCATTCTGGCCATAGAACTTCTACCAACAAAACTAACCCAAACCATATCTCTAGGAAATATAAAACCGTGGAAACCTCTCTCAAATATGGCCCCTATTGTAACCTCCACTATGCTAACGATACCTTTTTTGTGGATAAGGCTGACGTGGACACGACCAAAAATAATATGGAAACCCTAAATGAGTACGACACATAAACCGAAATAAATCCTTAATTTTCTTTTGAAAAGTTGTAGAGCCACGTGTCCAAGATCTGCTAAAGACTAAATTACCTTTTAAACACACAAACTCTTTAGGTCAATACCTAGATCTGGTTATTCCCCAATCAAAGCTCACCCGAGAAACATATGAACCTTTTATCAAAAGTATCCAGAAAAAACTCCAAGGTTGGCTTAGAAAGTCCCTCTCCCTAGCTGGAAGGGTAACCTTGATAAAGTTGGTCTTCTCGTGTATCCCTATTCATACGTTAACCTATTTCCAACTCCCCATACATGTCACTGAAAAAATAGAACAAAAGTTTAGGAGCTTTCTATGGTCGTACAAAGGAAATAACAAAATGCACCTCTTAAATTGGAAATCAGTCAGTGTGTGATTCACATAGAGAGGGAGGATTAGGGATTAGAAATCTTCACAGCCTAGGTCAAGCTTTCAGAATAAAATTCCTTTGACGTATGCCCTCTGAATCCGATGCCCTATGGGCATCATACATGAAGATAAAGTACAGAGAAATACCACATATAGCAAAACGCTAGATCGGTCAAGGCTCCTCCCTGGCCTGGAGAACACGGATTTTTTTAAGGAGAATACAAAGCTCCAGATGTCGAAAGAAAATAGCACATCACTGTGGTATGATAATTGGGTATGAGACATAGATAAGCCATTGATTGAGCTACCTAGGAATATATGTGGGCCGCATGACCATAAAATCACGGTAAACACCATCATATGCAGAGACGGAACTTGGAATGAACCTCGCGTTAGGGAGCTTTGGCCACCCAATGTTGCATCAGCCATACTTAGTATATCCATAAATACTGAAAGTTGTGATTCACTCATTTGGACCCCCTCAGCTGATGCTGCCTTCTCATTTAAGACGACCTACCACACCTCCTACAAAGAACTCAAAGAGAAGAAGCAGAATTTAGAATGTGGCCCGAGGGACATTATTTGGACTCATATATGGAACCTCAACATATTACATAAACAAAAGCTCTTTTTATGGTTGTTTGTGAGGGACCGGATACTTACAACTAACCATTTAGCAAGAAGAGGCATGCAAATAAAGCAATGTACAAGATGTGTGGAATAGACTTAGAAACCCCTCCCATCTCCTTTTAAATTGTAGTTTTGCAAAAGCAGTATGGTTTTTGCTTAAAGACAAAACAATATGGGTACTGAGGGACTCTAACATCATATCCTTCCTATTAAAAGTCTTCTCCTCTCAAGAAACTAGGAAGGCTCCTAGAGCAAAAACTTAGGTTGCAACTACACTTCGGGAGATTTGGTGTGCTCGAAACAAAAAGAAATTTGAAAATAAACGCATCACACCTTATCAATGTGTAAATAGAATCACTGGATTGACAGAGCAGATTATAAAAAATAGAGATTCCAATAAGGGAAAAAGGAAAAGAGCGAAGGCTAGAAGTTAGATGGGAACCCCCAAGGGGAATACCCTCAAAGCAAATTTTGACGGTTCATCAATGCTAAATGGAACCCAAGTAGGGGCTGGAATGATAATCCGTGACTCTCATGGATCTCCACTCATTTCAGCAGTATGGTTATTACATAAAAAGTCAAATAATGAGGCTGAAGTCATGGCTTCATTCCTCACTTTGATGATTATTGCAAGGTTCTATCAAAACACTGAGATCATCATTGAAGGTGATTCACAGATAGTAATTCACTCTATGAAAGAAAATCAACAGGTACATTGGAGGTTCAATAGGTGGGCCCACAAGTGCCGGAAGTTGCTGCAGGAACTGCCATTAGTGAAGCTGCAGCACCAACTCAGAGAGGGAAAATCGGCTACTGACTCTCTCGCGAAGGAAAGATCTTTTTTGACAGCAAATGGAGCACATGAAATCAGGATCAGGGAATCAAAGATACTGTATTTTTTGAAAACTTCTGTAATTAACGACTGTATAAAGGCATCTCTTAGACCTGGGCTTCTCATTCAGGATACATGTATGCTACTAAATTCCGTAGACTCCTTAATTTCTGTCACTGACAATACCCCGCATGAATGAAATTATTTTTGGTTCGGATAAAAAAAAGGCTAAAGTAAGGGAATTCGACGAAAAATTCAAATAGAATAAGGGGATTTGACAGAAAAATTCAAACAAAAGGCTACAATAAGGGATTTTAACGAAATACTCAAAGAGAAGGCTATAGAAAAGGATTTTGGCCAAAAACTAAAGGCTATAGTAGGGGAATTCGACAAAAACTTCAAACTAAAGGCGACAAAACACTTAAACTGAAAGCTATAATAAGGGAATTCGAAGAAAAAAAAATATTAAGAGAATTCGAAGAAAAACTCAAACTGAAGGTTGTATTAAGGAATTTGATGGAACACTCAAACCGAAGGCTATAATAAAAGAACTCGACGAAAAATTCAAATTGAAAACTATGGTAAGAGAATTCGAAGAAAAAAATAAACGGAAGGTTATAGTAAGGGAATTCAATGAAATACTCAAACACAGGGATATAGTAATGGAATTTGAAGAAAAATTCAAACTGAAAGATATTGTAAGAAATTCGAAAAAATTGTAATTGTAGGCTATTAGTAAAGGAATACGAAGAAAAACTCAAAATAAAGGCTATAGTAAGGGAATTTGTAGAAAAACTCAAAATGAAGGCTATAGTAAGGGAATTTGTAGAAAAACTCAAATTGAAGGCTATAGTGAGGGAATTCGAAGAAAACTCAAACAGAAAGCTATATATATCGTAAGGCAATTTGAAGAAAACCTCAACTTAAGGCTATAATAATGGAATTCGATGAAAAACACAACCTATGGTTATAAGAAAAATTCATATTGAAGACTATAGTTAGGGGATATGACGAAAAAACTCAAACTAAAGGCTATAGTAAGAATATTCAAAGAAAAATAAAACTGAAGGAAAATCACCTACAGAAGGTTGCAGTAAGGGAATTCGAAGAAAAACTCAAACAGAAGCTATATAGCAAGGGAATTCAAAGAAATACTCAAACTGAAAGTTATAGTAAGAGAATTCGAAGAAAAACTAGAATTGAAGGATATATATAGCAAGGGAATTCGTGAAAAACTCAAATTGGAGGCTATAGTAAGGGAATTGAAAGAAAAACTCAAACTGAAGGTTATAGTAAGGAAATTCTAAGAAAGACTCAAAATAAAGGTTATAAGAAAACTCAAATTGAAGGTTATAGTAAGTGAATTCGACGAAAAACTCAAATTGAAAGTTATAGTAAGGGAATTTGATGAAAAACTCAAACTAAAGGCTATAGTATGGGAATTCGACAAAAGACTCAAACTAAAAGTTATAGTAAGGAAATTTGACGAAAAACTAAAACTAAACTACAGGTAATAGTAAGGGAATTCGATGAAAACCCCAAATGAAGGCTATAGTAAGGGAATTCAACAATAAAACTCTAACCAAAGGCAATTGCATGGGAAATCGACGAAAAACTCAAATTGAAGTTTATAGTAAGGGAATATGAAAAAACATAAATTAAAAGATATAGTAAAGGAATTGGAAGAAAAACTGAAACTTAAGACTATATTGTAAGGAAATTCGAAAAAAAAATCTCAAACTAAAGGCTATAGTAAGGATATATGAAGAAAAACTTAATTTGAAGGCTGTAGTAAAGAAAATCTAAAGGCTATAAGAAAAATTGAATTGAAGGCTATAGTAAGCAAATTCGACGAAAAAACTCAAACTAAAAGCTATAGTGAGGTAATTCAAGAAAAACTAATACAGAAGGCTAAAGTAAGGAATTCAAAGAAAACTAATATGGAAGGCTATATAATAAGGGAATTCGACTTAAAATTTAAATTGAAAGGTATAGTAAGGAATTCAATGAAACTCAAATTGAAGGCTATAATAAGGGAATTCGACAAAAAATCTAATTGAAGGCTATTATAAGGGAATTCGTAAAATACTCAAACTGAAAGCTATATAGTAAGCGAATTCAAAGAAAAACTCAAACTGAAAGTTTTAGTATGGGAATTCGAAGAAAAAACTCAAACTGAAAGCAATAGTAAGGGAATTCGAATAAAAACTCAAATTAAGCCGAGCCACTTTACAAGTGGCAACAACTTCTATGCTCAAGACCATTTGATTTTTTCCGAGCTCGAGTTAACCTGAACGGGGCGAAAATTTTACCAAACTTGGCTTGAGGCTCATTGAATCGGTTCTTATTATGCAATATTAGAACTGGAATTGATAAATATCTTTAATGAGTAAAATATAACAGAGTTGAAAATTAAAAAAAACAAAATAAGAGCCTACATAAAATATGGATTGCCTGAATGTCTTTTTGTGCTTTCAAGCACATCAGCTTCGTGTACTTACTCCTTGTTGTCTTCCCATCATCTTCTATAGGGGTGTAAATGGTATCCACTCTACCGCTCTACCTTTCTACCGTTCAAAAAAATAAAATAATATTATCTATTTATCGTTCTACCGATTAATAAATGGAACGGAAATGGAAATAATTCTTTCGTACCCGTTCTACCGTTTAAATATGAGTAGTAAGGTAAATTCATTAATATTTTTTATTTTTTATTTTCTTTTTTTCTTAATTGATTAATTTGTCTATTTTCTATGACAAGTATACTTTCCACATAATGAGATATTATATAAATATTATAGCTAAAATAACAAGTTACTTTTTTTATAAATTAAATTGGTAAAAATAATAAAAATATTTAATAATGATTATATAAAAGTTTAACATTTTATTCTCCCTCCTAGTTTATTTGCATAATTATTTTAAATTTATAATTTTTTGTCTCAACAAATTAACAATTGAGTATAATGACTAATTGTCGTAGTCTTAATTTATTATATCTTAATGACTCATTGGCTTAGAGACTTTAGAGTTTTATAAAAGGCAAAGGCCTAAATTCTGACATATTCCAAAAGCCTAAATTCTAACATATTATATATTTGTTATTTCACCTCTAATCTATAGCGTAATTGCTTACATCTCTTCGTTTTAAACTAATGCATCAAATTATAAACCTTAACAAGATTAAGATAGCTTTTCATTTTTCTGTGGGCTGCCTTATATTTATACATCTTGATTTTATATTATTAAATCACAAGAAAATATGAAGATACATAAGACTTATGATAGTAACACATTTAGGTTAACCATTAGTTGAATCCGATTTAATCAGGTTATATCGAAAAGAACAACATGACTAGTTTTATTGTATTTTGCTTTTAAAAACATTAATCTAAAATTAACATTAGTTAATTGATTGTATTAAATAAGTACGATTGATGATATTTTAAAAGGTAAAGGCCTAAATGATCATGTAAATATGTAATGTCTAGTGTAAAACTATTATAATCCCTAATTCAAAGAGGCGAGACTCGAGACTCGAGAGGCAACCCTCAAGCTACAACCTACCACTTCACCGACGACCATCAAGCTACAACCTACCACTCACCGGCAACCATCGAGCAACAGCCTACTGCTCACCAGCTCATCCCATCTGAAATCGAATGGAACCGACACTTCAAGCCGAGCTGGAACTCATCTAATAACCGTTTATTGGAAACCCCTTGTGTTCAGTATTATGTTACGGACTCACTGTTTGGGTTAGGATAACTTCCATTTCGTGCTTTTGGATTCAAAAGGACTAGGCGGCAACTAACGGTCAAATAACATAGTTCAGTCTTAAAATTAAGATAACTGACAGGCGGTTCATTGAGGAGAAATGCCTTCCACTTGGAGTCCCTAATCTGTCTCTGTGTGCTGAACTCTGTCTCAAGCACCTGACTAGCAAAATTTCTCAATTATGCAAAACGTTTTTTTAAGAGTAATGCAAACGGTACGTTACTGTAGCGTACCGTCTGACGTGGATGCCTTATGTGGCATCCACGTCATATGCAACTTTGGCCAAGAGAAACCGGAACATTCAGTTTCCGGTGTTCTCAGCGGGAGGGAGGCCGGAGCAGGAGGGAGCGGGAGGAAGCGGGAGGGAGGCCGAGCTCCCGCAGGAGGGAGGCCGAGCTCCCGCAGGAGGGAGGCCGAGCTCCCGCAGGAGGGAGGCCGGAGTGGGAGGGAGCGGGAGGGAGACCGAGCTCCCGCAGGAGGGAGGCCGAGAGGGAGGGGGGAAGGAGGCCGAGCTCCCGGCCCCGCCGAGAGGGAGGGAGGCCAAGCGAGTGGGAGAGGCAGAGCTCCCGCAGCCCGGTCCCGCCGAGAGGGAGAGGGAGGTCGTAGGAAGCTCGGCCCCTCCCTCCCGCTCCGGCCTCCCTCCTCCACCCCTGCCGCTCCGCCTCCCGCCGCTCGGCCTCCATGCCTCCGCCCCCCGCCTCCGGCCTCCATGCCGCTCCGGCATCCCTGCCGCTCCGACCTCCCTCCAGCTCCGACCTCCCTCCAGCTCCGGCCTCCCTCCAGCTCCGGCCTCCCTCTTGCTCCGGCCTTCCTCCCGCTCCAGCCTTCCTTCCGCTCGGCCTCGATCTCCCTCCCACTCCGGCCTCCCTCCCTCTCGGCCTCCTCCTCTCCTCCCGCTCAGCCTCGGCCTCCCTCCCGCTCCGGCCTCCCTCCCTCTCCCTCCGCTCCGGCCTCCCTCCTCTCGGCCTCCCACTCCGGCCTCCTCTCCGCCTCCTCCTCTCCGGCCTCCCACTCCGGCCTCCCTCCTCTCCGGCCTCCCCCGGCCTCCCTCCCTCTCCGGCCTCCCCTCCCTCCGGCCTCCCCTCCGGCCTCCCTCCGGCCTCCCCTCCTCCACTCCTGGCCTCCCTCCCTCTCCGGCCTCCCACTCCGGCCTCCCTCCCTCTCCGGCCTCCCACTCCGGCCTCCCTCCCTCTCCGGCCTCCCACTCCGGCCTCCCTCCCGCTCCCTCCCGCTGAGAAAACCGGGAACTGAATGTTCCGGTTTCTCTTGCCCAAAGTAGCATCTGACGTCTGACGTGGATGATAATGGTATGATAACGGTATGATAACGGTACACTACAGTAACGTACCGGTAGCATTACTCTTTTTTCAATTACCTTAACTAAAACCATCTCTTAGTATACATACATGACCAACCCAACTACCTGCAGCTGGAGTCATTCTGGAGAAATCGTGAAGTCAAGAAAGAGAGGTAAAATGTCTTTTTTTTTTTTTTTGGGCTTATAGCTGTAATATGCCCAATGGTTGTATGAAGTCAATTTTCAATGTCCATAGATTAACATTTCTGGGTCAGATAGGGTATTGACACAAGGTAGAAATGTCACTTTACCACAATCGTTACCTGTATCAAAATCCCATAAGTTCTGATGTGGATTAGGATACCTGCGTGAAACTCTTATTAACTGCAAAATTAGTGCGTACCAAAGGAAAGCAAGGTTTTGTAACTATCAAATTAACTACAGAAAACAGGAAGGCCAACAAACTAGTATGCATTGGTGTCTAAGTAAGTCAAAGCAACAGCAGCATGCAAGGCAGCTCCAACAGGAAGGGCATTCTCATCAACAAAGAAGAAAGGAGAGTGCAATGCTTTTGTAGACCCCAGAGTCTCGTTTCTTATACCCACATAGAAATCAGTACCCGGCATTTGCTGCAAGTAAAAGCTGAAATCTTCAGCTCCCATGTACACTGGGCATATTTGAACTTTGTCCTCTCCAAGTAGAGCTTCTCCGACTTTTTTCACATGTTCATACATCGCTTCGTCATTCACAGTTGCTGGATAAGATCTTAGTTCTCCTTCCATGAAGTCCACTGAGGCAGAACAACGGTGTACCAGTGCTTGTGCCTTTATAACCTGTAAAGGTAGATATCAGTAATATCAGAGAAGCACAGATTACAGTTTGCATTTCGGGTATAGTTTTAACATTTTGTTCTGGAGAAAAGAACACTATATATAGAAGTAAGAGTTCCTTTCCTATTATAATTGATTGGTTGATATCAATAAAAGACCCGAATAATTGTGGGAAACAGGTTTGTTACATCATTGATATGGCATCTCACCATAATTTAGCTATTGGATTCAAATACTTTCTATCATATGAAGGCAACATATAGAATAAAGAAAAACTAATCTTGATTCCCCATTCAAAGTTCACTTATAATATTACTATTGAAAAGTTCTTTGATTTTAAGATTGCACCGTAGTGGAACATTCCCAATCTGTAATTGCTTGCACTAAAGCTGTCCAGCAGAAGAGTCATTCCTCTAGTCCAAAACCAGGAGAACTATTGAGGATATATTTTAAAGGGTACCTAGTTATCCAATAAAGGTAGAATGTACCACCTCTTCGATCCTTTTGGCAAGATATGAGAATCTTTCATTTGTCATGCTTCTGTATGTTCCTCCAAACTGCACAGTTTCTGGAATTACATTTAGTGCTTCACCAGCCTTCATAATCCCAACGGAGACCACCTGTACAGGGTTCAAAACACAATCACTAGAGAAGTTAGGAAAGTTCTAATTAGGTGACTGCATACGTTTATGCAACATATTTCTGAAGGGCTTTCTGCAACATATTTTCCTAGACAACATAGAATTGAACAAAATGAAGATGCTTACAGCACTCTCCAGTGGATCCGATTCCCTTGAAACAAGCTGTTGAAGGGCCTGAATTGCAAAAGATGCTGCAAGAACAGGATCTACTGCCGTGTGTGGACTTGCTGCATGACCACCAGTTCCTTGAATTGTGACAAGAAAGCGTCCTGATGCTGCAAGAAAGGGCCCTGGCCTCGAAGCAATCATTCCTGTCGGAGTGTTGGGATCCACATGTACTCCGAAAATTGCCTTCACCTTTTCAAGAGCTCCCTCTTTCAGCATATGATAGGCACCACCCTTACCCTCTTCTGCTGGTTGGAATACAAGCTTCACTGTGCCCTTTATAGAGAAAATAAAGAAAGAGACTACGTGTCAGCTAATGATTAGCAGATGCACTAAGCTGAACAGCCTAATGTAAGAATAAAACCGAGAAGGTATATGACAGCACAAGAATCTATCACATTTGATTACCTTCAAATAGTTCTTCCGTCCTTGGAGTAGCTTAGCAGCACCAAGTAGCATAGTTACATGTACATCATGGCCACAAGCATGCATCTTCCCTTTGTTCTTGCTTCTATGCTCCCAATCTACCAGCTCCTTCATGGTAAATTAGTATTTCAACACATTAGACTCCTCAAAGAAAGAGGGTATGGGCAGAAAAGGTTTTTTTTTTGGGATTTTTCTATTCTTTTCTCTCTCTAAAGATACTGTTTGACTCTTTCGGTAGTAAACTTTTGAAATAGACTTTTCAGAAGAGTTTCCTTTTGGAGCTCTTCCAATGCTACAATTTTTCCTCTTTGAAAGCGAGATTTATCTATGTTAAGAGTTAGGGGTAGTTTAGTAATTTTACTAAACTTTAGTTAGTTATTATTTTTTTATTGTTTAGTTTACTTGCTCCTCAAACCATGAATGACATCATTGTAATTTTGTAAATTCGGATTCAATTAATACATGTTTTAGGGTTGTAGGTAATTAAGACCTTAGAACCTCTTTCTCTCCTTCTCTCTTCCCCTTCTTCCTATCTCTTCACTTTTCTCTAATCTTCTATCTTCCTTCACTTAATCTAACATGGTATCAGAGTGGTTCTGTATGTGACGACTCGTCACTTACAGAGGTCATGGGATCTTCTTCTTGAAGCTCATTGTATAAGTTAGAAGTTCTAGAAAGGTCTTAGATGTTGGGCGATTGTTAAAGTTTGTCTTTTTTCTATGTTCTTCTGCCATTATCCCTTGATAATGACTTCTACAACTGATTGAAGTGTTGTGTGTATAGGTTTACTCCTAAAGGGAGTTCCTTTGCTGCTGCTGGGTTCGTAGGAACCTGTATTTGTGACAGCCAGGTATGCCAATACCGTATCTTTCCATGTTGACATCATCATTGCTCATGCTGATATCAACAAGCTTCAAGAAAATTGTGCTATAGTTGGTTAGCTGGTATTTTTCGAGGCATAATATATATATATTGTACGAATTAAGGTTCGGGGTGTACATTTGTGGTGTGCTGACATCATCGGTTATGGTGCTCAAATTGTGATTTTTGGTCTACTGCACTTTGATTTAGTGATTTTGGTTGTTGGATTCTATTTGCTAAAAGTTGTTTAGTGTTGAATGGATATCTATTTTGGATTTGCGAGTTATTCTTTGGTGGTTTACGATCATGTCTACTGGTGAGATTGTCGACTCTGGTACCTTTGCCGATGTTACCATACTTGCTAAGGAGACCATTCAGTTTGTTGCATCTAAATTGAATGGTAAATATTATTTGTTGTGGACTTCCTCAATTAAAAGTACTTGAGGGCAAAAATGAAAGGTCTTGGTCTCTTCGGTACTTCTTGGACATTGAAGTTGCCCGAAGTAGGGGTCAGTGGTTTTATTGCAGAGAAAGTATGTTATAAATATGTTTCCTGAGAGATTGAACATATAAAGGTGGATTGTCACTTTATTTGAGATGCATTCCTACAAAGCATGATAGTCACTCCATGTGTTAACTTTGAGGTCCAACTAGTTGATTTGCTCACTAAAGGTCTTTGAAGAAAAGAATTTGAGTATCTTCTCTCCAAGCTTGGCCCTCATAATATCTACGCTCTGTGTTAAGAGTTAGGGGTAGTTTAGTAATTTTAATAAACTTTAATTAGTTATTATTTATTTATTGTTTAGTTTACTTGCTCTTCAAGCCATGAATGACATCATTGTAATTTTGTATTTTAGGATTTAATTAATAGATGTTTTAGGGTTGTATGTAATTAAGACCTTACAACCTCTTTCTCTCCTTCTCTCTTCCCCTCTTCCTATCTCTTCACTTTTCTCTAATCTTCTATCTTCCTTCACTAAATCTAACAATCTAAAAATAGCTCAACTAAACAACTTTTTTTATCCAAAGAGCCGCTTGTTCATTCAAAAAATGAGCTATTTGGCTCCAAAGTGTAGCTAAACATGCCCATAATCGTATTTCTTTTTAATGCTCTTGATAATTATATCAGATGTATAAATCCCCTGAAACATGCATCAATCTAAATGTGAATGGTTTAACAAACTCAATTAGTTTTGAAATGGTGGAGAATGTTCCCATGCCTGATTCAGAGATGCTACTTGAGATGATGTTTCTATAATCATTTATCAATATTGGTCAAGTTTCTGCGCTTCAAATTCATCTCATAGCTTCGGGTTTACAAACAAAAAGTAAAAGGAGATTGCACAGGAGACTGCAGACAAAAGAGCAGGATAAAAATTGGGGCATGAGAAGATAAGCAAAAAGACAAAACATACCTGCAAAGGAAGGGCATCCATGTCCGCCCTTAGAGCGAACCAGGGCTGCTCACCGGACCCAATGCTCGCCACAATCCCCGTTTTGGCATAAGGCCACTTGTATTCAATCCCCATGGAGTCAAGCTCTGATCTAATCAACTCACTAGTCTTATATTCCTCAAAACCGAGTTCTGGGTTCTCATGAATTCTTCTCCGATTGGATTTCATCCAATCAAAGAAGTGAGACTCTTTCGCTGATTGCAATAGCTCCTCTCCCAGGGCTTTCGCGTTCAGAGATGAAGCCGGAGATGCCCATGAGCAAACGAAGCATGAAAATAGCAAAGAACAAACATGAATCGGAGAGTATGCCATTGACGGATTTAGAAACAAGCTTCTCCCAGCACAATGTCTAAAGGGTAATCACCTTTTCCGTTGTTTAGTAGTTCGATCTACCAAACGATTACCAACTTAGGTTCAAATTGAATCTCAAAGACGAAAGAAACCATAAAAATTAGGATATTCCTTCAAAGATGGCAATTGCGGAAAGCTAAACTAACAGATGCATGCGGCAAAATGACAGTAACTCAGTATCATTTGGATACTAGAATGCAAACGGATGTCGACAAGCGACGAGCATCGATTGTCCATTCACGAATAAAAAAACAGCTGAAGCCGAAGAGCTGATAACTGCAGGCTCAAAGACACTAAACTTGCGTAATTACGGAGGCAGTGTAAAAAATCTTGTAAGTGAAAATAAGAAAATCTTCAAAATGATATAATAAGTAGAGATAAAAAAAATCTCGAATGAAGTCAGGGTAGTTAGAAAAATCTATGAAAAAAAACTCATAAAATCGGGGAAGATAAAGAAAATCTTGACTCTTGAGAGAAGGTTATAATAAATAAAAATGATGAAAATCAAGAAAGAAGGATATCGAAAGAAGGATATATAGCAAAACAAATAATCTTAAAAGAAGTCCATATTATAGGAAAATTAAGAACAATTAAAAAAAATCTATACTAATAGAACACGGGAAGTAATGGCTACACTTAAGCCAAAAGAAGTCCAATATGCCAAAAGCTTCCAAGCTAATTGGACACAAAAGTTAGGCCCTTATACATAGCAGGCTGGCCCAACCTGGTGGCCATACCCCTAGTTGAGGCCCATAGGAGTGTAACATCTTCTTTCATTTTAACTATATCTTGATCTGTTACTAACTTATTATAGCTATAATTTAACGTTTTACTCAAAATCACTTATTGTAGCCTTCTTTCGAGATGCAACTTTATCTTTACTTATTATAATTGCTTTCTTCAAGACTTTTATTCATTTTCCCTTATTATAGCCTTCTTTTGAAATTTTTCTTCATCTTGTCTTACTATAGCATTCATAAAGTATTCTTCAGAATCATCCCTTTTAATAACCTGTTATCAATTTTTTCTCATCTTTCTTTAATATAGAATTTTTCATCATCAACTATTATTATAATTTCTTAAAGATTAGTCTTTATGTTCCTTATTGCCTACTTTTGAAATTTATCTTCAACTACCCTTAACTTTTCTTTATATTAAGATTTTTAGTAGTGATATGTGTACTGCCAAATTTTATTATAAGGATTTACTGTGCTTGCGTCCTTTTTGGACTAACTAGCTTCACAATGTAAAAACTCAAAGTAAGATATTACAGTACTGAAATCATTATTCTAAGATTTTTCAACCTTCTTATATGTTTTTTCTTCAACTACTATTTTATAGCCTTCTTACAATATCTTTATTCATCTTCCCTTGTTATAGTTTTCATTCACGATTTTCAATCTTCTTTCTTCATCATCGGCTTCCTGCAAGTGTTTTCATTGTTTCATCATAGCTTCATTTCGTGGTCTTATATATCTTACCTTAGGTTTCTTCATCTTCCTTGTTATAGCCTGCACCAAAAATTTCTTAATTTTCCCATATTATTGTATTCTATTGATATTTTCGTCATCTCCTCTTACTATAACCTCTTTTTTATAAATTTTCTTTATATTCCCTAATAATAACCTTAGGTCGAGTTTTTTCTTCCGCTATCCTTATTATAGCCATCTTTCAAGATTTCGCTTTATATATCGTCCCTTACTCTTATAGCATTACTTTATTTTAAGATCTTCATTCCTTTTCTCGTAGCCTTCTGAACTTTCTTTTTCATTTTATTTATTATAATTCTAATATTTATGCCCATGGAAGACATATTTAGCTACTGGAAAGCTATAACTAGAAGTTTTCCCTGTCGTGGTTTTGTGGTTTAATTGGGAGAATTAGTCGCTTAAAAAATGTGTTGATGTCATTCTTGAAGGATGAAAGCTCTTGGTTTGATGTCATGGTATATATGTGTAAGAAACGGTAGAAAAACAAAAGTGGGAAAGATGTCCGGGGTATGTGTAAATAACATTCGGTTTACTTCAGAAATGCTTCACATTATAGAGAAAAGCATATATGTAGAGGATAGAGAATGTAATTGGTGGAATCATTAAGATTCAGAAGATTGGAGTGGAAATATTGTAGACAGAGAGCGTAAATGGTGGAAATAAGAGCAGATTAAGATTGGTCCCTTTAAAAAAATATTAGAAATAATTATAGGTTGCTCTGAGAAAGATCCATTATTATAAGAAAAACAATCTGTATTATAGACTAAGAGTGTTGCATTTTGTGTAGACTTCAACATAGAAAACCCTGTTTCTGTCGGTAAATATTGTTGAGACAGGCCAAGTTGAACGTAGAAAAAGCAAAAGTGGAAATGGTTGAAAAAGAGCAGAGATAGGTTTACGAAGGAAATTCCACTGAAGGTAGGTTTATTAAAAACAATGTTAATTTCTGTCCTTATTATATAGATCAGTACTATTGAATAATAACATTTCAATCCTGAAACAAACAATGTTCTCTTTTGCCAAGGTTTAGTACATATATATAGGGGTCATCAGAATAATTCAGTAGGATATATAAGTGCAGAATTGTATTTATTAAACTCTTAACTATCAAGACTGTTTCAAATATATATATATGATTTTCGTTATCATTTACAAGTGCACAGACAGAAGAAGGTTCATTTAAGAGACGCCCAATATTGACTTTTTTTTTCCATCTTGACTACTGATAAGACCTAAAGCCGATTATGAAGAAAAATGTTAGACCAAATCGTCTTCCCCATGTCATGGTGAGAGCAGCATTTGAGAAACGAGTTTCTTAGCTTGTACAGTATTTCTGAAAGAGATCGACCCAACTTTACACTGGGAAGTAGGCTCTGCTTGATTCTTGATAAAATATGGTACTAGTGGAATATGTCAAAACGTGCGGATGCTTGGCCGCCCCCTTGGCTTAGCTTTTTCAGTCTGGGTACACACGTATCGAATTTTGAGGTGGCTTATATGATATAAATATAACCTGTACAGAAAAAGAGTATGAGATTAATTAAGTTCATATTTGAGGACAAATTAAGCTTAGGCATAAAATATTTATATTTATGCTATAACATGTATTTTTTTTGAAATATTAATTTATGATGAGTCTATTAGATATAATCAAAGAAAATGTTATATAACACCTCAAAATCCAAAAGCTGATCAGAAAGTGGTTGGTGGGACTAAAACTGAGACAAGGGTCATGTAGCTGAGAAAGACTGAGAAAAAACTATAAAAAGGTCATAAAAAGGATCCCTACTTTCCCTCTACTTGCATCTGCATTGCTGCTTGTATGACTGACAAAAAGGGCCCTCTCCCTTCTCTCCACTCTCTGCTTTCTTCGGTACTTAAACACTTAGTACTATATATGTTCATGTCATAGTTTTATAGTTTCATTAAATATTTATGCCTTCTGTCCCTCCTAAACAGTGAGAGAAACTGGTAACAAACCATTAAACAAAGGAGAGGAGGGCTGAAGCAAACAGAGAAGAGAAAAGGAAAAATATACATATAGTTTAAGGGAAAAGGGAAAACATGCAGGCACCATGCATGCCTCTGCCCCCCAAATATTCCATTCTTTTCCTCTTTTTCTGTTTCCCACTCACTGTCAACACAACCTCATCATTTCCAACTATACATCTATTGTCCTCCTTGACAGATTTGTTTAATTTTTTTTCTTTCTTTATTTCTTTGCTTTGCTTTCTCCCAAGTATCTCCCCTCTTCTCTGCAATTACACCCCCATTTGACCTTGAGAAACCCACCTTTTTACCAGGTTGGCTTTTTAGGCAAAAGTGGCGATCAATTTAAAGTCCATGATCAGCCCTTTCTAGTTGTTGAAAATTGAGAACTGGAAAATCCTCCCATGGTGGGGTGGTGGGTCCAGATCCACCCTTATCATTTCATTATGCAAAAGCTGCCTTGTTTGCTCACACAACGTTTAGTAGTCAACTTGTCATGGCCAAATTCTAGTTTCATATATTGTTTATTTATTTATGTAACCTTTTTTTTCTCTTTCTTTCATGGTGAGTGGGCAAGGTCAAACACGTGGCGATCAAGTATATATATGAATGAAAGTAACTTAAATTTCGTAGAATTGTTTTTTTATTAATTTTTAAAATTAAAAATTTATGTGTTTAAGGGTATGTTGCAACTTTTGTAATTTAATTTTGTTTTTAAATTCTTGAATTAATAGATAGAAGATGAGAGATTCTTGTGTTTATTAATTACAATAATATTATATTACTAAAGTATAATAATAAGAAAATCATCTTTAGCTAGTAAGACCAAGTAATTGGCTACAATCAAATTGATCATCAACTCTTGAAACTCGAGAGCAGGAACCTGTCTCTGATCCCTTCACCACTCTCAAGATCCCACTCTGATTTTCTTTTGGCCATTTTTTCTTTTTTTTTAATGATTTTCTACTCAGGCGCGCAGGATAAGCTTTCCGGCGCACGATAAGGACGTACGCCGCTCAAATTCCCGACAGCGCCTGGCCATGGAATTCCACGCTTGCATGGGTGGGGAGGCGCGACGATGGGTCCCACCTGACAACGCGTGCGAGGCCGACGGTCATGGGTCCTTTTGGTGGACCCCACATATCTCTTTTCTTTTTTATTCCGACCATCATTAGTCCCTCTTTTCTTTATTAATTATTTTTCCGGCCCGCACTTTTTCACCAATTGTACCCGACACTCCCCAGCGATTTTTTATTCGCGTCCGTTTATTAAGAAAAAAACCCCCTCGATTACGTTAATTTACTGATTTTAATTATGCGTAACAGTAGTTACAGTACAGTCATCATTCCCGGACAGCCTCAGACATCGGCCAGAGAGTTAACGAACTCTCACGTTCTATTCTCTTATTTTATAAACAAGCCCCTGCGCCACTAATCTCCTCCATATATATATATCGCTATGATTTTATCTTAATTGGGGAAAATTAATTAAGTTAGTGAGATTCTAATCACGTATCATCTTCACGTCACGTAGTGACTAGTGGGTAAAGTTGAATTGTATTAAGATAATGGCCAAGAGGATTATGGATGGCAACTTAGTTTATCATTGTTAGGGAGGAATATGGGGATGTCCAAGCTGAGTGCCTGCCATGATCGATCATGTATAAGATAAGATCCGTATGGCTAATTTACGTTGGTGGTCAGGCTGTTGATTGGAATTTCGATAAACTGGAATTAGATTATAAGTATATGGCTTGTTAATTAATTATTCTTTAGTGAGTTCACAAGGGACCCATCCATTAACAAAATGGAAAGTCTGTCTTTCTCTTTTTTAGTTCTTAATTAGATAAATATTTATCCTATGTTATTTATGTTAGACTATATTTATTCTATATTCATGTTAGTAAGGTCCTATATTTCCCCTTACATAGTTTTAAGAAAAAAATAATACAGTTTTAAGAAAAAATAATCTTTTAGGTGATATGCATCAAGAGAGATCACAGTCGCGCGCCTTACATAATATCCGACATACTTGGGAATTGAGTGACCTACCTGAGAGGTAGAATTTTTCATTTTAGCTTTTTTACATAATGATGTATAAAAGTTTTTATTTTGTAAAAAATTAACCCCATCACAGGTTTCTATGAACACATAATATTCAAAATAATTAATTTTTTTGACATATAATATTATGAACTGACCATCTCGTTTTTCTGCTACGATTTTATTTTGCAAAAAATTGGTCAACGACAATTGGATAAAATAGAAGCTAATTATTCCATATTGTAAATGTTAATTAACCTGATTGTAGGACTGCTGACTACTCATTTTAATTTGTTTAATTTAGCCATGTTCCATGCAGCTCATAAATCACAAGGTACCAGCACCTCGGGTATAAGATAATAATCCACTATTTATTTGTTTATTTATCTATGCATTATTGCCCCAACATCTGGGAAGATCGATACAACAATATTGTTAAAATATTTCTTCATACATGCAACCTATAACTTAGAAATACACAAAAAGTGTACACTAACAGATATGTTCCATGATAGTAGATTGTTCAGGATTCAGATTCCTAAGTCTAATGAAGAAGGTGATTATATGGTTAGAAGAAAAAAAAAAAAGGTGTCCTTAAAATTCTTTACCCAATTATATGGTTAGAATGTGATTAAATGATTATTTGAAATCAGCCTATCGGATTTTACGACATTTCGTTCAATTATAGGTGTTGGAATCAAGTGCAGCCAAGGTTACACTTACTCTTTTAAACTAGATATATACTAACAAAATAATAATACGTACCCACCAATAATTTGCAGAAAGAAAAAAATAAAGGAAAAATCGATAGTCAAAACCAATTATACCGTATCCCACATATATATAATTCCTCCATGCAGAAGACAAAGAAATTAGAGAAGTACTCTGAACTTTGTCTTCTTCCCATGCATGATGCAACTCGCATCTAATTGCAGTCATTCCCCTTTTCATATAGTAAACCCTAACTTGGGATGTCCCCACCCTGCAGGGAAAAAAAAAAAAAAAATCTAAGAGGCAGCCCCACCACTAACGGGGAGGAATGTCTTCAATCTTTGCTAGTTAAAAAAGTAGGCGAGCAACGTTGTTATAAGTGATATCCATATGCCAAAGTCAGCAATATAATGGGCGTATCCTCGCACAGAATATTTCATATTTCTATCAGTACTACTTCTGGGCAGTTGCATGTGGTCCGCTCAATCTTCTCTCATTAATCATACTCCACAGGGAACATGATAACTGGCTCTGACTTCATATCTTATAGTGGCGAAGTTGAGGACCTGAGATGACTGGTAATATATAGATATGGAGGGGGCCGGAGGGGATCGGATGAGGGGAATTACGGCCAGACGTAGATGGTGACACACACGAGAGAGACAGACCAGCTTTTCGGGTTTATGAGCAGCTTCAACATTATATGACAATGTTTGTGTCATGTGCGCATCACATTCTGTATTAATTATATATTTTTAATACCCATTTTATTACTGTTTAAAAATTTACATCATATGTTATACATATTGTATGTCTATATATGTTCATGTGTTATCGGTTTGTATCATTGCGAAAACAGCTAGCTAATAAAAATGAGTATGCTAGGTGCACCTAGCCTATGTACATGTCTGAAGTATATGTTAATCTAAGCTCTTACAAATTTAAAAAATATTTTTTTTTATAAAATCCTATATTTTAAAGGATAAACCCTAAGCATCAATGGTTTAGATTAACATGTATCTGATAGGTGTGTCTGCTAGGTGGGTCTAGAATTAATATTCAATAAAACTTAAAGACTGATACATAATCTTTTGGTATTGTGCCCTCGATCTTCCATCTTCAGGGAATTTGTTTATACATGATATATATCTACCATTAATTGATTGTGTCGGGTGAATACAGATTTTATTCGAATATGAATTAGGTTAAGATCATGGTTTTGTGACTTATTAGATTGACCTAATTAAATTCTGGCGGGATCAACAGGTCTGGCCAGATGGTTGGACTCGCCATAATTGTCTTTAATTTCTACAATTGATGTGCAGTAGATTTTACTTCAATATTTCCTAAACTATGAATAAATGACCCAACATAGGCTAAATTTTATTTAATTTTAGAATTTTTAATGTGCGTGTGTGTATATATGCAGTATATATGTACACATACACACACCCACACACACATGCACACACTTTTGAAATACATAAAAAATAGCTTATAAAGAAATTATTATAGGCTTTTTTTGTTTCTTGATGTTCATTAAAAAACAAGCTTCATGATCATAAAAACCTTGATTACCAAAAGAATAATTGGTAGAAAAGTATCTTTTAAAAGTTAAAACAAACATGAGCTTGAAACGCAAGAAACCTAAGAATTAATTTCTGGATGATATATAATGGGAGTACACTGTTGTCTTTTCTGCATGACAAGCAAACTACTTAAGTGTCAAGGCAATCTTTTAATTTCCAACGCACAAGTCAATAAGGGAAATGAGCAGAAGAAAAATCACCCACTTCAACCCCCCCCCACCCCCCACTTTCCTTATTTCAGTACTGCATGCAATGTGCCTTTTAGATTCCTCACTTTAATCCCTCTAGAGGCCATAATGATCTGGAGGGAGCCCTGCTCGATCCCTTAAGTAGCAAGCCAATCTTTTCCTCCATCATTCCACAACAAGCCACTACTCCTCCACATTATGACTTAAAGTAAAACTGATCAGCTTTGAGCGCTTTTATTCCACCCATATTGAGCACAAAGAGAGAATTGCAGAGGCAAGTGAGAGCAGTACGTACTAAGGACAAAGAGGAGACAGTGATTTCCATCCGAAGAGATCGATTAGAAATGCTGCAATCTTCGTGGATTGTAATTTGTAAGATCCTCTCCTCTCATCGGTATCATGCATGCATGCTTATGTTTCAATCACTAATTAATCCCCAATTTATCAACTCCCCTTGTTGAATTCCCTGATTGCCTAGCCAAAGCCCCTCAAAGATGTTGGCGCTGTCGTCGGACATTTGGACAACGAGAAACCAGGTCTCCCGGCCACCATGAAAGGGTAGGACCCCCCCAGTGTTTGAAAGGGTTAGAAAAGGCGTACAGCACGTGGGCCTATCGATCGATGACGAAGCTAGAAGCTAGGTATATATATTTAGTTGCCGGTTCATATATACCAAGGCTTAAATTTCCTACTGTACACGAGCAACGGCATTTTGTCAAGGCAACGTAGTATCCCATCTCATTGTGTCACTGATTGGGAAAGAAATTAAAAGCTCCCTCTAATGGCCGACCTACTCATTCACTTAATAGTAAAAGGCTTCATGGGATGAACCCTATACCTTAGGCATAAATGTGTGTGTGGGTGTTTTCAAAGGGGAACTGGAGTTGTTTTCACATTTGACGTGCACTGTGGTCTAGTCTGTTCATAATTGAGACGAATAAGTGATAGCAGCTGCCATCACTTTGGACATCAGTTTGTTTCCCTATTCATCTGCATGAACACGATCCACTTGCAAGCTTCTTTGAATGAGAAATCTTATACATGGTTGCCTGGTAAGTGTGCAAAGTTAACTATATAAAGAATGCCCAATGGCTTGCATGAATATTGCTTATGTGCATATCTTGAGGGTGATGACACTTCCGATGTAGAAATCAAAAAGTCATTTAGCTAAATAAGATTATTTCATATAATTAATAATTATTAAAAGCAGATTATTACATATAAATGACCATATGGTTAATTAGGTACGTTGGACATACTTCACCATCTACATCAAAGAGCTAGGCAAGCCCTACGACCGAACCGATAAGGCAAACGTTTCAATACTCTTACACTCTTAATTATCTGCCTTTTGGTCATCTCTACCCGTCCCCGATCATCTCTCGCTACCATTAATCGAAGCATAAAGAGCTGACTAAGATCTTGTAAAAGAACTTATCTTGCATGTTATAATCCGGATCGAGATCAAGTTTAGGTGGGAACTAAATGAGAGGTTGGGACCCATTTCAATACGATCACGCGCGTCCCACTTACCTCTTCATGACACATGGTCACTAATTGTCTAGCTCTTTTCTTCCTCCCACGTAATCACTTCTTCTTTCCACGTTTGGGTGGACTTAATGAAAAGGAAATGGAGCCGAGTTGGAAGAAGTAATCAATGCATCTTCTATCATAGATCAATTCCTCATTTAGCATGCTAGAGATGTCTAGATATTGGAAAAGGTGATATATACATCAATACTAAAATGAGTCCGGGTTGTAATTTATAGTTTAACATTTATTTGCAATGTCTTAAGTATGTTTTCTCATAAGTCTCCCTGGCACTAAACTCGGTGACTAGGAATTGGAAAAGGTGAACCTGGACGGATTCACTGGGCTAGCTAGAGATATATAAATTGATATGGAGGAAAAGCGGAGTAGAGAGAGAAGTAGAAGGCAGAACCTGACACCCACACAAGAAAACATGCTCATGCATGCATTCACGACCATCCACACTCAGAAGACTTTTCTTCTTCCCGGACGCCCCACATGCAGATCACTGGCATTTTTACTCATGACTTCACATGCTGTCCTGTCACTGCCCCTTGCATGCTAGTTGGAGCTCTCTCTCTCTCTCTCTCTCTCTCTCTCTCTCTCTCTCTGTGTGTGTGTGTGTGTTTGTGTATTTATAAGTGCAAGAGGGAGGAGTGCAGATGGAGTTATGATCTACTGGTTTTCTCGTCTGGTGGCATAAGTTTGAGAGGGGCCGAAAGGTGATGATGGTAACGATGATGGAACGATGACGAAAGGGACGGAGAAGGAAAAGAAAAGAAAAGAGAGAGAAGTGAAGAAAGATGTGGAGTCTCTTTAGGGAAGAAAAGTGCGTGTGAAGGGAAGCTCCGGCCACTTTCTGTAATGGGGACACTGCAATCGAATTAAATCTTGATTTCTTTTTTTCTTCGTCTTCTTCTTTTTGTTTTTCTAGGTCGAGAAGAAGGGAAAGAGGAGTAAGTTAAATAGGTAAGAATATAATTTATAAGAATATAGGAATGATCTGATGGTGGGGTACTTGCAAAAGTATAGACAAAATCATAATGCGGTGCGTGGACTCTGGGATTGATGTATCCAATCCCAATCAATGCCACTCCTTACTCAGCTCCCCCATGCGTCAGATTCAGGCAGTACTCATTCATGAGGATGAGAATCCATGCATTATGATCACGTATTACTCCATCACTCTGATCTTCTCCTTGACTCCTTCCAATACCCCTTTTTCAGGGTCATTGGCATAAGACATCCCCCCCTCCCGGAGAAAAATTTTAAGGTCAACCATAGTACTTAAAAATATATGATTACTTGTAAAATTAATACATATCAGATTTTCCCCTAATTATTCTTTTAATAAAGCCTTTCAAGTCAGTAATAGTTATTGAAACCTTTACATTATTAATTAAACATTATTAGTTTTGTTTTCCTACAATTTTAACACAGTCTTACATCAAATATATGAATTAAGACCCTACAGATATGCTTTTCAATACAAGATGATTAAAGAATGGATCATATATATGACGTCTTAAAAAATTCGAAGGTGGGCAGCCATTAGCCTACATAGGTTCAAGAGATCACTTTTACAATGGTAGCTCATGGTGCTCGTGCTGATCATAAATTAAATTAAATTTGCTAATAACGCAATTAACGGGAGGGATATGATCCGCCTGGCCAAATTCTAAGTTGGTCGACTAAGTCGACTAAGTCTGGTATGTGGTGTAACATATCACAGTCCACGTTCAAAATGGTAAGCAAAACAACTAGAGATAAAAAAAAATCTCTCTCAAATTTAATTAAGGTTTTAAATATAATATTGACTAAGCAACAACGGTATTTAATAATATTTTTAATAACGTTTTTTCTTGAATTTCTCTCCCGGCCCGACCGTCTCTTTCTTGATATAAGTACATGATGTCCTTCTCCTCCTAGACAACGAATTATCTCATATTAAATGTATTGACAAACCTTGACCCATTACTTATATGTTATGTTTTTATATAATTGGAACATGTACAAGAAGAAATTTTAGGGAAAAAAAATCATTTTCGTGGGTCATAAGAATGTAAGGACCACCTAGATGTAGGGTACTGGTACATGGGCATGATCCTAGATTTATGTTTGGTGCACAATAATGAGGAAAGGAGAAGATAGTGGTCCCACAGGTGTGCACGTGGGAATTTCATGTATCACACGCTTGCAACCAATAGGGGATTGGGAGGGAATCTTAATGGTCACTTCTTGGTAGAAAGATATCCCCATCAAACCCCATTTCTTTTCCCTTTCATGCTTTCATTCCAAGCTTAACATTACCTCCCCCCTGCCCCTTTCTTTCCACTCCCATGCAACCATCTCACCCTACCTAGAAACACTTTCGATCACATTAAATATGTACATACAAATTACACCCTTTTTCGACTTAGGGTATAATTATTGATTTCGAGCAAGTATAATCATAAAAAAAATTATGATTTTTCATTTATTTAACAAATAATAAATGTAAATGACCTGCAGTTGTCAGCTTAATTAATCTGGAAACAAGAGAAATTATATAGGTTGAGAATTAAAGTTATATTTTTATTAAAATATTAAATTTATATTTCTTTAATGTATTGAAAAGTGATGGAGGTTGAGAGACCAGGTTTGATGGGATGGAAATAAAGTGATCAGCTTTTCAGGGAGGGAGCAGCTGAGGAGAAGAAGAGCAGGCAAACATGCATATTTAAAAATGAAACTATTTAATTATTTTTTGACAGGTAAAGAATTTATAAAGGAAATAGGCCGGAATTAAGATATAAAATAATAATAACAAACCTGTACTCGAACCGTCTTTGGGCTGTCAAATTAAACTGGGTATTATATAATTAAGAAATATATTAAAAAAGAAAACGACCTTTTTGGAGAAAGGAGAAGGGTTCAGAAAGTTTATCGAAAGTGGCACTCTTGGGGGCCTTGGGCAGGAGCAGGAATGGGGCTAAAGTGCGCGGCCATTGCTAAGGTGCGCTGTCGGAGCTAAAGTGAGCGGCCACAGCTAAGGTGCGCTGTCGGAGCTAAAGTGCGCATAGAGGGAAAATGCCTGCGCGCCGGGGGGGTTTGACATTTAGCCACTCCGTACAGTTAATTGGAAGAATGGGGGAAGGGTGGGATGCACATGTTGTGTCTTCCCCCTCTCGATGCCAGATAAATTTTGGGTATATTTGACAAATTTACCCTTGCCTAACAGGGTAGAAAAATGGTTTCAAGGTCAGCATTACCATCTGAACTGACGGTCGCTCACCCGTTTTCTCTTGGACTACGTAACTTGACGGAATGTATTCCATTACTAGATAGGTAATTTTTGTTTGAGATTAATAAAATTGATTTATCAGAAAAAATATTGGTTATATGGTAATTTTGTTTGAGATTTAAAATCTAACAGATATATTAATGCCTTCAAATCAGTGTTTTAAAAACAGTACCGACCCTGGCAATTCCATTGGGTTCAATTGGAATTGGAGATTTGAACTGCAAAAAAACTAGAAATGGTAAAAAACCAGTTTTAGTGGTTCTACTGTTGAACCTTGAATCGGACCTGATTGAATGGTTTAGTTATCTTTTTAGTATTTTAAATTATTTGTATTTTTAAACTTTTTTTTTGTATATAAAAATCTTATTAATTATTTACAAATTAATAGAGGGTAGTATACACAGATTAATAATTAGGACGGTGACGCGGGCCACGGAAGCTGACCTTACGAGGGGGATCGAGTTTACACTTACAGCAGCACATGACATGATCAAAGGAAAGGATGGGGAAGTCATTATGGATAAAGCGGCGACCTTTTGCGGTCAACCCAGAGCCGAAAAAAAACCCAGCCCTAAAAATGGCGGTAAAAGAGCTTCCCAGGTATAGATTGATATTAATTATAGATACATATATACACAACCCAATATTCATCAATTTGTTTTTCCCAAGTCAAAAAATCCACTATTCTAACTCACTTAATTAATCTCTTAATTAATTAAAAAACATTTAATATAACTGACTCACCACCGTCCCCTCTCCTCCTCCCCCCCTTCCTTCTCTGCAACTATTCCATCTCCTCTCTTCTCTCTCTCTCTCTCTCTCTCTCTCTCTCTCTCTCTCTCTCCTATAAGCTTCCAAACAAAGAGAATATTAGTGGAAAGCGAGATCGAGGAGTTTTCTCTTCTTCCTTGTTGTCTCGGGATATTAGCCTGTCGAGGACCCTGATCGAAGGAAAAAGAGAAGGATCAATCGGATATATATAAGAGTACTATATATAGAGCTAGCTAGATGGCGTCTTCGTCTTCAGCTCCGTCGTGTTTTCAGTGGAAGAACGGGTTCGATGGCCGGTAGAATAAGCGTCGTTCGCAGATGGAAGAGTATTACTTGTGTATAGAGGAAGGGAAGAAGAAGTGGGTAGTACTAGTACCGGCCGAGACGAGAGGAGGGAGGGAGTTTCGGGATTGTTACCCGATATGACCATGGTTCCGGCTCGAAACCTTGTACAATACACGGGGTATGGAGGCTCGACATACTACACGGCGGTGGGCGGTGGCGGTGGCGGAGGCGGGGGTACTAGTACTAGTCATAACACGATCACCCGAGTCGCCAAGTTTGAAGTACTGAGCGGCTCCGATCTGGCGGTGGAGGATCCATTGATAATGGCTGAGGAGGAGGAGGAGTCCAGGACGACCAGCGCTGCGGACTCGTCCAAGCACGAGGAAGAAGATGATATTAGGGGGAACGACGACGAGGAGAGGTGGCTCCAATTGGGTCTCGGGTGGACCCACTCCATTAGTACTGCTCCGGTCGAGGTGCGGCAGCCGGAGATGAGGCCGTTTGTCGAGCTCGACTTGTTCCCGGACCGGCGGCCCCCGACGGGGACGCCGTCGCAGGGTACTACTACTACTACTACTACCACGAGGGTTCCGCATCATGAGTACTATCCCGGGGAGAGCAGCGGCGGCGGCGATTCGGCGGCGGCCTCAATTATGGGTCCTCCGCCGGTCTTCTTTCAACACCACCACCCCCAGGGTATTAGTGGTAGTACCGGATTGAGCCTCCGGCAGAATTACCAGCCGGAGATCATGACATGGGGGGGACACACAAGGCTCGGTATAAGTAGTACTACTCCTCCCTGGGCGGCGTCCATGGCGTCCACTTCTTTATCTTCTTCCATGATGCCATTCTATTCTTCTCAGTATTCGTTTCAACAACAACAACAGCAACAGCAACAACAATTACTACTACCTTACGGGATAGGCGGCTTCTCTCCGGCGAGTTTCGAAGCCGGAGGACCCAGTTCTGATATTATCAGAGTCATCGACGCCCCCCGGAGACCGCAAGCCGGAATTTGGTTCTTCCTCCAAGCTTCGCAAAACCAGTAAGTACTTAATTATAAGAACATATGTATATGACCTGTAGTAGGTAGTTCGTGAGGAAGAATTAAGACGTAGAGATCAGAGCTTGGTGTAATTTATTGATCATGATATCGTATAAATTCCAATGTTGTTGTTCCAGCTTTTCATTATTAATCGATCGTCTGTAATTGATTGCACTAATTGGTTTTGTAAATATTGCAGACGGAAGGAACCCACTTTGCCTCAGATACCCAAGAGCTACCTGAGAATCAAGTACGCACCTTTTTCCATCTCCTAATTCCATGTCCTCTCTACCTCCTTCATTAACTTTTTTCAACAGCTGCAAACTTTTTTTTTCTTTTTCCTCATGTCTTTCTTTCTTCTGCACGAGTGGTTGCTTGTAATTATGAGAAATTAATGTGATAGAGCAGCAGCTAGCAGTTCTCGTTTAAAGTCATGACCTTCGTCTTCTCAACTGATTTTCTGGTTTCTTTTGGATTTCACAGAGATGGGCGGATGACAGTCCGGTTGTTAATGAAGTACTTGGCCAACAAGCTGGGGCTTAACAATGAATCAGAGGTATTTATATATAATAGGCATTAATTCTACTCTTTCTTTGATTTTCGCTCCTTGTAATTTATATGCTAATATATATACAAAGTAGTTAGTATATATATAACGCTGCTAGATAATTATGAACACCTGTACACTCTCCTCTCTCTCGAGCTTTCCCTCTCTCATGACTCTCTCTAGCTAGCTTCCTCCTTTTGTCCTTGTGGGTTCTTGGGTATTTCCCTACTCCAATGTCGAATCAGGAAACTGGGGAAAAACACTGCCATAATTAGAAACAGCATGCAAAAACACAGAAAAAGAAAAAAACCCAACTGATAAAGCTTCCTGCAGGATCGATCCTTCATGGGTTGGTCATGTTAGACAAGTGAAAGAAACAGGAGAACGAGAAAAGGCTAGGACTCAGAAATGGGATACTTCCTTGTGTTGGCAGCATTTTAGGTGGCCAGTACTAGTCTCATGGAGTTTCTCCCAAGAGTGGTCAAGGACTAGCATAAATATATTTATAAGCATACACATCTGACAGAGCTACATGGGAGCTTTCTCTGGCCTGTTTGTTAGTCGCAAATACATATTAGGAGTTAATGACAGTGGGCTTGTAGTGTTTCCATGAAAGGCATATGGCTCAGCTCAGGTGATGTGTCTACAATAGGAGACAGTACTGGAAACACTCGCCTGCTGATATAAAATTAACTCACGATCAAGAAAAGAGTACTGGAGAGAGAGTCCATGCCAGCTCGGATGACAAGGTTCGAAACCGCGAGCTAGGTGTGCGGCCACAACCACGGCGATGGCCACGTCGTCCACGGCCATGGTCGACGTACATTCCCAAGTCATATGCAAGGTTGCCCTAAGAGAGATCACCACCTTGCACCATGGGAACAACGCTTCACCTAACTGAAAACAACACTTCATCCTGAAACTGAAAGAGATGAAACACCTGCTCTATGCAGCTCTTTGCTCCGCCATTTCTTTCACATCGTTATCAGTTTCCCACGAAGCTATAGAGCCAGGCCCCCGAAGCTTACCTGAGTATATATATATTAACTACGTACTCAGCTCCGAAACTTCATCCTAGAACCTCTGTTTCCATGACTGGCGCTCAATATTCCACACTTTCCCTTTTCTCCGTCACAGTGGGAAATCAGTAGTGCTAAAGAAAAGTACCCGTTGTTCCTGGTGGGAAATCATGAGAGTAGTTTTGCTGGTCAGGGTCCAGTACTGTAATGGAAGTCAGTTATGATCATGAACCGGTAACATTTTCTGGGCATCCAATTAGGGAACAAAAAGAAACTAGTAGTGGAGTCACTTTTAGATAAGGGGAAAACTGATATTTAGGAGGTCGATGAAGCCAATGATCGATCCTCTGTACATGGGAACTGATCATTATCGCCAGTACTCATTGTTATGTATGATCATTAATGTAAATTAAACCTTTTAACTAGCGCCTAATTCCCTGATCACTAGGATATATAACTGAATCTTTTACAAGCCCCTAATGCTTATATGGATTAATCTTAATCAACCCTTCTAATGTGATAATTAGTTTCAAGCTGTTTCAAGACTGAAGCCTGTTTTCCGGTTTAGCTTTCATATTATTAATGATCACTTCTTTGATAGCAATTAGTCTTGCTTACAAATGGGAGTAATTTCTAGGTAAAGGACTAATTAAGTTCCATCGAAAATGATGGCAAAGAACATTAATGCAGTGATCAGGCATCAGAGTCCACGCTGTCATGAACTGCCTGAAGGATTATTCTTTTTGAAAATGGCGCTAGCGTCATTGTTTTTCGGGTTTAGCTTTCTTATATGAGTGTTTTTAACTCGATCTATGATCTATTTTAGAGATCATCTAGCTTCCTGAAATATTAATGAAGCCCAAGTTAGGAGGAAGAAAATATTTCTTACTCTTGATAAGGTGAAATGCACAACATGTTGAGTTCGTAGAAATAAATATACAAGAGAATTATGATTCACAACATCTGACCAGTTTTAATCAGGTCTTAAGCCTAATTTTTTCATAAAATTATATCTCTAGCTTTTTTGTTTTCCCTATTTACGCTATTGAATTTTTGCTTAATTAGCATAAAAAATTGCTAGGAGTAATAGACCAATCAGTTTATGTTATACATAATTAATATATAAAACCTCCATAGTTGAAGAAATGTCCCATGAATTAACATTTATGATATTCATGACAAATATCGAGTTAGAGCTAGAGATTCCTTGGACTTGTCCTTCTTGATTCTTTTTTAATTTCTTTAGGCAAACAAGTTAGCTTATATGAAACTCATTCATGCCAATCACTACCAAAAGAATGAGTTTGTTACTTCCACATGAAACTTATACAATTCATTCAACAGCTAATGTCAAGCAATAAACAAAAGCTTCCTTACCGATTTCCCTCTCTTACGTTACTCATCATTCCTTTATAACTTATATTATGTAAGACCAAACAACAAATAGACTGATTGATAGATAAATAGATAGACCCAACAACAAATACCTTGACCTTATTTTTTTATCTCGGACGTCAACTATAATGCCATGCTCTTACATTCCTTGGAGACTTGGAGCCATATTAGAGATTGGGTTATAACCAGTGTCGGGCGTTTACATGAATATGTTTGATAAGAATGAACGGCTGTGATTCCATCTCATGCTCAGACATAGGTTGAGTAGGATATATGTCAACCTTAGCTCATGCAAGAGTGGTGGGAGAAGAAAGCTTATATATATTAATTATACAAGAATACCAGTTCTGGGATACATATTGCTGGTATAAGATATACTACAAGAATGGTCGGTTCAATGAACGAACGTCATCATCTTGCACAGATGTCTCCCTTGTAAGCATCCGACCCGTTACGTCGCCAAGTTTGGTGCAAACGAAGCGTAGAAAAAACTGGGTCTATCTTCTGAGACAAGTACAGCACCGAAAGGCTCCCCTGAACGGACACTAATCTGTCTTCTTCCCAATCTGATCCAATATGGAAGATGATCAGGAACGAAGCAATATGGGAACGCTGCGGCTGCTGCTGCGGCGCCGCCGCTACTTCTCACTGCTTTGACTCATGAGGACGAAGGAGGTAACTCCTTGCGTACTCTAATTGGCTTCGTTCATGAGCATGGCTGATTGCTTGTAAACGTACGTCATGCTTTCGCATGGTTGATGTCTGTGCGTGGTTCTTTTTGACATGAAGAGAGAGAGAGAGAGAGAGAGAGAGAGAGAGAGAGAGAGAGAGAGAGAGAGAGAGAGAGAGAGAGAGAGAGAGAGAGAGAGAGAGGGAGGGAGGGAGGGAGGAGGAGACCCACGAGGGCTTCCTACCTTAAAAACGACCCATCATCAAGGTCGTCCTTACTAAGTGGTGCACTTTGGGGGAATATTAAAGCTCCCATGATCACCTTCCTCATCCACACCATTATAATTTTTTTAGCCCTTGCATGATATGATAAATCTTCCATAGAATCATTCTTCGACTTTGGTGGAGCCGGTAGCTGCAATATGGAGTCATTTTCGTGTTTTTCCATCACCTATATCTGATCATCTCTGTGGCCCTATCAATTGATCATGACATGACTACAAACAAGAAAAACCATTTGGCCGTATTAGCATTTTCAATCACTTGATCTACGACCCAGATCAGAAAATGGTATCTTATCATAAATAATTAAACTGTATATCTTATCTCAATGAATGGAATGCATGGAGGATTTTTTTTATCATGTTTGGTGATTAGGGTTTAGGGTTATGATGTCGTATGTGCTGTTATAAGCTGATCAGAGAATGTTGACTAAGGAGTCGGAAGAGGGAGAGAGAGAGAGAGAACAGAGAAAGGGACGTGAAGCAGACGTGCATGAGATTCTAAATGATATATTTGTGTTTGGTGAGGAATATTAATATCATACAAAAGGGTGCCGACTCCCCCGGCGTGCTTGTTGGATCCGCCACCTTGTGGGGATTATAATAAGAAGGCAGGGGCAAGGGAGTAAATTCGAAGCGAAGCGAGACGCCGAAAGTTGGGAGGAGTCGATCATTTTGGCTTGGAAGCCAAGTCTGCGTAGCTCTCGCCATGATTAGGATTCGGGCAGGCCGGGCAAGCCGGGCAAGCCGGGCAGGGAAGGCTGCCCGCGCCGATTACGTGGGAAGGGAATCTCAAAAGATGGCACGAAAATGAAAGGGCGCAAGGAAGAAGGTGAGAAGATTTTTGATGGGGGGGAGGTGAACTACAGGTAATCCTGTGACGACAGTATGACGTCATATATGATCATCATAATTATAAATTAATCAAATAAATTAAGTTAAAAAACGCAACATCAAGTACATATATTACAGTAATTGATAGAAAAGGACCTCCTTAGTATATATCATTCATCTGCTCTTTAGAGTTAAGAGTCCCTAATAATTAGGATAAATCCCAGTTGCATGCATGTTGCAAATTAAGTTTCATGAAATTAATTCTTTTCTCTTAAGTTATGTGACTGTATGCTATTTATTGTTGTTAATTTTTTAGAATTTTCTTCTTCTGACTGGGTTTTAAATTTTAAAATATGATCTATATTTTACATACATATATATATATAATTTTTGAATGTCCATGTGAATTATATTACAGGTAGAAATTACATGTAAAGGGCAGCTACTCTCCACCTATATGACCCTACAACATGTTCGAGATAACATATGGTGTTCAAGGGATGCGATCACACTGCTTCCTGATTCGAGCACAACTGACCATGTGATGGTGCTAAGATATGGTAGAAGTGGTTAGGGAGAGAAAGAGCAAGAGATCGAGAGCACAATATCGCACACTTGTAATTTTCAAGCAAATAACCTCAACCATTTTCTTTGGTTTTTTTTTTCTTCCCTATTTTTGTTTTGTTCTATTTTCTTTTGGGTTTTCCTGCATTTTGGCTTTTGGTTCTATCTTTTCCACTTGATCTTCAATTCATTGAGGAAAATAGCTTGGAAATATAAAAAAAAAAATATAGTTGGGTTTAGGGCTAATAACATTAAATGAAATGTATTTCCAAGCCGACTTGGGCTTGACATTCTTTTCTTCTTTTAATTTACTAACTCAAATTTTCTGTCCTTGGGACTCATGGTTTTGTGTTTATTAATTGGACGAGACTAGTTGATGTACAAATTAAATTGATGCTTTCATGAGTGGGACGTTAAAGCCAAACATTAAAAAGTATGTGACTCACCAATTAGTTACTGGCCTCATGAAACTTGAAAATCAATATGTCTGGCAAGTCGATTAGAGTTTGACAATATGGTACACATGATCAGGCCTCAAAATACCTTTACTACAATAGACAAGTTTGTAACCAAGGTTAATACACAATTAGAGCATGTGTTGCAAATTTAAGATGTGAATGCGCATTTAGTGTGAATGTTGAAATTCATTTTTTTATTTTCCAAGAATTAGCTCTTTTTCTCTTTAAGACATGCATCATCCTTTTGACCATTGATGGAGAAAAAAATAAACTAAAAAGTTATTTGTGATGATTAGGGTTGTTGATGATGTGTTTTGATTCCTAATAAATTAAACCAATTAAAAATAAAATAAATTTAAATAAAAGTGATCACCGATTTCAACCATTTGCCAACAAGACATTGTACATTAGAATCAAATTAATGTATTCAATACTTCAATTATTCTCCTCAAATTGTTGGTCTGGCGCAAGAGAGTTGCAAGACCCTTCAAATCTTTGTAGCAAAATAAGGAACATACAATGGGCACGAGTAGGGTTTAGGGTCAAAATTGAATTATTTAGGAACCCCTTCCTCCCAATTCCTACCCCAAACTTTAGACAAAAAAACTCTCGTCCCAAATTTTAAAACACAACCCTATCAAAATGATTAATCTATTTGTCATCCTCATCTCTGATTTTCAATGGGGGTAAAAAAACCCTCATTAAAGTGGTTGAAACCGCCCGGAATAGTATTCCCAGCGGTTTTAGTTTAGCTGGCAATAATTACGTTGTCAAAAGTATTGCCGGCAATTTCTTGGTGGTTTTAACTCCTGGTATAAACTTAATTTCTAATAGCAAAACTAAAACCGCAAACAAAAAGAAATTTTTTCCCTACTAAACCTCCAGTAAATATGTTTAATGGCGATTTAAACATTCTACAATATTAATGGCAGTTGTAAAAACCGCCATTAAATATTCTCCCATTTTTAAATGGTGGTTGTAAAACCCCCATAAAAAAATTCTACAATATTTAATGGCGGTTTTAAAATCCACCATTAAAAATGCTGTAATTTTTAATGGCGGTTTTAAAATCCACCATTAAAAATGCTGTAATTTTTAATGGCGGTTTTAAAATCCACCATTAAAAATGCTGTAATTTTTAATGGTGGTTTTAACGGTCACCATTAAAAATTCTGTCATTTTGCAGGAACAAAAAAAATCTACAGCAAGCTAGAACAAATTAAGAAATATAGCAAAAACTTTACTAGCTAGCTAGTTAGAGCAAATTAGTAAATAAAAAAATGCAAGACAACCAACGATATTCAACCTACACTTGCTACATATTAACCACCAACAATATAAGATTAGGACGGAATGATGGAATGGTAAGCAAGTACAAAAAATTAAAGCAATGGACACCAATTAGTAATAATTCATGTAACTAATATTTCATATTCTCGATATCCACTCTTAAACAACAGAATTTCAGTCTCCATATATCAGAATCACCACTTAATTTATATATACATACAAGAATCTCAAATACCTGATAATGAATTGATTGATCCCAATTACAACACTAGCTCTAATCCAATATATAAAAGTCCAGAACTATCTTTTCTGTTCTTTTCTTTCTACTTCCAGCATGTTGACAAGATAGAAGAGAAAAGAAACTGTTTTACTCATTGTTCTCAAGTATACAAGGAAAGAATGTAATTCATTCATCGTGCTTCTCCAAGAAAAAATATCAACATTTCAAAGAAAAAAAAAGTAAGCAATGGGTGAAAAAAAAAACTAATCTTTATGTGAGGCATTACTTAATTTATTCAACTCTAGGCTTAATTTCTAGAATCAATAGCTTAATTTCCAATTATCAATTTGTTCAATGAGCACAAGCAAGGAGCAACTTCAAAGTTCATATATATGACAAACACGGGGTTAAGTATTAATAAACAAACAATATCATAGAATAAGATGTAAAAAGATAATATTTGCTTAATGCACAAAAGAAACTATGTCATATGTACAGACGGAATAAACAAGATAAACCACCGAATGTTTGTAAAGTGTATAGGTAAAAAAATAGTAACTACAAAGTGAGCACAATTTGAACCTACTTCCTATCACAACATAGCCTTTAACTTAAACCTCATTAAATTTTGCTTTGCATTTTCAAATATTTAATAGCATACACTGCCGAGTGATTGCCTACACAAGGTGTGATCATTAACCAAACGTTACTGGATGAATTAGGAGGGAATTTAGAGTACGTCCCTTATGAATTCTTTTTGGAAGGAACATCTTTTGTGTCTTTTTTAATATATAATTCTCTAAGAAACACAATAAAAAGAAAGAAAGAAAGAAAAAAAGAAAGAAAAAAGAAAGAAAAAAAGAAAGAAAGAAAAAAAAGAAAAAAAGAAAGAAAAAAAGAAAGATGATTTCAAACTGTTCTATTATAAAAGAAAAGAATAGGAACGTGAAAGAAGCCAAATCCCCCTACAACCTTCTTTTTTTTTTCCAGAACTTAGAAGTAATTTCACAGCCCCTGCAACGACGACGATGTCAATGGCAGCGGCGGCGTCGACGGTAATGACGGAATCAGCGAGCAGGAGGATTTGAGACGGCGGCGGCGTCGACGGTGACGACAGAATCAGCGAGCAGGAGGATTTGGGACGGCGGCGGCGTCGCGGTGACGACGGAATTAGGGAGCCGGAGGATTAGGGATGGTGGCGGTGACGACGGGATTAGGTAGCCGGAGGATTAGGGATGGTGATATGGGACGACGGGATTCGAGACGAAAACTTCATGCGGGTGTAGGGACTTCGCGATGAGAAAATACATGGCGGCGACGATTCCATTGATTTGGGACGGTGATTCACACCGGAGACGAAAAAGGCGCGCGATTAGGGACTTCTTGCGGGAGAAAATACGCGCAGGAGCAAGCCAAACATATTTGGCTTTTGCAAGCCCTAATTCCACGACAATCAAAACCAAAACCCGTAATAAATAAACCTTTTACTGGGGGGTTTTAACTAAAATCGCTGGTACAAAACACATTTACTGGGGGTTTCACATAAACCCGCCAGTAAAGCACACATTTACTGAGGGTTTCAACGAAAACCGCCGGTAAATAACACATTTACTGGGGGTTTTCCGAAAACCGCCAAGACATATAACCTTTATTGGGGAGTTTTCCCCAAAACCACCAGTAAAAGTTTTAGTTACGGGGGGTTTAACCCAAAACCGCCAGTAAATATCTTATTCTGGGGGTTTTTCAGAAGGGCTAAAAAAAGTTATTAATGGGGTTTATGAAATTTAATATGGGGGTTTTAGGAAAACCAGCAGTAAAACCTATTTCCGCTGGTAGTTTTGGGTTAAAACCCCCAATAAAAAACGGATTTTTACTAGTGCCACCACCTATCTATCTATCTATCTATCTATCTTTCTATCTATCTATCTATCTATCTATCTATATATATATAACCTGTCTCTCATTGTTGTCCCTCACTCCTTATTTCCTAGCTCCATACTTCATTCCTCATCCCTTTGTATATTAATCCCACAGCTCCACCATATCCACATCTATGTCATATCCCCCCAGCTTAGGTCCATTTCCTTGCCCGACAACACATTTTGGTATTCTAGTTGATATTGGCAATTTTACTTTAATCTAATCTAAAGTACTGTAGAATTTAGAAAAACTCAATAAGAATTCTATAAGATATATTAGAATACAAAATATACTTTGGGGTATTCTACATCATATATTTTCTTTATTTTATGAGATTATTTTGTTGTTAATTATATATATTTTTTATTAATTTATAATAATTATAAGTTTTAAAGAAATTTTTGGGAGAATTTTTAGGACACAATGACTCAACAAATCACTAGTTTCCCCTCCGAAATGCATGCAAATTGAGAGTAATTTTCTTGTTCTAATGGTGAGCATTGACTGCCAACAATAGAAATTTTTTCTGTTAGGCAAATCCCACGTCAAAAGTCAGTACTACTACTTAAATATTGGCTTTATTTTCTCAACAGAAGCCACACGTTAGCGTGCCATTTCTCCACAAAAACTATATATATATATAAACAAAAGAGCATGGCTATAGTACTCAAGCAACGCAACAAGAAATTGAGTTTTAATTTCTATCTGTAGTTCCAATCCTGCAGTGAAGTTGTGATTCATTCTTTGCGAAAGCAGCAGCAATGGCAGATTCCAAGCAGATGTTCAGGGCTGGTCAGTCCCACGGCCAGGCTGAGGTGAGAGTGATCAGATGCTCATTCACGATCTTCTTCCAAAATGTCCCCATTAACACTCGCCAGCTTGCTGTCAAGCCTTGTTAATTCTGAAACATTCTGTTGGTGCCATTAATTTGCAGGAGAAAACCAATCAAGTGGTCCAGTCAGCCAAAGATACAGCACAGGCTGCTGCAGATAAAGTCTCTAACGCTGCCCATGCTACCAAGGATTCCGCTCAGCATGGTGCAGAGTCTGCCTCTGGCTTCCTCCAACAGGTTCATTTACCCTACTCTATTTTTCTCTTAAATAATCATCACAAACATTGTTATTCTTAATTTCTTAGTTGTTGTTGTTGTTGTTGTTTAGACTGGAGAGCAAGTGATACACATGGCTCAAGGGGCAATCGATAGCGTGAAACATACGCTCGGAATGGGAGAAAACACTACGAATACCTCAAACCCAACCTCCAACACGAGGCTTTGAAGATCTTGCATGCGGGCGTTTTTATACGATTCACCTCTTACTTTTGTTTTTGTCCTTGTGGTTGATCACCTTCCATGATCTACTTGATGATCACCTTCCATGATCTACTTGAGAACTTTAAAGTGGATGTGGAGAGGTTTTGGAGTAGTTCTTGTATGTGTTTGCATTTGTTTGAGAATTTTTTATTTTGAGTACTAATTAGGGATTTTGGTAAGAGTACTAATAAAATGGAGGTGGCTAGTGTAAGAGGTGATTAATTATTGTTTCCATGTAAGGGATTTCCTTGCTTGAGGTTTACTTAATGAGCTTTTATTTTTATGAAGTCTAATGAAATAGAGTCTCTCAATTCCAGGTTGATTGCACCCAATTTGTTATTTTATTTTTAAACTATTGTTCTATTTACAATAATAACATTATTACTATCTGATAATTAACATAGAATGGATAACGTTTCTGAATTAATTAATACAAAGAATATAATAAACATATTCGAATTCCAATTTTGACTGTAACAAATAAACTAATGCCTCATGTTGGAGCTAGGTCTAATATTTTTTTTTTTCAATTTATAATTTTGATAAATTAAATGAATTATTATCGTACTACCCTACCCTGGCTCTGCTTTGGCCGAGTGAAACCCTGATGACGTCAATATAGTGACTCGGGTGACTCGGGTGACTCGGGATAACCTGGGGAAACTCGCTGACCAGGCAGATGAGCCAAACTGAGTCATCTCCGGGTCGGCCTGGCAAAATGTGATGAACGGACGCATTGTCTTCTTATTTTGATATTTTGTTATCGCGTCTTCACTCTTCCTGTGTTCGAACACAGAAGCGCGAACTATGTATTTGCGGGACGGCGGTGCTGCCGAATCTCCCGTCGTCTTCCTTGAAACCCAAGTTTCAGCTTCGTGGGAAGTTTTCTTTTGAATTTAGGTTTCACTGTGACATGTTGAATTATACCTCGCGAAGATGGCAATGTCTGGTTTGGGATTGGTTGGCAAAAGCACGACTTTTCGTCCCCCGCTCGTGTACTGTGTCAGAAAGGTAGTCGTTAGAATAGAATGCATCATTTTGGCTATCTGTAAATGGTGAAATTTGGTTCTATGCTTCCGTCTTTCATCGTATATCATTGGCGAAGATTTTTTATTTTTAGTTTCTGTTTTTGAATTGTTGTTCAATGTTATGCAGATTCGACGAACCTCAACTGCTGCTGTCGAGACGGTTGTGGAGCCCGGCACTCTCAAAGAGGAACCAAAGCGTTCGACCTCTCGGCCGATAGGTACACTTGACATTAGTTTAGTTTTCACTGCAAGTTCATTGTTCCATTTCTGCTAAAAAATGTGATTTTGAATGTGTAATAACTTTTTATTAAGTCATCGCTTAATAGAATTGATAATTTGCAGTACCTGCGGACGAATTTGGCGTACCAGAATGGAAGAAGTTGAGTTCAAAAGAACTGGGTATTACGACATCGATGATAGGAAGGCCTACTAGAGTTGTGCTAAATGGGCTCAAGCGAAAAGGTGTGATATTTAATGCTAGACATGCACGCTGTGCATTATTTTTAATTACTGAATTCTTATTGAGGTTTCGAGGGTGATTCTTGTGCGCTCCATCTTTGGTTATTTATCCTCCAAAAAACTAATTAGCATGGCCGAATGAAGGCTGCCTCCTTAATTAAGAAGGAAATATATATTGTTTGGCATGTCCCACAATGGTAGCTTTTGCTTACCATGGCAGTTTTAAAGTTGGTGCCACTTAATCCAATCGTGTACCACACCAGGGATGTCCACCAAAGAAAATTTTCTTAAAGTCACATTTTCTTGACAGTTTAAACAATGGTATTAATTCTTTTGTCTATATGCCGACTTTTCCATTCTGAGCCTCTAGGGATTTCTTGAATAATGTTTCAAGTATCAATAAGTTGTATTCCCATGAACTCAATGATAATTTTGTGATAATAGGTAGATAGATGTTTCTCTGTGATGCAAATGTGCCTAAGCTTGGTGCATTCATGATACAATATTTTTCAATTTGTCTCTCTTTCTTTTGGAGAAATGCAGGATTTGACGTATATCTTGTTGGGGGTTGTGTGAGGGATCTTATTCTCAAGAAAACACCAAAGGATTTTGATATTATAACTACTGCTGAGCTGAAAGAGGTTTGTGAATTTCCAGCCCTATACATATTTCCTATTTTATGGCTGCGTCATGATATTACACAAGAATTGAACTTAATAAGATGTGAAACAAAGGAAATAACATAAGCAAAAACATAGTATAAAAAAAGTAAAATTACAAAATCCACATTATCGGATAGTGCAGGGATAGTCAGGATCCTCAATGGAGGTTTAAAATTGTCTTTCTGGAGATCAATGATATGGTTAGGGATGCACATTGCCACTGGTATTGTATTCCTCGTGAGGCCAATTCTTTGGCTGAACTCTTGCAAAGGAGGGAGCCTCACTTCAATATTTGATTGTAAGAGGGCCCTCCTAACATGTAACCATTAGTTGCTGAATGAACCAATAAACTTCACCTTCTTGAAAAAAAAAAGAAAAAGATTTACATTATGATATCAAAACTAGCATCAAGTAGGAAAGCATTGTAACCAAGATTTGCAGTATTGGAGATACACAAAGTTGTATGTCTTGGAAACATAAAAAAAATAAGAGGAGACATAAGCAATCATATATGTAGTAATTTCAGAAAATAATAAACAATATGTATACTAATAATTCTAATTCAATAACTAACTCATAAAAAATATATAGTAATTATATTTAAGAATTAATTAATCAACATAATTTGTCACACATTGGTTCAAAACAAGTGATTCTAACCTACATAGCTTATGATAACTTGTGTCAAAGACAGAAATAAAAGATCAAATAGTATCCCAAATTATACCAAGGCTAAGAATATCTTTATTTATATATGATCCTGAAATATATTTCTATTGATTAAAATATTAAATTTACAAGGAGTGGCGCAAAAAGTGAACGAAATAGGTAGAAAGTTCTAGATGTTTTCATCTTCAAATATTCAAAATCTTTAATATTTGAAGCTAAATCAAATCATAAATTCTATTATATATTTACCTTACACTCACGAGAAAATAGTTTCATGGGTTCCTTATTTTGATTTTGTTCCATGCCATTGCATTTTAATATTCCTAGTTGTTCAAATCTGTATCGGTAAAGTATCATACGTATCGACCTTTGTTTCCTCGATACATGAGGAAACATGAAAAAACAAGTGGATACATAAGGTTACGGTGTTTCTTTTTGGTTCTCTCGTTCACTTTGAAACAAATTAATTGCTTGTTTGCCTTCACTGGGAGACTCAAAAGATGGTGAACTATGCGCTTTACTTGTGACTAATGGAAAGAACAAAAACTAAATTATGAATCTGATTATCAGCCAGAATTTATTCATAGGAGTTGATATAATCTTCATGATGCTTCTCTGGAGTTTTATATCTTGTCCAAAATTCTGAAAATCTTATGGACATTTAAATTAAACATTATTTTCATTCAACTTCGACTTCTTCTCCTAGATGTAACTGATGGACTATGAAAGAATTGACAACATGTTCCTACTTATTCGATTTTCTTAATCAGGCTAGCTACCATGATTTTGGTGGATGTTACATATGCGGTTCTTGAGCTCATTGTAGGATCCAAATGGTGTGACTGATGTGAAGTGAGGAAAGCTAGTTGTCCTACTGGGATCAAATATGATACTTAACAGTCATGCATCTTGTGTGGAAGGAGATTTTGAAAAATATTTAGTGGGTCTCTAGAGGCAGCCAGTACCTACATGAAATAGCGATATATTCAACGAGTTAATTAAGAACTCTTATTTTCTGAAAAAAAAAAAGAATGTACAAGCAAATACTTTCTTTTAGATTTGGTTGAGGATTATTTCTTATTTAATGGTGTATCTTAATTTTTAACATGCTTTAAAAGCATGCTGTCTTTGCCATATTCTCATTATCAATAATTATTATCCTGATGGGTTTTATTCACAGGAAAAGAAAGAAAGAAAGATAGTCATTATGAATATAGAAAGACAAACTAATTACTATAGAGTTCCCTACTGTTCAAAAATTTGTGCACTGAGTTGTGTTCTATTTTCTTTGTTTTCTGTCTATCAAGTTAAACCTATCTTTGAAAAATGATTGAAGGTGTTCTGATTCACCCCTATCAAAATTGTTGTCTGGACTTCAATGGAACTTCTTGGATACTGGTATTTTCAGGTAATGAGAATCTTTTCACGATGTGAAGTTGTTGGCAAGCGATTTCCTATCTGCCATGTACATGTCAATGACACCATTATAGAGGTCTGTTTTTGCCCATACCTTATCTACCTTCACATTGGTGTAAATCTTATTGATGCTCCGCATAGCTTTTTAGATCTGTCAGCATGGTGATGTCGAAAAATCATTCCTGATTTTAACAGGAAGATCCATGGATCCATATTATGTTGTAGGTGTATTGAAAAAAGTAGTGTTTTTCAATTGAAAGTATTTGTATTACCAAACTTAATCAATGATGTTGTTGTTTGAATAGGTTTCAAGTTTTAGCACATCTGCAAGAAAATATGGCAAAGACTTGACTCGTTTTCCCGAGAAGACCACCTGGCTGCAATCAGAATGACTACATCCGCTGGCAGAACTGTTTGAAACGAGACTTCACTATTAATGGGTTATTAATCTTACCTCTACAGTTAAAAATTTGATTTTTTTTTAAAATTAGTAAGGATAGTCCTTGTCTCATGATCAGCTTTCAAAGATAAAAAACTTATACATGGTTTTTTGTTTTTTCTCTGTTTTTTGTGATAGCTTTTTTAACCAAAAATGAAAATTTTCTTCTGCAGATTTATGTTTGACCCCTACGCTAAGATTGTATACGATTACATGGGAGGAATGGAAGACATAAAAAAGGCCAAAGTGTGCATGTATCTTTGTAAAATTTTCCTTTTGTTAAATCTGCATATGCATTTTGATATGCCTTTTCATTACCTATTTTCGTGTTTATAGGTTAGAACAGTAATTGCAGCACACACTTCTTTCCAAGAGGACTGTGGTAAGTGTTATTTACTTAATTTAGTAATCACGACCTCTATATATAAGGTCAGCATCTAATAGTCATTAGTCTATTTTTGCAGCTCGGATTCTTCGTGCAATTAGAATTGCAGCTCGCATAGGCTTTCGTTTCACCAAAGAAACTGCTCATTCCATAAAGGACTTTGCCAGTTCTGTGTTGAGACTTGATAAGGTCCCAATTGCATATGATCTTACTTTAATAGATAAAATCTCCATTCTTGATTTATGTTCAGTTTACCTTTTTTTTTTGAAAGTGTTCAGTTTATGTTTTTAAATCTAAAATAGGAAATTTTTGCTTTTGTTTATGTACTCACAGGGAAGGCTACTTATGGAACTAAATTACATGATGGCATATGGTTCTGCTGAACCTTCTTTGAGGTTACTTTGGAGATTTGGTCTCTTAGAGGTTCTTCTACCCATTCAGGTTTGTGGCTAGTTGCCTTCATATAGTTTGGATCTTGATCCATTTTCTTTATTCTGCCTGGATAATATAATTTTGCTACACTACAGGCATCATATTTTGTTTCCCAAGGCTTTAAAAGACGTGATAAAAGATCAAATATGCTCCTGGTATGTATTTGAACATCCTGCATTTTTATTCATTATTTTATTCTGTATTTATATTTGAGCATCCTACATTTAGTTTCTGATCATTGGTTGTAGAAGTATCTGCTTTGCCTTTTTTTTTTTTTTTTGTGTATATCTCTGTACTTTATTACATCTATAACTTGCTGTCTGATATTATTAAGTATTATTCTGCATGCTATCTGATCAGCTAAGCCTTTTGCCTTGAAAAGAAGAAGAAGAAGAAGAAAAAAAAAAAAGAACAAACACCAAGTGGATTAACTGAAAATTCGAGTCCTTTTTACAGTTAGCCCTCACAATTCCCAAAGAAAAGGAACATATGGCTTCCACTGACCTCTTGGCCATGTACATGGGTGTGATCAAAAGGCATCTGGCTTTAACAGGTACTGCAGAGCTGAAATTTTTATCACACCCATTATGTGTTGAAAGCTTCTGAATGTGATTTCAACTTTGAACGTGGTGGTTTCTAGCTCATGCTGTTACTCTAATCTGGATAATTTTTAGTCAGAATGTTCTTGTAGCCTTTGTTCCTGCTTGAGCTACAGTATGCAGGACTTCCTCCAAATCACTTCCTCTGAATGAGTTATCGACCTACATGCGAAACTGTCGCAAGAAAAGCTATTTTATATCCTTGGACAAACAATACTAAGTAATACCTTTAGATGATGTTCACTATGTCTCACATTTTTTCTCTTTCTGTTATTATGAATGGCAGAAGAGGAATGCCTGTATCTTATATTTCGGCAAACATGAACAGTCTTTTAAAGATTAATTTATCGGTTGTCTGTTCAGGCAATGTTTACAAACTTGGACAGGCTTCTTGCACCTGATAGACCATGCCATAGTTGCTTATGGTAAGGAGATTTTATTATTTGAGGCTTTTGCAAGTTATGATATTTTAAATTAATTCTCTGTTCTGACTGGAACATCTCTCAATGACACTAATTTTTTTCTTTGGCTATATATATTTCTTAACTTGAATTGTGAAGTCCATTAAATGTTTTCAATTAACTCTGATGCATAGGGTTGGGATATTGGCTTTTCACCTTGCATTGGCAGAAGAACATCAGGATCCTCTGGTTGTTGCTGCTTTCACTCTTGCTGTGCATAATGGGGGTGACTTGTCTGAAGCTATAAACATTGCAAGGAGGATTACAAAACTTCCCGATAACAGCTTTCCTGAGCTTTCAGAACCTGGGGAATTGGCAGATTCCGATTTAATGGAGGAGGTGTTGGATCTTGCTTCATCTGTCAAAGCATCATTGAGTATGATGACTAATGAGACATTTGTCTCACAGGCAATGTCAATGTATCCTCAGGCTCCATACTCCGATCTGGTAAGTTTCTTTTGTTGAGCTATAGGAGACAATGAGTTTGAGATGTGGGGGGTCAGTGTCTTGCTTGGATTTACTGAAACATGACGAAATCATCATTTTCAGGATTAGGATGGATTGGAGTGTCATCCCTACCTAACAAGCCTGTTTTGTATGGTATGAATGGGATTTCATTGTAGGTAATCTTAGGTTGAAAACTAAAGAGAACTACCTTGACACTTATTCTCTGCATTAAACTGGGCTAGATCTCCTTCCATCTCTGTTTTCTTTTCAATAGAGTACAGAGTCTGCAAGTGCAACATATCGTCGGTAAGCTGTATTTTGCCTCTTGATTATAAACCGGTAGTTTTATTAGGAGGTTTAAATTTACGTGCTTGGATTTGCACCTTTTTTTAATTCAATTTTGCACAAGACCAAAAAAAAAGGTACGTTTAGGTATTACATTCTTCAAAGTATTTTGTTCGAGTAATATATGCTAAAGTGATATATTGTCCATTAAATTATTTAGGAAAAATTCTGTCAAAGGACTCACGAGTCTAAGGAAATTGGGTCTTAAGCGAGAAGTGTGTAGCTCAGTAACTTTGACACCTTGGTAGTACAATTTGGTGCAAGCAATCTAAGCTTTATTGCGGTTAGTCTTAGAAAATAAAAAATATTTGAGAAGCCATTATTAATCCTCATGATGAAGTAGGTGACACGTCTAGGAGGGTGAAGGTAGATGTCCCTGAGTTTGATGGAAAATTAGATCCAAGTGCATTTCTCGATTGGTTATACAATATGAATGATTATTTTGTGTGGTACCAAATGAACGATGTTCAACGCATTCGTTTCACGAAAATGAAATTAGTAGGGTCCGCCAAAGGTTATTAGCAAACTGTTCAGCGACACGCTGAAAGATTGGGACATCAATCCATTTCTACTTGGGCTGAGATGACAGCCAAGTTGAAAGAAAAATATTTCCCTCCTTACTACAAGGACCAATTGTTCAACTAGTTGCTAAACCATAGGCAAGAACTGTCTAGTGTAGACAATTATATTACCAAATTTGAGGAATTGTTATTAAGGAGTGACATCAATGAAGATCCGAGGTTCACTGTCTAGGTTTGTTAATGGACCACGAGTGGATATCAAAGCGAGGCTACTATCCATGCTCCCGACTCTTTAGAGGAGGCATACATCAAAGCCTATTTATAAGGTTAATGTTTTAAATTAAAAGACCAAAAACCTCTCGCAGTTTGAAATTTTCAGCAAAATTTTATGTACACACTAAGTCATTCTATCAGATGTCTGAATGTTCTTAAGTGTTCAGTTTTCCTAAAATTTCAGGACTGATAACCTCTTCTTTGATCCTCTGGTAGTATTGTCCTTTTGGGATTATCATGCCAAAAGACTTTATCTTGTTTTTGAACATGGGGTCTGCTTGGAATTACAGAGCAGTAATATATCACAAACCACTTTGTATTAGCTAAATTCAGCATTGTAGTTGATTCTGTTGAAAAGCTGGTATGGTTGACTTACTAGAGGCACGAAGAGCCATATTTGAACCACTGGCAAATTTGAATTCTCACACTATAGTGACAAAGTGGCGAGAGAAACTGGAGACGACCTGAGTTTGTATGGAATATTGCGGGCCAAGGAGAGCCAATTTTGTTTTTTCTATAAGAGGGGAACCGGATCTCCTTTGCATACTTTAAGCTCTTGTATTCTTACGTCCCTATGCAACTACCAGCTTTCAATTCTGACATTTTGTTTTGGGTGGTTTTCTGTAGGTGTTTATGCCATTGACATTGTATTTGAAGGTCTGCAAGATTTTTGACTGTGTGGGGCGAAACGGCCCAGAGAAAGACTTCGTTCCAAAAAGGGGAAGTAAAATCAATTACGAGTCATTGGCTGATGGTGGGATGCAAGAGATTCGCCACAATTTTGCCCGTGTTGTTTTTGACACTGTTTTCCCTCTCGCGTTAAATCAAAATGAGAAATAAAAATTTTCAGTATCTTTGGCTGTCGGAAGTTTTTTTTATTATTATTTTCTAGAGTACCCAATTGATTGATAGAAGATTTTGTATTTCATTGATGAACTTATGCGTGTAACAGAATGATGGTTTTTCTATCTTCAGATGAAAATCTTCTCTCATAAGAAGGTATTTTTCATATGAAGGTTGAAGAATCTTCATTTTGAAGGTTGAAGAATCTTCATTTTGAAGGTTGAAGAATCTTCATTTTGAAGGTTGAAGAATCTTCATTTTGAAGGTTGAAGAATCTTCATTTTGAAGGTTGAAGAATCTTCATTTTGAAGGTTGAAGAATCTTCATTTTGAAGGTTGAAGAATCTTCATTTTTGAAGGTTGAAGAATCTTCATTTTGAAGGTTGAAGAATCTTCATTTTGAAGGTTGAAGAATCTTCATTTTGAAGGTTTCTTCCTTGTGCATAAGTTCATCTTTAAATGCAAGTCTCTGAGTAATGTATGAGGCACTGTTTTTCCCCCTATGCATAAGTGTATCAATGTATAACCACAGTGGAATACCAGGCAGTGTTAGGCGCTTGCTCCATTGTGACTCTGTGAGCGGGCCAGAGTATCAGTATTCCCAATCAAAAAGATGGTATTAACACAAAAAAAAAACCAGCATTGTTTTTTCAATGAAAAAAATAGTTTTCTGAAAAATCTATTGTTTTCATTAAAAAAATTATATTAGAGAGAAAATGTACTAGTTTTACCAATGTTTTAAAAATTAGACTAGCCATTAAACTAGTAGTAATTCTATATGGGTTTAATACAGAGCTACTTTGATTAGATAGGCCGGTTGAACCAATAGTTGAACCTTTGAATGTTATATCAAGGAAATGCTAGTATCTTATAAATTCGAAAAATGCTAGGTGCACCTATTCAGAGTACCTATCTGACTTACATATTTAACCCGCCAATCTGAAACACAATTGCTTAGGGTTTATTCTTTAGAATTTAAGATTTTATAAAATAAAAAATTTTATTATTTTTTAAAATTTCCTATTGGGTGGTTAGCTTTACTCTATAAATTAAGACTTAAATTAAGCACAAGAAGACTGAGGTCCACTAGTGATATCCGTTGTTTAATCCAACGTTACACAACAATGTTCAAATATATTTCAGTAAACCGAACCAGGTTCAACTAAACTGATAGACGGTGAGATTGGCCAACCCGTTGGGTTGCTCTTTTTTAGGGAAAATGGGTTAAAGATCTTAAACCAAATTGGAATAACCTTTGGTTATAGTTTAATTGAGTTCAGATCAATTTTTAAAACGCTGATTTTTACCAATTTTTTAAAAATAGGACCGATCTTCAAACTGGTGGTGTATCAGTTAGTCTTGGTTCAACCAATGGTTGATCTTTTTGTACTTAGTTTGTGTGAAAGGTTTTTGAAGCTTTTGGTTTCTATTGGTTAGATCGTTCATATTTTTGTTGCTAGTAAAACAAAACACACTATAACAATTGATTTTTTTAAAGAAAAAAATGAGGTGTTGTCAACATAATTTTGTAATGATTAAAAAGGTTTGGTATTGAAAAAATTATATCAATACTTCCATTTACATGTTGTTGTAGCTGTCCTCCTGGACAGTCCAAGGTTTAGGTTTACCAATAGAATAAGAAAGAAAAATCCAATTTTACCTCTTGAGTGGTGATATGTCACATGTGTACTGCCAAATTTTACTTTTTAAGATTTGCAACGTGACTTGCTGTCTAAATAAGAGATAATGTTGAATCTATCTTCTTTATTTTATGAGTAACCCTTCCTACAGTCAACTAAGCTCACGAGGATAACCACATCAAGATATAAATCTTTACAGTAAAACATGGAATTACTAATATCATTTTTCTTGTCTCCTACTTGAATTGCCAACAAGGATATAGGAACCAATAAAATGTAGCATGTCCTTCTTTGTATTGGTCCCGTTTGAAGGGGCACGATTTGCTTTTAGCAACCGTTCAAGCGTGAGAGGCACGATAGAATGTCAGATAAATGGACGGAAGAGATGGTAGAAATTCGTCCGGGGATTCCCTGCACGTGCGGCGCGTGCAAATAGCTAGATTAGGGTTTTGAGGAGAGTCCTCTCTCCACTCCCCTATATATTTACTGCAAGACTCGACAAGGGAAGCATCGGAAGCTCCTTCAGTCGTCGGCTTTCTTCGTTGCAGATTTACTACTGCATTTGCAATTCCCATTTCGGCGTTCTTCGTTTCGTTTATTTGGCTGTTTTTTCTTCGTGTCCTTTTACTGTGCGCTTAGCTTGTTTTTTTTTTCTGTGTTTTTCTGTGTTTTCGTTGGAAGGAAAGATTGGTCTGAGCATATGATGAGACAATAAACATAAGCCTGATAATCTCCATGAAGATTATAAATTCGAGCTTTTTAAAACTGATGCTCATCCATTTCTTTCCACAGTTTTTTGCTGATATTTTTTCTCTTTAATATTAAATTGCATTATTTTGCTCCATTATTTTCAGTGCATTCTATGCTGCAGACTGCTTTTTATGTCGGAAATCTTTGATAAGTTTACTGCTTGTTTCCTTCGATGATCGGGTTTTTGTATTTCTCAAAAAAAAAAAAACGTTGATGAAATTTGAGTTGATTTTGGATCCATAGCAGTGGCAGCATTGAAAGATTGAAATTTGTAGATTGTGATTTCCTTTTTGGTACGAGGCAAAAATTTGTTGTGCACTTTACATTAAAATGGTCAGAGCCCGCGCGAAGTGGGGAGTGAAGGGAGGAGAGGAGAAATAGCGGGTGGGGAATTTGTCTACCCTTTATTTTAATTAGTTAAGTTAAACAATGATATTTGTGGTAAGCGTACCGTATTATAAAAATTATATGAACTTTATATGAATCAACCATAATATTACAAAAGTAGGACTTAGACGAACACTACAAGTGTTTTCCAATGAGGTGCTTGGGATAAAAACATGGGATAATTTTAATATGGAATTTAAGGATGATGAAATTAGGCAGAGAATCGGTTTAATTTGTTGCAATAGACGCGCTTCATACTTCAATGCCTTTTCCTGGTGCATTTGTCGGATAATCAGTTCTTTAAGAAGTTAATTGATCAATTTTTAGCTTGTTTTGGGCACAAAACATCGTTAATTAGTTGATTATATATTAGAATTAACAAGCACTTGAAACTTCTTGTCTGATAATTAGATTTTTACCGGAAGTGAGTAATGTCAGAAGATGTGACAAACTTACATGTTTACACATTTAAAAATATTGATAATAATTTTTAAAAATTTTAAAATTATTTACGCGGTGATTACTCATCACATACATGAAGCTTTGTACTATAATATTGTTGTTGTCGTTGTTAAATTACAAGAACATTTTAGTTTGTCCGTACATTTTTTTAGTATAGAAACTAAACATTTGTGTAGTCTATACTCTATTCACTCATCAAGCTTTCACAGAATGGAAATATTAGAACTGAAAAGCAAAGTCACTACAGCAAAGTTAAATAAGGTTCAGGTCAGTGAAAAGCTAAGAGACACCCTCTCAGCTAACTGATCAATAAATCATGTCCTGCTGTGATGCTGCCCACGGAGAGGACAGCACGTTTCCGGTTAGAGTTCTTCTCTTTAAAAAGCAAAAAAAATGCTCTGAGGTGCCAGAGAAGTGACCTTCAAAAGCCAATACATAATTGGTATACTGGCCCATGATGGATTGAAACTTGGTTCAGGATCCCATTAAATTCAACCTTGAACTTTGCTCTGAAGTATTGAAAGGGCTACTAGGAAGTTAAATGTAGGAGGAAAGTTCAAGGATCTTTTTGGCATTGATATATTGTCTTACATGAGACTCCAAGAACACCCGACTTCCTCTCAGCTAAAACTTATGTTCTGTTATGTGAAGTAGGTGCCAATTTTGATCGTGGCTGTGGTACTTGGACTCAATCTGGATGCAGCAAATACGAAATGGGATCTGCTATTTCTACATTAGAGAGAATTTCATTCGGGGAACTTATATAACTGACCTAATGGCCGGCTCCATTCTTGGGAATTATTCTGTACCCTCGAGACTAAGACTGAATATCCTGAGAAGTGCACACACTATGACGGTATGACCACAATTGTTACATCTGTACAAACTCAAAAGTACACTAAAACCCAAAAATTTTCCACGGAGATTCTAACGTTCAAAAATACAATACATGCGGAGTTTTACCGTTTTCCTCACTCGAAGTTTTGCTCCAAAGCTTTGTAACCAAAGAATCTCCTACTCCAGTTTCTCCCTGCCTTCTATGAGTTGCTTCTCGGGCTCGGCAGGGAAGTACTTTATGCCAACAAGGTCACCAACTCTGCTGATAACCTATGAAACAAGATAAAAGCTTTTTTAAAACCATGAATAGATAAGTTTCAAACCCGAGAGGCATTTGTCTGGAGGAAAACAGGGGATTAGCGGGATAAGGATGCTAGTGGAATGGAAATCACCTCCAACCCCTTGATCAAATCTTCCTTGGTGTGAGAAGCTGATATGCAGATCCTGGCCCTGGCCAACAGCAGAGGAGTTGCAGGGAATGCTACTGTGACAACTGCAACCTGAAGAGGTTGAGCAACGTTTGCTGTCAGTAAACCATAAAGAGTGCTATGGCAGCTACATGTCTTTACTCTTATACGTAAAGTTTGTCAATAACAGATGAGAGGCCATCTTTCTTACAAATAAACACAGAAGCCACGATTTCCTTGAACAGCAAATTATAAAGCACCCCAAAACTACACAAATTTCTTATTTGAGAAAAAAACACCTTTCATGCAAAATAACAGAAATTTCTCATTCTTTAACAGGATACATAAAGAAAATACATTATACTACTACGGAAAACGAGAGTGAGATGTGATTACTGATCAGGTGAAATAGCTTTTTTTTTTTGAATTGGCAAAATTTTTGTCCACCTGGAGTTTCACATTATTTAAGAACCAAAGAATTTAAAGGTAGTGGTCATTTGAAAGAAAAAGAAATACAAACATTACTTCCAGCATGTAGACACCCTTTCCAGTTGTCCTTTATCCTCAGATATCCCTCTCCCATGGATTAGATTTTCGGTTAAGACACAAAATAATTGCAAGATTTAGATCCCATCTAGGTACTTGGACATGGAACCAGGTCCAGGGATATTTAAGAGACGGACATCCAAATCCAATACAAAAAAGCAAACATTTTAATAGAAGTTTCAGGTTACATTTCCTTACATCAGCATATTGCCAAACTACATGTGCATATGTTCCTCTATACTAAATGCATACAGTATTGTTTTAATCTAGAACAAGCATACTAACTTTTTGGTGGCAGTACAAAACATACTTACATTTTGCTTAAGACATTCACGAGAAAATGCAGGAATTTTTGCAGGATTGTAAAGCATTATTGGCATCACAGGTGAATCATTATCACCAAGAACCTCAAATCCCATCTTTTGCAACTCAGAGCGGAAAAAGTTACTGTTTTCGCGGATTCGTGCAAGTTTCTGAGCCCCTGTAAGAAACCAAATTCAGCTGGTCATGACCACATATAACAAATTTTAATGCTTTTTATTGGTCATGGAAACACCCTTTATTTAATTGAGAGAACACTTTGAAAAAAATAAATAAATAACAGAAGAAACATCTTCTGTACCTCTATTAGAACCGTCCTCTCCAAGGATGACTTTAATAGCAGATATAACTTGTTGAACAGCTGGTGGCGACATTGCTGTTGCATATAGATGAGCAGGACAGACATACTTCAAGTATTTTACGAGTTCCTGAAAATGACAATATATTTCATGTCAAATTTTCAGTTTGGCTCTAATACTGGTTAACTTAAATTAATCTTCAAGATACTTGTATTTATATTTGGTAATTTCCAGTGAAGCTGAGCATTGCTCAGTGATAATACAGAGGGTTGTGTAACGGGAGGTCTTGAGTTCGAATACATAATAGTGGGAGCTTCAGGTTGTAACAGAAGCCCCTGAATAGAGCCCACAACATGGAACTTTTCCTAACTTACCAAATCTTCATATTATTGTCAAATTACTTTCTTTACACATGAGAAAAAACCATAAACCTTGTGGAACTTCTTTCTCAGAGTACTTCCAAGTTTTAATAAGATCTTCAAAACTCAAAACTGCTAAATAACTCACTTTCTCAACTGTTACAAATAATTACACTATTCACTTTTGAACAGAGAATGGATAAGTTGAGTTTTGCAAATGTGCTAAGTGCTTGAGACAAGAAGTAAAGATTTGAAATGAAAATCAAACCTTGGACCCAGCAATGTAGCCTCCACAAGAACCAAATGACTTTGTAAAAGTTCCCATCATGATATCTACATCAGCAGGATCTACTCCAAGGAGCTCACAAACACCTCTGCCAGTTTTTCCAACTGCTCCAATGCTGTGTGCCTCATCTAAATATGTGTATGCCTAATTTCCAAGAAAAAAATGAGTGCTAAAATTTTCAATTTTCAATAGATGTTTCAAAAGACAAAATTTGGCTTTCAGGGTATGTCTTAAAATTCTAACGTAGCATCATATCATTTCAAAATCTTTGAACTTTTATTCTTACCCCACTCAGTCTGATGGAACTCACCAGCAATAACATTAATCAATTGGACATAATTATAACATGAATAAAGCTTTTTAAGAAAAACGAAGAGGGTTATGGGCCTGGTCAGTTGACCAGGTCCTGGACCACCCCTTCTAGAAAAGGGTGGAGAGTAAAGTGGTTAAAACACATGGATGCATTTTTACCACGTTTTTGGTCCCTCCACCTTATTTTTCAAAAATAGATGGTCAAAATGATCTAAAATGATGCAAAATGATAAAAACATAGAAACTATGCAAAGCTCATAAGTATCATATTTCATATGGCATAATATCCTGGCAGCTATTGATAAAATTAAAGAACAGTGAGCAAGAGAACAATGAATAATTCTGTTGAACTAAGGCAACCTTATATTTTTTGCAAACAGCAATAATCTCAGGAAGTTTGCAAAGTTCCCCTTCCATGCTATAGATCCCTTCAACAACAACAATAATCTTCTTCCAAGGTCTACGTGTGCGAGGCTGGCCGTTAGCAATCTGCTCTCTCAGAACTTCTTCCAAGTGCGATGGAGCTGGCAACAAAGAATAGATACATAATTTTGCCAAAGCAGCAAGCAGGAATTATCAAAAGTTAAAAAACTCACTGTTATGCTGGAAGACCCTAACCGTTGCACCAGATCCTCGAGCACCATTCACAATTGAATTGTGGTTCAAAGAATCACTAACAATCAAACCTCCCTGTGGACAATAATAGTAAGACAGTGTTAATAAAGGTAAACTTGTTAATGCCTATCAGTTTAAAGTGCCAATCAGAATATGCACAGATGGAGTGATCAAGGATGAACTTTGATAAACACAGTTAAACAAGTTCCTACTTGCATACAAGCAATACAACTGACTTCCATAATAGAAACGATATCCTCTCACATTAACGTAATATATAGAAAACCGAACTCACTCACTTTCCCAATCAGCACTGGTATGATGGCAGAATTTGTTACATAGCCCATACCAAAGACCACTGCAGCTGGCTTCCCAACAAATTTTGCAACCGACTCCTCCAATTCTTCATGCAACACAGTAGTGCCTGATGTCCTTAAAAAAAATTAGTTGAATGATAGACAACTAGAAATGCAGCTAGTAACAAAAACCTTACCTCCATCTACTCGAGTACTGCAAGTACTTGGTGAAAATTTTTTCAATGATTCAATAACGCGAGGCGTACAGTACTCATCTGCAGCTGCAAATCCAAGATAGTTGTAAGATCCTAAGTTAAGGCATCTGGTTGTCTTTGTGGTTCGCCTGCACCAAATTCCATTGTTGGGAACATAAGGCGATGCTACAGCTGCATCTGTGTGATATATAATGACAAAGACAATAGAAGATCTTGTACATAGTCATTTTTAATTAAAGAAACTGACTTCAGAGTCTTGTTATAGTCATTCGAATAGCGCTCCACCACATCAAACCAGGCATCAGGTGCACTAGCTATTGGCCGACCAAAACAGTCCTGTTAAGAAATTGCCAAAATAGTCAGATCCTGATTTTGTCAGCTACAACTTTAATAATGTACACCCAAAAGGTAAACAATAACATAGACTACAAATGAATTGCTAACTTTTCACAGTAAATGCCTTTGAGTAGTCTACTGACAAATTCATAGTAAAATTACATTCTTTCAAGTTTCCTTCTCATACTCAATTTTCCGACCTAGTAGGATATCTCTATATTTTATGAGTACACAATATATTTTTGTTTTCACAAGTTTAGGAAAATTTTTACATTTTATAGCCATGCAACTATAGTAGTTGTGTCCCTTCCAAAAAAATAAAAGGTCTACTAATTGTATCCTCCAGAACTTGCTTATTAGCCTAACCTTGATACTCGTAGCTCAAGTTCTTGATGCTTTAATGTCACACAACAAACAATCACGCTTGCTTGGGAGCATACAAAATGAACATGAATTAATTTAAAAATGGAACTTCAAATGTCTTTCACAAATTTAAAATTAAAAATCTTCAACTTGCACATATGAAGAACTGCTTTTACAAACTCAAGTTTGAAGATGGTCGGTATATCTCTGTTTGTTCTTTTAAAAAAAAATATGATTATACACAAATCAAAGCCACATAAAGAGATTCAAAATATCAAGGCAATACTTTCTCTTACCAATATGAAATTTTATAATATCAAGCTTTTAGACTTTCGCAGAGCTAAAGGACAAAGCCCTTCTCATTAATCATTAGAATTAACTTGTAATATGTTCTGGCTGAAGTATGTAAACTTCTTACCTAATAGTTCTTCAGTCAATTAAACAAAAAAATTTGGATCACTCTGAACCCTGAATGACAGCATTCTTTAAACAATGACATTGAAGTTCCAAGTATCAAGATCTTTTTATCCATATACAATGCAGATAACAGTTGGATCCTCAAGGAGGGTACTCACAAGAAAATGTCAAAATGCCATGAAACCTAATTAAATAAGCTTGACCGAGAAAATTGAAACCTATAAGCTCTTTTGGATGAGAAAAAAAAAAAACATATGGATTAACTCCAGCCATGGGCTAAACTAGAAGACACAGCACAATAATAATCACGATAGAAAGTAAGAAAATGGATGATGATCATCAGAACAGACTCCTTTCTTAACTAATTTAGGTCAGCTACATTTGTGGACTGGCTCCATTTGGCCTTATTAATAGTTGTTCTTTTCTTTTTCTTCATCATAAATTTTACCTTTTCTGCCAGTCTCCAACAAACTAGTCAAAAGCCTTCTAACTGGTATATGAGGACAAACTAAATCTAAGGCACTAATAAATCAAAAAAAAAAAACCTATAGTTTAAACACTGTAATCACAGAAAACGCAAATAGAGGTTAAAGATGCCCACTGATATAGATTCAGACACTCTGGCAAAGTGCAAAGTATGGCTCAGCCTCTGCCTGAAAAACGTTGGGCTTTCAAAAAGCACATATACACACACATACACGAGCAAAGGGCAAGATAGCCTCCGTATATATTATTAAAACTTGTTCCGCTTCTGAAACTCTATTCTGTTTTTGGTTAAAATTCTTTCTAAACAACTATTACTAATAGAACTTTGATGACATTAGGGCTTCCATCACAACCATTTCAGAATCATCAGATGAATTGAGCCGTGGCGAAGCTACTGACGCTAAATGCACTAACTACAACAAGTCAAATTGATGCTGGTTACATCGATTTGCAATTCATTGATTCACGGGTTAGCTGCACTTGTTTGCAGGGCAGTAAATTTAGCAATAAGATTGCAAAACACATTTTCGCATATCTAAAAAGTCTCCTAACTGCAATCTCGCATTGTCAGACAGGCGGTTATAATTCTCTCGACAATTATCATGTCGCCATTTCACACTCAACTACGTTTCGCGAATGACATCCACAAACATAACTCTGGAAGAAGAGGAAGAAGAAGAAGAAGAAGAGCGAAAATTCCTAAATCTAGTGAATAAAACTAAATTATTAAAATCCCTCTTGGATGAAAATAAAAAATAAAAACGAAAATTCTGAACCCAGTTACCTGAATCCGCAGATACAACCGTCGAGTATAGAAGTCCTCGAGCCCCAAACAGATCGGCGCATAGCCCTGTCAACACGAAGTATAAAAATTTCACCATAGCAACACCAACTAAAGAGTCAATCTTCAGCTCGACCGATTGAACAGAGACCGTACCTGGAGTTTGTTCGAACTGAACCACTCGAGGAACTTCCTAAACAGATCTCTGAGCTGACCAAACGCAAATAGGAGTCCATAGCTGAAGAGCGTCGTCAACGCAGTGAGATAAGGTATGTTAATCATGTCGCTCGATCTGTACCGACCGCAAATGCAATCATTCCATCCGATCCTGATTGCAAAAGAAAAATTAATACGATAGAGAGGCCACCGTCACAGAAAAAAAAAAAAAAAATCCGATCGGACGGGGCCTTTTCTCGATCGGATTCCTGTCTCCGCTTTCTTTCCGCTGGAAAGGACTCGAGAACAAATTTTGGAGATTCTGAAGGTGCCGTCGGAGGTAAAAGAGAACGAAAGAAGCCGAGGAGACGACGTACTTCACGTTTTAAAAATTATATCTTCAATCGGTAATATTTTTTTTATTAAAAAAAAAAAAAAGTGTTTGCTATACAAGACTGCTCATAACATCACTCTTACCCATTCTCAAAATAACATATAAGTGCTTCATGCTTGTGTTTAATAATTTTTATAATTAAAATATAATTTAATATAAATTATTTATATATAACATTTTAAAATTTTAAAATTTTAACTTTATTTATTTTAATATAATTATTATTTAATTACATAGATTAGATGTGTTAAATAACAAAAAAAAAAAGATAAAAAAAAAGTATTTATTTTATTAATAATTGGGATATTTATAAAACATACGTTTACAAAGGGCAAAAAAACCAAAATACCCTTAAAAATTAAAATTATAGAAAAAACCCCATAATGTAACAAGATGAATGAGAATGGTGAATTTGGCTAATTTTATTTATGATTACATTCTTGCATGCGTTAATAAATGAGAAATTAATTTTTTTATAATTTTTTACTAGTCGTCATCTTGGACGACCCAGGTTCAACTTTAATATCACATTAGACTAAGATGTTTGCGTTTGAAAAAGTTCCGTTTTCTAATTTTTGACATTTTTTTCAAATTTATCCAAACATATTAAAAATGTTTGGCCCGGATGCGCGTGATCTTTTGTAGACACGTAAAGTTCTAAAATCCATTCCACCCCAACCGGACCCACCACTAGTTGTTGGACCCTACAAGTATCGACCTTTTCGTGGGCCCAACTCTAGTTTCCTGTCCTCTCCAAGGCTTTTACGTTTTGTCCATTTGGTCCGCTGGCTGGCTTCTGATTGGCGCTCTCTCTCTGATACCAACTTCGGCCGTCTATTAGGCCTGCCAATGGGTTAAGGGTTCGCTACACCCAAACTGACCCAAATCGTTAAGATTATGTAATGGGTACCCAATAAGAACGTTGTAATGCTTAAGGCCCGTGTGCCCAAGCTTCTAGGGGAGTAAAAGTTTTTTTGGGAACAGAAAGTAGGTTTAAAATAAAAATGATATCAGTACTTTCAGATTTTACTTCGAGGTTTTACATTGTGACATGCTACATAGTTGGCGGTCTAGATAAGAGAAAATTTAGATTTTATCTCCGAGTTTATTGATGTCATGATCTTCTTTTTTAAAGAGTTATTTTTCAAATAGAACCACCATTCCTTTAAATGGAATCCCTCTTCTCATTTGGGCCAAGTTAGACTCTGACTAAGTCCGCTGACCACCCAATTTTCAAATATGGGAGTCAGATCCAGAGTCGAAGTTGCACAACCATGTGAATGTTTCTCACGGTCTAAAGTCTAAGCACATCTCCATGTGCTCTTTTCTCTCTGTTATTTCATTTCTCATGGCATCTTCTCGGTAAACAAAAGTATGCGTGGAGCATTATATGCCTTTTTTTTATAATTATCATATTTTATTTATTTAATTAAGTTTATGTTACTATTATCGACACTAGAAAAAGACATCATATCCAGTCAAGCTCACCCTATATTCTCCCCACCAAACGGACCCAACACAATCCTTGCTATTATTCCCTTCTTCTCATTTTGTCTAGAACAGAAAAATATAAAACTCGTAATTTGTTCAGAAATTGAATTTCATTGGCATGTTGTTCACGTAAGTGAATAAATAAATTCGCCAACCAAACGAGGCCCTCCCCACTGAATAAAAAAAAATCCAGAGACAGTCCCCTCCTCTCGCCTCCCTCATCAGTCATCACAGAAGAAAAACTGGTGGGTAGATCGAGTCGTCGCCATGAATATATAAAGCTCGCGCTGCCATGGGAGGAGGACCTCGATCTCCTGCAGCTTCCGCGAAGCTTCACGCGGCTTCTCGGGGTCGCTCTTTTCAACAGATGTTAATCCCACGTGATTCAACGAATTAAATAAAGTTCTCTCTCTCTACCCAGTTGACGTGTTATTAATTAGTCAATCAGGAAACCACAACCACGCACATAAAAAAAATAAGAAGAGATAAATAACAAGAAAAAAATTCGTATACATAAATTTCTTTCATGAGAATAACTCATGTTATGGATGACGATGGGTTGTGTCCTACGATCTAAGTTGTAAATTTCAATAATCCCCGATTAGGGTTTATACATCTGATAACCAAATCATATATATCGAAATATAAACAATAACAAAAAATAGGAGCTTTTTCAAGCGCCTAGGTATGAGATAAATCTGGAATAATGACCAACGAGTTAGTCAAGGGGGAAGCGAAAACAGCCACAGATTAAAGCTTCTCCCTCTCTCTCACTTTCTTTAATGTCCTGGAGAACCGACCGACTCCACCGACTTCTTATCCGCGTGAGAGGACGCGCTTGCGTACGGGGACAGGGAGTTCAACCTGCAACGACGTTTTCACAGCAATGTCAGAGTCATTGAATAGTTTTTTTATTAAAAAGGAAATGGCAGGCAGACTTTCGAGAAATTTGGCCACCCACGGCAAAAAAACAACAAAAGAACCCGGAAAAGAAATTCTCAAGGTCCCTTTCCACCCATTTGTTTCATCAGGAGGGTTCAAGGCTGAGAAAAAGGGAAAACGGGATTTGAATCTGATTCAGTGAAATGAATTTTAAAGAAAGTGGGTTGGGTAATCAATGAAAGTTTGGTCAAATGAAAATAAAATCAACAAAATCCTACCTAGAGAGTTAATGTGTCTGGAGCAGGGCATTTAAATTTTGTGAGTTGCTACGTAGTTGGAAGAGAACCCCCCCAGTTTAAGAAGAAGGCAACTAATTCCTGAAAAAAAACGCAAGACCTGAAATCAACTACTACTTCATTCTTTTAAGAAGATGAAGAAGAAGAAGAAAAAACACAACAAAAAAGCAAAGCTACTTCGACGTCTTCGTCACTGTAACAGAGTCAAAAGTCTGACGGGAAGAACGCAGGAAAACGTGCAGGCTACAGTATTTTATAGAGAATGGGAGGAGTTCATGAGGCGGCCCCCAATGACTTTCCTAAAACGATTCATCGAGTTTACAAATAGAGCAGATTCCTCCTTTGTTTGCAGAATATTAATTGAATTTAGTCACAGTAAAACGTGCCATAATGTTAGGGAATTTCATCGGATCAATTCATATAGAATTCGAAAAGAAGAACCAAAAAAAAAAAAAAAAGCATCGGCAAACGAGCGGAGAAGGCAACAAACAGACGGAAGAATGTACCTCTCTTTGCGTTTCTCCAAGAACCTCTGCAGCGAGTGCTTTCTGGCGATCGGCATCGGAAGGCCTGAAAATGTAGACCACAGACACAATTAATACATAAACAAGAATGATATTTTAAAGAAAAAAAAACAATTCCGTTTCGAGAAGAAAATCGCGAGGATGTACGTACCACCGCCATTGAGTTCTTGGAGCAGCTGATGTCCGTTTGCGGTAGAAGCAGGGAATCCGTACTCGCCGCAGGAACCTCCCGGCCGGGAGAGTCCCGTCTCGGCGAGATTCATGATCCTTTCGGCCTGAAATCATTTAATCAAAGAGGATCAACGAATATCTAAGACCAGTCCGAGATATAGCAGGCGTTTCCATTTTTTTCTTTTTTTCTTTTTCCCCAAAGGATGAAAGGAGAATTGATGCTTACCATATTGGGCGAGACGTCGAATACGGAAACGTTTCCGTTGTAGAAGATCGTCAGAGGGGCAGTCCCGTTGAGATTTTCGACAACAGGTCTCGCCATTGCAGACGAAACTTCAGTTGCAGGTCTGTTAAAAAATCATATAAAAACACATGAAACGAACCGTGAATAAACATATACTCGGATTGATAAAAAAAAAAAAAAATACACACATACATACACAGAAACAATAAGAAAAAAAAATAAAAGTTTCTTACCTGTAGGGAAGAGGTCCCGAGGAAGGAATCATAACGTTCCGCGGCGCCGGGGACATACCAGCGGCCGGAGGACTCGCCCCCGGCGTCAAAATCCCTTGGTTCTTCGGCGAAAATAAGTTATTTTCTCCCGATTTTCTGTCGAAACTCCCATTAGCGAAAACAGTCCTCAGCAATTGCGGATCAATCCGTGCAATAGCGCTCTGTATGCCTGCTCATAAAAAAAAAAAAGAAGAAACACAAACCTTCAATCATCACGAACAATCACAAAAACATCGACACCTAAACTTTCACAACAAAAAAAAAAAACAGCAGAAAAGAAAGATAAAGCATTCGCCTAATTACCTCTGACATTGAGACCAAGCGGCTTGTCGCACGCCCTAGCAGCCTTCTGCTGCTTCTCCATCCCGAAGAAATCGAGCTCGACCATTGCAGCTCTCGACATGTTTCTTTCCCTCTCTTCCTCAAACCCTCAAGTTTCTCTTCCTTTTCCTCTTCTCTTTCCTCTTTCGCGACTCGGAATATCGATGCAGAGAAGGAGTGCGGGAGTTGTGCGACGGAAACCGAAGAAAATACCCGGAGATTTTAAACGGGAAAAGCAGCGGCAGGCTTAAAGTGCGCGAGGGAGAACACGAGAAAAAGACCGTCCAGTCGACGATGGCGACAGCTTCAAAAAAAGGCACTCTCTCTCTCTCTCTCTCTTCTCTCTCTCCAATCTGCACGTCTTTCACGGGTTCCTCCTGCGAAATGACCCCTTTCCCACCGTTCCTCTTCCCCGTCAAATATTTCAGCGTCGAAAATTTCACGATTCAAAACATCGCCGGCTGTAACGGAAATCCCGGCTTTTACGGACCCACGTTTCACTTCTCTCTCTTCAAGCGAGAGAGACGGAGACTGAGGAGCCGATTCGGCGGGCCGAAGATAATGGCCGGATCGCGTGTACACGCGAAACCAAGTCCGCTTCGGCTTCGCACGTCGCGGAAAACGTGCGCAAAAACAACGACGACTTCCATCGCGCCACGTGGCGCCCTACTTCAACGTGCTCTAATAGGGGGTTTTCATCCCCTCTCTGGGACCCGCCACCGTATGACGAGAGTACCGTGTACGGGTGTGGGGACGTCGGCAAGGCCTGGATGGCGGACACGTGGTGAAGATCGACGGCGAGAAGGATATGGACGAATCACGAGGTTTTGGAGGAAGGAAGAGACGGCACGTGGGAGAAAAAAAAAAAAAATTTCGGAATCTGGAGTGGTGATTTTCCGACAGCCTGGAATGTGTAGGAAGAAGATACGCTCGTCGACACCGATAGGGTCTGGAGTCTGAACTTTGTTCTCTCGAAGTGGGTCCCTCCGGTTGCCAAATGAACAGCGATGCAGTCTCGTGGGACCGGATTTGATCCGATAATTCTGACTTGGACCGGGTCAAAGAGAGAACGAACAGGTGAGTTAGAAGACCAGGCCGAGTCAAATTCACTCGGACCTCCCGAGTCACGAGTCATAATCCTACACCCGATTCCCAGTCCCCACCCCACTGTCTTTCATCCTTTTTTATCCCCCTTTTTTCACCTCTACTGAAAGTCAGCACCACCCACAAGGCTTTCCCTTAAATTTCCCGTGAGAGCTTATGCTATTCTGCTTGTTATCCCGTGATGGCACACGAGACTGCGAGCGTGAAAGCGGGTGGGTGGGATTTGCAGTGAAGAAGATTCACGGAAGCCATTAATGGCCTCCGGTATTCCTTTTTCGGCTATAAACGTCAAACCAAACCAAACCCACTCACGGGCCACCGAAATCGGTCTGCCCTAATTGGTGCTTGTACCGGACATGCACCATTGTACTTTAATTGCTCAAAGTACTTGCTAGGTTACCTCCACCAGATACCCCCATTGTTGAAAGTGGAACCGGAGCTTTCCTACTATGCATATTTTGTTACTTACGTTACCGTAACTTTATGAGTTGTGATATGCCCATATTTTACTTCAAAAGCTTACATTCTGACAGGCGTCCTCCTTCACGGTCCAGCCTAGGTAAGAGATAAAGTATGTTTCTATTCAATGGTAACCCTAAACTTTATTTGCACTCCAACCTAGGCTGCCAAGATCAAGATCAGAATGTTTTCTAACTTTAGTTTAAGCTCAATAAACCTTAACAAAAATCATATTATTTACTTTGAGGTTTTAGGATTTAGATTAATTGGCAGCTTTGCAGTGTCCATAAGTTTAAAGTTTAAGCTTACCTATATAATAGGAAGATAATTTCTACTTTATTTCTTACTTAAACGGCCAGGAAGATGCTACGTCGTATAAATGGCTATACATATATTACCACTAATTCTTATTAGACACAAACGAAATTGTTAATAAATCAATTTTAAATAACTCTTAGCTAGGGTTATTGGCTGCCTAAGTTGGTTAATAAATAACGCTTAGCTACTCATATGAATGAAAAGTGCAAAAGTTTTAATTAATAGTGGCATTGTTGTAGGGTTTCATTCTATGCCCCTATGCCACTCAACTCCCAAAAAAGTCAATAAGGTTTAGTTTCATGTGTTCCATATCTCATAGAAAAACTTCGTCACATTTTACGAGATATTTCACGAGCTCCAATACTTTGGAAAAGTTTAGGGAGCATATTTAATGAGAATGTTATGAATATAATGGGGATGCGTACAAATTGCTTACATCCCCTCACATGAATAAATATGCATTGCCCACGTAGACACCGAGGAATGTATATTTTATTCCATGGGATGTATGCAATTGTACGCATCCCATTGTACGCATGTCACTATTTTTTAATAGAGTAGTGATTCGAAAATAGCTGCTGTGCAGCTATTTTTATTTCATGTGAGAGCCGATAAGCAATGCATGAATAATTATTCTTATATGTTCCATCTATCTAGTCGTGATTCCTAGTTTAAGGTCAATGAAATGATATGACCATGACACGAATTTTGATCTACTTTTATTCAAATGGAATGCAATTGACACATTTTTATCACGTGTCACTAATTTGCCACTTGTATGCCACATACTCAATGGAATTTAAGATAGTTAGACATTAAAGAGAATGAACCAAGACATTATATTAATATTAGAAGATATTTTTCCTTTAGGTAACTTACAGAAATTTTGCTATTAGGCGACTCAAGCAAATTTAACACTTATTTAAAAACTTTATTGCACAACTACACTTATACAGACCACGAGATCTGATTCAGATGGTTAAGAAGGCCTCAATATGATTATGTATATTTATAAAACATCCAAAATAATAAAGCTGATATCAAACCTATTATCTATAAGATTATTTCTCACACTTGCTTACTTATTATACAATATTTGGACTCAAACTAGGCTTCCAAGATCAAGATGTCTTCTAACTTTATTATTAAGTTCAATAAACCTTAAGAAAAATGATATTATTTTACTTTGAGGATTTAGGGTTTAGGCCAGTTAGCAGTCTAGATAAGGTTTAAGGTCTCTTACTTGGAAGTCATTTCATACTGTAAACCTTCACAGGAAAATTTGATCGTACATATATCACAACTCTAGTTTTTATTGAACATAAACGCAATTGTTTATAAATCAACTTTATAAAATGTTTATAAACCAGCTAGGGTTATTGATTGCCTAAGTTGGTTACGTCAAATATAATTTCATAATAAGTAATTACCTGTCATAGAAATGAAAAGTGCAAAAGTTTTAATTAATGGTAGGGTTTCATTCTATACCACCGGCCTCCCAAAAAAAGTAAATAAGGTTTAGTTTCATGTGTTCCATGACTCATAGAAAAACTTTGTCACATTTACGAGATATTTAACGAGCTCCAACACTCCTGGTGGAGAAGGGTATTAAAATATTTATGTTGTGGGTCCCATTGATATTGTTCACATAGGATTACTCTTATTCTTTAGAAAAATCCTATGTTCACTTTATTGTGCAAACACTTTCCCCCTTGTATAGCGGTGGAACCTACACTAGGAATATTTTGTTAATGTCCCACCAGTGAGGGAAGTGCACAAAGTCCAGGCATATAGCATTACTCTATTATTTAATAAATGTGCATATAGCATTACTCTATTATTTAATAAATGTGCATATAGCATTACTCTATTCTTTAATAAGTTATACCTTCCCATGAGTAGGTGACCCTACTAATGGAAGAAAGGTTTAGGTACAAGTGCATGAGGCACATGTTCCATCTATCTACCAATGGAAAGATATGACCCATGACACGAATTTTGATATACTTTTATTCCAATTGAATGCTGACCCATTTTTATCACTTAGTGTCAAGACACTTGATGTCTCAGAAAAATCACTTTTTTTGGTTAGTGGAATTTAGTAGATTAAGACATTGAATTCTCCTTAATGTTAGGAGAGACATTAAATCCTCTCTCCCAGGATTTTATTATCACTTGTAAATAGGTAGAATTTTAAATTCTCCCAAATTCTCTCACCACAACTAACTTGAAAAAATTAATCATATATTTCACTTACCCAGAATTTAGTGTCACTCACTTTAAATTATCTATAAGATTATTTCTCACACTTGCTTACTTATTATACTCGTGATTGATTTTTTGTAATATTTTTTTAAAATTATTTTTCAAATATTCAGTTCATGGTAGTATTCATACTTTAACTGAAATATATGTCTAAGTTGTTTCAACTAATAACCAACCAAATACATTATAAAAAGGTCGACCTGTATTTTAGATTGGTAAAAAAACTTCGCAAATCCGATAATACTAAGAGTAATGCTATATGCACTTTCAAAGTGCTGGTCCTCAGCCACATTCTTACGTGGATGGCTTATGTGGCCATCCACGTAATCCGCTGCATCAGCATCCGACCGGCTTCCGTCTCCCCCGCCCCTTTCTTTCGACCCGCCCCTTTCTTCGACCCGCCCTCTCGCTCCCTCTTCCTCCCGCCCGCCCTCTCCCTCCCTCTCGCACCTGCCCGCCGCCCATTCCTCCTCCGTTGCCACCGCTCTCGAAGAAGGAAACCCCGTCGCCACCTCTCTCGTCCCTTGACGATAATGAACCAACTCCACTCCTCCATTGCTATTTCCCTCCTCTTCTTCTTCATCTTTTTTTTTTTCTACTTCTTCTTCCTCCTCCGTCCAGCTGTCCTTCTCCCCATCGTCGGAGGTGCCGCCCAGCAGCACCGGGGGCGGCACCGGATTCCAGTCAGTCTGCTCCAGCAGCACCGGGGGCGGCACCGGATTCCAGTCAGTCTGCTCCAGCAGCACCGGGGGCGGCACCGGATTCCAGTCAGTCTGCTCCAGCAGCGTCATCAGAGATACCCTCACCGGACGGGGTCTTCTCCCCCCGGCGCCGAGGCGACCCCGCGACGACACGACCGGGGAAGGGGTTCGGTGGGGGCCACCGTGGCATGCGGCGGAGCAGTTGGAATCGCGTGCATAAAGTCGTCCGTGACGGAGACGCATTCTGCCCGCCTTAGCCGTACTTGATCGACTCCTCTTCCCGGATTATGTCCAGCAAGGTCCTGCTCCGAACTCCCGCTGACGGCACCTTCTCGCCGTCCGTTTTCTAATCATCTTCGTCCCTCACCTTCGGAAGTTCCCGGAGCTTGGACGGGTCCCTCTCCCTAATCGACATCGTTCCCGTCAGCATCGACCGCCTCATTCCTCCTTTCATCGATCTACCCCAAATCGTACCCTCTGAACACGATCAATTAAACTCATAGATCTGCCACGACAATACCCACTAAACCCAAGAATTCATTTCATTCTCTGAGGGGCGTCAACAAAACCCAAGAAAAATTCATTTTATTAAAGACAATAAGAGACATCTCGTAGAGAGGCGTGTCAGTAGAAAGAGAGAGAAAGTGAGGGTCTGATTTCTGGTTGTGGATCTGTATTGATTGGCGGCGGCGGCTGGGTTTCCTTCTCCGGGAGCAGCGGCAAGGTTTCCTTCTCCGGGAGCAGCGGCGACGGCAATGGAGGAGGAGGAACGGGCGGCGACGGAGGAACGGGCGGCGGGCAGGTGCGAGAGGGAGGGAGAGGGCGGGTGGGAGGGAAGAGGGAGGGAGAGGGCGGGTCGAAGAAAGGGGCGGGTCGAAAGAAAGGGGCGGGGAGACGGAAGCGGGTCGAAAGAAAGGGTCGGGGGAGACGGAAGCGGGTCGAAAGAAAGGGTCGGGGGAGACGGAAGCGGGTCGGATGCTGATGCAGCGGATTACGTGGATGGCCACATAAGCCATCCACGTAAGAATGTGGCTGAGGACCAGCACTTTGAAAGTGCATATAGCATTACTCTTAGTGGTAACAACTAGTCGATAGGGTACTCTAACAAGCAGGTTCAACCAAAACCAGACATAGTACCCTGGTTTAATGGCTGGTCCGGTTTTTAAATTATTGAAGCACATAATAAGTGGGTCGTTGAAACAAGAGAATGCAAAGAAGTAATGAGGGAGTGTGATGCACAAGTTTGTGAGCCTCTGCAGAAGATAAGAAATATAATTGGTAGGTGGGTTCATCATTGAAGACTTGGAAATATTTGAGAAAACAACCTTTCTTATTCGACTTGCATCATGTGATTCTTGAGGTAATTAAGCTTCGGGTGGCCGACAGCTACTCTCGTCTTCCTCACCGTGTGTACGTCTTCAATCCCTGGTTTCCCCTGTTTCTTCTAAAGGGGGAAGTCTCTGCCTCTTCTTCTTTTTTCTTTTCGACGCCGGCGTTCTCTTTTCTCTATTCATGGCCGCTCCGGAGAAAGCGGGAATGTGGGAGAGCTCTTGAAGTTACGGATAATATTGATGTTATCCTTAACATGCATTTCTAAGAAACTGGTAGAATTGGAAAAAGGACAGGTATGAATTTTATTTGGAGCTTAATTTGATTCGCACATCAATCTTTAATGTGGTATTTTGTTAATCAATATTTACGGTCATGTAGAACTTCTTTTATTAACGGATAAATTTTTGTTAATCAAAATTTAACGTACCTCATCCCAATAGATCCACGTTGATCTCCTGCTCGCCGACGACGTTGAAGATGCCGTGGCCCAATACATCCCCCGACGATGGCGTTCTCCGGGTTGGCCGTGATCGTGTTCCCGAGTACATGATCGTGGATCGTCTTCGCCGATGAATTCTTGAGCAGGTCCGTGTACCTCCACTCGCTCAGGATTTCCAACTCCGCCGACCAGGATGAGGCCGTGAGGTAACTCCGGCACACCTCACAACTGCACCAAGGCAGCAGCAGCAGCTTCCGTCGGGGCAAGATCACCACGACCACGACGGAAAATAACAGCATTGCGAGGAAAACTAGGGAGGAAGAGAAGAAAAACTGGAGATTCCATTCATATATAGTGCAGCAAAAGCGAAGGAGGAATATATATGGGGAAGAGAAGAGATACAGAGGGAATGTGATTATACTTAATAATGGTGGGATTGTGTAATTTAAATTTAATCGCCGACCCTATTCTCAAGCTAATTATTTCAGACATTCAAATTATATTAATTTTCACACTTCACACTTATTAATTATTATACCCAGCTTCTTGTAATTTTCTTCTATATAATTTTCATTTTTCAATGCTTTATAATTTTATATACTCTTACTCAATTAATTAGAATATTCAGTTCATGATAGTAACACTTTAACTGAAATAGTTTAAGTTGTTTCAGCTAATAATATATTATTAATTTGTGCAGCGTTTGGAAATTGAAAATCTACCAAATACATCTTTAATCTAAAATTCCTTTTGTAATAAGGATCATTACTGTGAAACCCCTGCACCAAAACTCTAAAATGGTTTTCAAAAGATTAATATGTATATCTGAAACTATCATAGTTATTGACTACAGCAACACCAGTTTTTACTGTAAAATCTTTTGGGACAAACTCGTGCGAGTTTAAAAGTATTTTTTGTACCGCTCCTCTATTTGGTACGAGGGTCATTCATTGTTTTCCCCTGGTTTCTTTAAAAAAGTCCTTTTTCTCCTCTTTAAATAACTGATATTTTGAGAGATGGAAAATGCTAAGTGCACCTATGCCCAATATCTATCACTACTAGAAATGCAGTCTCTGTGGAATGTTTGAAAAAATAAAAAAAATAAGATTACTGAGAGAGAGAGAGAAAAAAAAAATTAAATTTTTGAAACAGAATTTTGGAAAAAAACCGAGGGAGATAGAAATTTTACTAGAGAGAAATCAGAGAAAAAGAGAAACAAAGAGAGAAGAGAGGAAGATCTAAGGAGAGGGAAATCAGGGAGAAAACCGAGCTAAATCAAGCACGATAAAGTTTAGTTCGCGAAATTCTATTCTTTATTACCCGCAGGAAAACCAGGTAATCGGGTAATAAATGGGTAATAAACGGGTAAATAATAAAAAATATATAAAAATCACAAAAAACCCAAAAAAAAAGAGGACAAATTAAGAAAAATGACTAATAAACAGTCAAATACAACACTTTTATAGAGTTCAAAATACAACTTACATAACACAAAAATCAAATACAAATATAAATTGTCTCCTACACTTAAAATTGACATTCAAATACATTTAATACTTTATATTCAAAATTGTCTAACCCAAAAAACCATTTGCACTCTTCAATCTTCAAGAAGAAAGAATTTCATCCTCGTCCATAGAATCAACTTCAGCCATAGAGTATAATGCACCAAACCCAATGTCATCAATTTCACGTGAAGAACAAAAATATATATTAAAAATACAATTAACTGAATAAACTTCACATATAAAAAATAACAATTACCTTTCATTGCATGCCTTAACCAATCTTGTGTGCACATAAGTGCTTCTACCATCTTTGGATTCAACCTGGATCTATACTGGTCTATATAAAAAATAAATTTTTATGATTAAACTAAGTAAAAATATAAATTTACTATACTACCCTTACTTAAACTATAAACGGGTAAAACGGGTTCGAAAGAACTATTTCTGTTTCCATCCGTTTATTAAACGGTAGAGCGGTAAATAGTAGAGCGGTAAACGGTAGAGCGGTAAACGGTAGAGTGGTAAACGGATAATAATATTTTATTCTTGTTTTGTTCCGTTTTGATAATTACTTTTTTAGGTCCTATTCTTTTTAGATGCTTTCGAGTAAAAGTTCTAATGCTTCTCAGATTGTCTTCTCATTTGCATATATAAAAAAACACATCGAGTAAAGTTCAAAAGATTGTCTTCTCATTTGCATATATAAAAAAACAGAAGTCCTGCATGAGTATTTTAGAACCAGAAGAAAATATCCTTCTATGAAAGATTTAGCAACTAACTGACTCACTAACTGCATTGTTGCAGCTATTTGTGAAAAGCTCTCAAAGAGAATCTCCACTTCACTCTGCAATCAGAACTAATTTCTGGTGACTGTAATTGAAGGCTACATAGAGATCTCTAGGAAAGTTAGAACTGCTACAGAACCTTCAGTTTCATTCTCAAAATTAAGTGATCGTCGAGAAGGCTGTCCACTATGGATGGTATCAATAAACTAAAAACCAACCTAGAAATCCATTGAAGTCACCATGAAAGAAAATGACTTATATAAAGAATGTCTCCAACTAGAGAGGATGAGTAAATTATAACACTTGATTGGACCAAGTCTAAAACATCAGCCTCCGGGGTACCTATTTATCTATAATCTCTGTTCTCCGTGAAATTAAGATCGTATCTAAGAAACATGATCAACCTTGAATTTCATTGGCTCAACAAAACGTATCCAAAATGGAATCAGAATTGATTTTTCATTTACAGGTTTTTACCAAGATCTGCTAATGTTGTTTATAATGAATAAATAAAAAAGGGACAAAAAGAGCACATTCATAATAATAACAAAGAGAGAAAGCAAAAAGAAGAAAATCCGACAGAGACGGAGATTGAAGGAGGGAGAATTAAAGAGTGGAACAGAAAAACTCGGAGAATGATGTGTGTACAGTGAAGTGACCATTTACATGGTTACGTGGCAGATGAGGTGGAAGCCAATTTGGCTTTGTTTCTCGTGACGGAAAACAAACCGAAGAAAAACTCGGAGAAAACTCAGAGGAGCAGAGAGAGAAAAAAGGTATGGAGCAATTAGTGATCGTCTTCCTTGCGGGGAATGCAACCAAGTAAGCTTTCTCCAACTTCGTACGAGCATAAACTTTTTTGGATAACACATTCGAACCACTCTCCATTAATTTCACCAGCTCCGAATTACACTACCCCGATATTCGGTGGCCGACAGTTACTCTCGTCGTCGCCCTCTGCAATTAGTGATCGTCTTCCTTGCGGGGAATGCAAGCAGGTAAGCTTTCTCCGACCTCGTACGTGTATAATCTTCCTCGGATAAGAAACAAACACTCTGACCCATTAATATCTCCACCAACTCTGAACTCCACTACCCCGATTCCCAGTCCCCACCTGACCACCGTGTCTTCAGTCCCTGGTTTTACCTGTCTCTTTCCCGTCTCTTTCCCCCATTTCCTTCCCTGTTTCTTTGCCCTGTTTCTTTCCCCTGTTTCTTTAAACGAGGGAAATCTCTTTTCCCCTCTTCCGAAGGTTGAGCAGCCTGGCGTCCCTGAATTTCCCCTAGCGTTCGTCATGGTGGTTACGTTGGGGTCCATGCATGGACTAATGGTGGTTCGTCATGGTGGTTACGTTGGGACGGAAGGTCGAGACTCGAAACTCTGGGACGTCTCTTAGTCACTCGCCTCTTCCGTGAACGAAAGGCCTGGTGGCCTCCAATATGCAGCCACGTCACGATGTAAAGCTTCGAAGTAAAATCTAAAAGTAATGATATCATTTTTCTTAAAAGAAATAGTACTAGATAGATATTGATTGCAGATAGGCCAGACTTAAATAGTTGAAAATCATGCATCTTGGCATTTTGATCATGTAATGACAGAGATCATTCATTATAAGGAAGTGAAGATATCCCAATTTATGGAGGTAATCTTCCTAAGTATATATAAGGTAATCATAACATGGATAAAATACTATGTTTTCTACTACTTGTATATTAAAAAGTTGTTATCTGGATTTTTAAAAAAAACACAGACAAGATTTTAAGTGGGTTGTTGTCACTGCACGAATTAACCAGGGTTGTTTCCTGGTCTTCTTTTAGATAGCTGATCCAGTTCTTCCATGGTGATCTATCTATAAGGCATTTATTTCATGCACGCAGTCTTCTTTTACCCTGTTTATTATTCGAAATTAAGGTGTAAGTCTAATTTTTTCATCTCTTCCGAAAATGATGAGCACCCGAGTATTTCCCGGAAATCTCCTGTGGGAGCAGCTCTCTTCTCTTATTTTATCTTTATCTCATGCGGTCATTTAATTACAGGGTATTAAAATAATGTCCTGCGAGGGGACTTGCAGTGAAGGATCGCGGAAGCCATTAATGGCCTCCAATATTCCTTTTGGCTATCAACGTCTGCACTCGTGGAGAATGTTGAATCGCTGCACTGGTTATTAACCAAAGGAAACCGGTCACGGGACAATAATAACCTACCTATGCCACTAACCCCTAAAAAAGTAAATAAGGTTTAGTTTCATGTGTTCCTTCGAGGAGGAAGAGTTGTCACATTTATGAGATATTTCACGAGCTCCAATTCTTTGAAATAGTTTACGGCCTATACTTTATTATGAGTTGCTCATTCTTCTTAGTAGAGTGACTCAATTACTTCACTAACAAATGGATAAAAAGGATTAGCTGCAAGTGTATATACCACGCCCACATGGTTGATCTAAACAGTTATGTATAGTGAGCACTGCGTAACTTCAATAGTCAATCCTAATTGAAGCTCAACGAAATGCTATGACCCATAACACGTTCAAATTTTGCCCCACTTTTTTCCAAGTGAATGCAACATGACACATTTTTATTATGTGTCACTAATTTTCCACTTGTATATACAATTAAAATCCAGTTTTTAATGGGGGTCGAAAAACCACCTATAAAGTGGTTAAAACCGCCCGTAATTCTTTTCCTGGCGGTTTTAGTTTAGCCGGCAATAATTACGTCGGCAAAAGTATCGCCAACGCATTTTCTGGCAGTTTTAACTCCTGTTATATAATTTATTTCTAACGGCAAAAATAAAGCCTCCAACAAATCAGGCAAAAAAATCTGAAATACATGATAATGGATTGATTGATCCCAATTACAACACTAACTCCAATCCAATATATAAAAGTCCAGAACTATCTTTTCTCTTCTTTTCTTTGGAGCACAAATAAAATGTTGTAATGAGGAAAGAATGTAATTCATTCAACATGTTTCTCCAAGAAAAAATATCAACATCTCAAAGAAAAATAATTAAGCAATGGGTGAAAAAAAAGAAATTTTCTAAAAGACTTCGTGTAATTTACAGAAAGTAGAACAAACTAAAAACTTCTTGATACAGTTGAAGCGTAATCCTATAAACAGTACAGCAGTACACCTGAAGCATAAAATAATTTGAGATTATAAAAGCAGTATAGCAGTACAAATTAGTTCAACTTTATAATGATAGCATAAATATACATAGAAGGACAACATAGTACAAGAACAAATTAGTTCAACAGGCACATAAAAACCAAAATAAACAAGTAATGATGCAGCCCTGGAATCCAATAAATAACATTTTTGAATGTTGATTAGGATAGCACAAAACAACCTACATCTCCACCACTCCCACACCCACCCAATCCCCTCTTAAATCTCAACCCCTTCCTAAGTTAATTTGCAAAAAAAGGGGGCAAGAATACTATCATTGCACTAACATTTGACAAGAGCGTAAAAATCAAGAGATACTTTTGAGCATAGCAAAAACAAAGTTGGCAGTTGGTCGAATATCTAGATAGCAGCATTGAATATCAAAAAATATTAAGGCCTGATTGCCATCAATTATCAATGATTAAAACATGGTGCATAGAATAGAGGCTATAGTATGCTGGTGAAACAGTAAACATACCAATTAAATAAAACCGCAACTCATATCAAGAAAACTAGAAAAAAAAAATTATGCCATATAACAAGAAATAATAATCTGCTAAATACTCATAAGAAGTTTTCAGGACTCTGTCAGGGAACATTATGAATTAGACTAAGCTGGGACAACTCGCTGCAGAAGGTACCTGAGACAACTCGCAGCAGAAGGTACCCTGAGACAACTCGCAGCAGAAGGTACCCTAAGACAACTTGCAGCAAGCCCGCGCTTCGACAGAAAGGTAAGAAGTCAGGCTGGGCCCAACTACCACAACAGGAGGAGAGAGTGCACACCGCCAAGCCCTCTAAACAATCAAAATAAGAATTAAAAAAATTGTCAAATGAAGTTATAGAATTTATATACCGGCGATAGAGACGATACCAGCGATTAGGAACTTCCACGGGAGTGAAATATGCACAGGAGCTGGGCCGGGAGTGAAATATTTTCTTTCGAGCAAGCCCCAACAACGACGACGACAATGGCAGCGGCGGCGGCGATGACGGAATCACACAACAGGAGAAAGGATTTTCAGGATTAATCAGGGAATGACCACTTCATGCGGGTGTTGGCGGTGATAGCGACGCACGACACAGCGACAACGATGACAATTCCAGGGATTTGGGACACCGATTCACTACGGAGACGGAAAAGGTGCGCGATTAGGGACTTCCCGTTGGAGAAAATATGCGCGGGAGCCAGGCTGGAATATTTGGGTTTTGCAATCCCCAATTCCACGCGGGTCTAGACCAAAACACCCAGTAAATTTAAGCTTTACTGGGGGTTTTCATGAAAACTGCCAGTAAATCGATAATTTACTAGGGTTTTCATGAAAACCGCCAGTAAATCAAACATTTATTGGGGTTTTACCTAAAACCACCAGTAAAGCATATTTTTACTGGGGTTTTTCCCTTAACCGCCGATGTATATAATATTTATCGGGGTTTTTTACAAAATCGCCAGCAAAACTTTTATTTATTGGCGGTTTTATTTAAAATTGCCAGTAAATAACATATTCACTGGGGTCTTGAACAAAACCCATAGTTTTAGAATGATTTATTGGGGGCTTTCAATAAAACCGCCAGTAAATAGTTATTAATGGCGGTTAATCCGAAAATTTACTAATAATGGGGTTTTCAAAAACCGCCAATAAAATATATTTCCCCGGCGGTTTTATTTTAAAACCCTCATTTAAAACTATATTTCTACTAGTGTATGTCACATAGTCAATGGGAATTTAAGATAGTTAGACATTAAAGTGAATGAACCATATTGATACAATCATATTAATAAGAGGACATCAACTTATTGAAGTTTTGCTATATGCAAATTTTCAAATAAAGATAATTAACCAAATTTAACACTTGTATAAAATTTTATCACACAACTACCATTATACAGAGAGGGATTTCTGAATCCCATAATTTAGATGGCCTCACTCGTAAGCAACATTTTATAGTTTACAGAAAAAGGTTCCCTTTCCTCTTCATATGAATCTGTATTTTTATAAAAACATTCAAAATATATAACCAAGCTGATATCAAACTCATTATCTTTAGTAGCCATATATAAGATTAGTTTTCTCTCTTGTTTATGCATTATACTCAATGATTTTTTGTAATATATATGTTTAGGAATTATTTTCAAAGCTTTATAGATCGATTAAGATATCCAGTTCATGATAGCAATAATTTAATTGAAATATGTCTAAGTTGTTTCAACTATTAATTTTTTATACAGCGGCAATGCTTTTTTATGGAGTTCACTCTTTGTTAACATTTTAAAAAAGTTCGATCCCAGGCAGGTCGGATACAAACTTAACCCAACATTTTAGTTTGCTAGAATTAATCCTTTAAACCAATGTTAATCAACAATTATCGTATGTATATTTATGTATTGAAATTCAACACACTAATATTAATATGCAACATTTAACAATTGAACCGTTGGTCTACGAGGTCTAACTTGATTTAACCAAAACTAGATACAGTTTTGTAAACCAGACAAGCGAGTCATTGAAACAAGAGTGCACCTCTCTATAGACTGCTTACATACGCACATTTCCACCGATTTTATATTAAACAATGATAGAATAATAGAATAGTATGTAAACGTTTAAATACCAAGAAATTGAATTATTTAATAAGACTTTGAGTATTAATGCATTAAATACTGCTAAACCCAGCTTAACCAATTTAATAAATGGCTTGTTCAATATTACATATTTTCGTTCCAAATAATAATATTAAACTTAAAAAATCACCTATAATATTTTTCTTTTGGACTCTGGAGTACCCTTTGATGAAGGACTATTTGAAACAAGTCTTTGAATCATTGTAACATTTATTTTCAAAGCTTGATAGATATGTACTGCATCTTGATTAAGATTATTCAGTTCATGGTAGCAATAATTCCACCTCTCTCCCAAATATCCCTGATTTCCACTGTTTCTTCAATAGGGGGAAGTATCTTTCACCTCTTCATAAAGTTGAGCACTCACACTGAATTTTCCCTTAAATGCGTCAGGGTGGTTATGTTGTTACCGTGTACGTCCATGGCCTAATCAATCCAGTTATGGGTCCCACTGCTACAGTGAAAAGGTTGTGCTCATTGTGCGCATAACAGTGTTGTACCCATAATACAGTAATGTTATATCCTCAAAACTATGCACGGCTCTTCACAAGGCATTATTTTAATTGCCCTTAATTTTTGCATTAAAATAATAACTTGTGAGGGGTTGTGTGGCAAAAACTGCCACGTGAGAATAGTATTATATTATTTGGAGGAAAGGATTAGGTACGAGTTCATGTACCACAACCAAGTTGTTCCATCTTTCTAGTGATGTATAGTATGCCCTAAGTAACTTCAATAGTCACTCCTAATTGAAGCTCAATGGAATGATATGACCCATGACACGAATTTCGATCTACTTTTATTCCAATGGAATGCAATTGACACATTTTTATCACGTGTCACTAATTTGCCACTTGTATGTCACATAGTCAATGGAATTTAAGATAGACATTAAAGAGAACGAACCAAGACATTATATTAATATTAGAAGATATTTTTCCTTTAGGTAACTTATTTAACACTTATTTAAAACTTTATTACACAACTACACTTATAGAGACCACGAGATCTTATTTCGATGGTTAAGAAAGCCTCAATATGATTATGTATATTTATAAAACATCCAAAATAATAAAGCTGATATCAGACCTATTATCTATAAGATTATTTCTCACACTTGCTTACTTATTATACTCATGATTGACTTTTCATCATATTTTTTAGAATTATTTTTCAAATATTCATTTCATGGGAGCATTAATACTTTAACTGAAATATATGTCTAAGTTGTTTCAACTAATAACTCTACAACTATCCTATGCAATGCTATAGCCACTTTGCGAGTGCTTGCCCTCGGCCACATTATGACGTGGATGGCTTATATGGCCATCCACGTCAAAAGCTGATGAAGTGTCCAAAACCGACCTGTCGGTCACCCCAAAATTCCCTCTTTCCTCCCACCTGCCTCTCTTCCTACCTCCTCTCTCTCCCGCCCTCCTCTCTCTCTCACCGGTGATCTCTCTCCCACAGGTAATCTCTCTCCCACCGGCAATCTCTCTCCCACCGGCAATCTCTCTCCCACTGGACCGGCGATCTCTCTCCCACAAGCGATCTCTCCGGCGCATGCTTGCCCTCGGCCACGATTCTCGCTCGCCCTCTCGCCAGCCCTCTTGCCCCTCCTCTCACCCGCCCTCTCTTCTGCCCTCCTCTAGCCCACCCACCTCTTGCCTGCCCTCCTCTTGCCCGCCCACCTCTTGCATGTCTTCCTCTTGCCCACCCTCCTCCCTCTCTCCCACCGGCAATCTCTCTGGCAATCTCTCTAGCGCATCTCTTAGGCGGATCTCTTCCGGCCGAGATCCTCATCCCGCCCGAGCATCCCTCCCTCCCGCCCGAGTGACTAGCAAAGTCGGTTTTTGGACGCTTCATCAGCTTCTGACGTGGATGGCCACATAAGACATCCACGTCAGAATATGGCCGAAGACAAACACTCGCAGAGTGGCTATAACATTACTCATGCATTATTGTGGGATTCATTAAAACCTTCAATTTGTGCAGTGGTACGTTTAATATATCCTTATCCTTATTGTAATCAGGTTTCTCTTGGAGTACTACTTTGATCATTAACCGTGGCATTTTGATTGAACTTTCCTGCAGAAGAAAGCAGTGAGGTTCGTAAGATAAGAAACAGAATTTTAGAAGGTCGATCAGATATAGAGTTAACCTCCTCACCGTGTGTACGTCTTCAATCCCTGGTTTCCCCTGTTTCTTCTAAAGGGGGAAGTCTCTTTTACCTCTTGAGAAAGTTGAGCACCCAGACGTCCCTGAATTTCCCCTTGCATGCGTCAGGGTGGTTAAGTGTTTATGGGGTAGGTCCCTGGGTTAATCAATCCCGTGAAGGGGGCAGGTATCAAACACCCCTATAAATTTAGATGCAATTGGTGACTGCAAATTACTCGGGCACTTCCGAAGACTCTTCCTCTTTCTTTCTTTTCATCGCAGCTCTCTTACTCTGCGTCTGGTACACCCACCCGCTCAAGAAATCACCGACGAAGACGATCTCTACGTACTCGGGAACACGATCACAGCCAACCCGGACGGCTCGAGAAATACCAGAAATGGAAGCTGCGACAGCATCTTCCACATAGAAGGCGAGCCGTGGCTGTTACAGAGGCAGATGATGGCTGAGTGCTCGAAGCTCTCATCTTCGTCTGTAACCGCCACGCCTCGCCGTGGACGTTGAAGATGCCGTGGCTTCTTCCCTTACGGGTAATTCTCGAACCGAGTCTTCTTCAGAATATAGTACCTACTCAATACCCTTCTCCGGGTTGGCCGTTATCATGTTCCCGAGTTCGTGAACGTGGATCGTCTTCGTCGGCGAATTCTTGAGCAGGTGCGTGTATCAGGAGGAGGTGAGGTTATAACTCGGGCACAACAAGAATAACAAGGGGATCAAGCCGAGAAACTGAAGAGATCATTCTCTGTAATTCATGGTCATCGCGTCTCTGGATCAAAGAGTTTGTAAGAGGATATTGTGTTGATAGAATGAGGGGAATTAAGTGAAATTGTAGAATTTGAAGCCAATCCTCACTTTTTGTAATATGTTTATCATTGTGAAACCCCTGCAGGTACCTGCAAAGTTTTTCGCTCCAGTTTAATAGAGTAAAACAGGTTGTTTTCTTAATTCATTCTGGACAATTTTGTGATCATGGTATTATTATAAATACAACAGATAGTATATTTAATAATAAATGATATTTTAAAGATAAAATTATATTTTATAATAGGACAATTATTTTAGGCACATTAGCCTGTTACTCTGCATTTATGAAAGGGATAGTACCAACAAATATATGTAATTTAAGGTGCGATAAAATTGGTTTTGCAAGTTGTAGGGATGAGACTGCAAGAGCATTTTTTTGATTGTTTCTTAAATCTTTAAACCAGTGTAAGTCTGATACTTCTAATTTTTGTGGGTAATTGAAGTTGGCCAAATTCATCCTCCTAAAGTTGCCACCTTTCTGATTATGTGCAACTGACGTTAGAGTAAAATGTTGGTATAAAAGACTACCCTTTACCTGGCATTGCAGCTTAAG